>OY754968.1:29949514-30399514 GCA_963576475.1 Molanna angustata | reverse complement strand
ACCCCCTGGAATGGATTCTCCCGCGCGCAGCCACTCCTGGGGGGAGGGAGGGTGTGAGGGAGGATTTATGGAGGGAAAGGGACAAGGCTATGTTTATAGCGGGAGGACCGCGGGGGTGGGCAGAAAACAGACCGAAATGTGCGTACTCTAGCGTGAGGGTAGCAAAATAAAGTCTCTTTGTAGAAACGAAAGCGGCACTTAATTGTCGAAGACGTCGAAAACGGTGAATGGATCGGAACCTTTTGTCTTAAATACGTCTCGGTCGAGCGGGGTTTTCGGTGATATTGGGACAGGGCAAGGCGGGGCGGCCTTATCGATTCGCTCCGTCCGGTACGGACTGAAACAAAGTCCCTTCACCCCCCTCCCTCTGTGGACTCGGCGGCTCCGTGCCCCCGCCGCCATCCCCCTCACACCCCGACCATCCTCGGATCCCTAGCAGCCAGCAGCCTTTTGTCTTTGGCCAGTCCGGACAAATAAAAAAGCGGGAAAACGTCTGATTGGCTGGGCCGGTCGAGGCGTGACTGATACACTTCCTTGGACGTGACCTGAACACGACCCGACAATCATTGGGATCTATGATTATTCTAGTTCAACTACACATACATACCTACATTATAATATGCTGTATTCTTCATTTTGTAAATTGTTATAGATATATAGGTACGTAGGTAGTATAGGTACCTATTCCTAAAATAAGTATTAATCTTATAATCCCTTTACATCTGTATTACTTATGATTAAATATTCTATTCAAAACCAAAACATACAAAAAAATATGACTCAGATATTATTATCTATGATAGTCAATCATTTATATTATAAATTATTTTTCATACAAATACGAAGTGGTGCATTAAATACTTATGGTCTTACTTACAACGTGTAAAATAAGAGTAGAGAACGAATGGCTCGAGCAAGTCGACGAATATGTCGATGGTTACCCGGACAAATATTGTATGTCCACTTTTTGGCAAAATTGAGTTATGATACACATTTTGTAGAGCTCTACATTCTCTTTAATCTGTAAAAATATTGGATGTCAATACGCAATACAACAAGAGATAGAGTCAATTTAAAAATGCATACTAAGCGTATATCCCATCATTGTGACTTGACAAATATTGCAAGTGATATACACTGTTAGTGTATTATAATAGCCAAGAGAAGTTACTACACAAATATTGTATGTTGGACATACAATATTTGTCTATTATTGTCGATGCTTCTTCCTGCCCAAACGTTGGACATACGTAGTACATTATTACACTATTTATATTTTGACATTAGTTTTCGCGCCGTGAAAGTTGACAGTTAGTCTGTGAATTTTATTGATAATTTGAAAGAAAATAAGTATTATTTTGCTCGAAATGGATATCAATGTGAGTTCTCTTACCAAGAAAATTATGAGCCTCATTAAAAATAAGGAGAATCAAGGTAATGAACATAATAAAGTATTATTTCACTTAATACTCAATTTGTTTTTAATCTGTTTGGTTTTAGCTGGTATCTTATCACATACTTCATATAACGTGTTCGAAGATCCTCAACCATCTACATCACAGCTTCATTATTCTGCTAATGATCGCTATGGCTCTAATGATTCATATGTACCAAATAAGTCAGATTCTGCCTCATCCGATATAGAAAACAGATCTCCAAATATTCAAAGCATTCCAAATTCAGCAGACATAATACCTATCTTCTATTTTTGTCCCCCGAAAAAGAAAACACTTAGCTGATCCAAACCTATGGACCTAAAACCTAAGAAAATTGTTTCGGATGACTGGAAAGTCATACATCAACTGAAAAGGAGCTTCTGTCCCTGAACCCTGAAAAGAAACCAAAATTTATTGATTGCAGCAAGTACAGATATAAATGCTCAAATAAAATACATATAGATTAACAACAGAAGCTTTGTAGAGATTATTGGGGTCTCAGTGATTATTTTTATTTCAGACAAAAAAGTTTGTTAAGTACACTTGTAACTGAGAAAACAATTGATAGAAGAAGACCACGCAAGGAAAATTCTAAATGTACAACAACTAAAAGCCGAGTTTTCACATTGCCTAATGATAAAAATGACACTAAGCGCGTTTGTTTAAAATTCTTCTGTGGCGTGTTGAATATAAATTTTCAAGTAATTGACTTAGCCCTGAAACAAAAGAGTTATACCGGTGTTTTCGTTGGTGGAAACAACCAAAAAGGAAAATCAGCGCCGAACAAAACGAGTGATACAGGTGTTTTTCTTATTAAAAAACATATTGATTCTTTTCCACGGGTATCATCACATTATTGCAGGCGGGACACAAAGAAAATGTATTTATCTTCCGAACTTAATATAACGTAAATGTATAGACTATTTGAAACTGACTTCGCACTCGACTTTAAAAATACTGTAATGCCATCCCTTAAAATTTACAGGACAGTTTTTAATAGCTATGATCCACAAAGGGGTTTTCATAGTCCAAAAAAAGACCAGTGCTCGCGATGTAATATTTACAATATAACTGCAGACAAATCGCAATTAGAGGAGCAATGGAAATGTCTCCGAAAACGTGCTGATGATGTCATGAAAATAAAGGAGATGAACAAACAAAAGGCTATAGCAAATAAAGGAGTAGAATATCTGTGTATATCATTTGATATGCAACCAATTCTAAACGTACTCTTTGCAGGAAACAGCCAAATTGATTATACAATCTTCGATTCAAAAGTAACTCCAATGGTTGTTGCTTTGTTTGGGATGAAGTAAATGGTGGGAAAGGAGCGACAAAAATATCAACATGTCTTTTAATGTATTTGTTCAATTTGCCGTCCACAGTGAATCATGTTGTCTCCTTCAGTGATACTTGTGGAGGGCAAATTAAAAACAAGTTTATTATATTAATCGTTTATAATTTTTTTTTAATGTTTGTTAATAGTTGATAATTTTTGAATATTTGGTGATATTACCTATAAAATAATTATTATAGTTTGAATAAAATTCTTAAACACCAAACATAAAACATTTCTTTTACTTTTCTAAGTTTCGAACTAAAAGATTTCGAATAAAGATTCTATTTGAATCCTTATACCTATTTCGTATATTATTAATTAAAGTTTTAAAAAGTATATAAGAAACATGATCTATTTATACGATTTTGTGTTATAAGTATGGCTTTCACTGATAAAAAATAATTATGATCAATTAAATAAGATATCACAGTCATCATACCAATGTAGTAAATGTACAGTATACAATAGTTGTATGTCCAGGCACAGAAAATACAATTATTGTATGTCCATACATCTTTTTTTAAAACTCAATTTTTATTCTGTAAATGTTGATTAATGTAATAAAATTGTATTCATATATTGTCATAAAAGACCATTCATCCTGATCATTGCATTATTTGTATAACATTTGATAATCTGAAGCTTTGACTTCTACTCAAACTTTCATGTTGAGTTTTCTCAAAACTATAAAAGTGGACATACAATATTTGTCCGGGTAACCATCGATGTATACTTGGGAAGCATATTTCAACGGAACGGACTACTCAATAAAGAGATCGAAAGAAGAGTTATGGCAGGAAACAGAGTGAATGGAGCACTAAGACCAATTATGAATGATCGCAACATATCAAAGGATGCCAAAGTTGCCATTCATAACGCCATCGTAGTGTCAACCTTGACGTATGCAAGTGAAACCTAGACATGGCAGAAGACGCATGAAAGTAGAATAAATGCAGTTGAAATGAGATCGTTAAGAAGGATTTGTAATAGAACGATGTATGACCGGGTAAGAAATGAGGACATAAGGAAAGAATGTAAGATGAAGAAAGATGTCATTACTAGAATGAAAGTGAACACATTGAGATGGTTTGGTCACATGGGGAGAATGAATGAGGAGCGCCAGACGAAGAAAATATACAGAGCGGAAAGGAATGGAATGAGAGGTCGGGAACGCCCAAGAAAGGGATGGCACGACCATGTGAACGAAATTTTGAAAGACGGAAATGTTAGAAGTGTGAGCAATAGACGAACATGTATGAGACGATGCATGAATGTGGACGAGGCGAGGGATGCGTGCCAGGATAGAAAAATGTGGCGTTCGGTTCTCTCTGCCTACCCCGCAAGGGACATGGTATATGTGTATGTATGTACATACTTACTATTTGCAATTTGTGTTTTACTTACCCAGTTTTTTGTATGGCCGAAACTGACTTAACATTTATTTCGTATTTTAAATAGTAGGTAAGGCCCTTAGATTATTCTGACGATGTGCCTTGCACGAATGTTTGATAATATTCTACTTTGCTCATATTAAAATAAAGCAGTAGGTACCCATACTTTTAATTTAGACTGAAAATAAATGATACCTACGGTGTCTCTGGATAAAAAATAAAAAGCATAGATAACGGAAAAAAAACAACTTGAATCCGTCACGTGGGTGCGCTGATCGCAAATTTGTGTCTTTTTGATTAGTTGGTATTATGTGCAAACAGCCCCCCTTCATCTACGGTTTAAAGGCTCAAGAAGTTTTTATTTATAAATTTAAAATAGATTTTTTCGGTTTTATCGTGAAATACTTTGAGTTATATAAATTTATTTCAAGGATATTTGTTCTGGATAGTGAAAATATAGGATCATATACCCTTTTATTAATAATTATTAAATTTTGAAATATTTTTGACAGTCCATCATGTTAACCCATGTTGTTTATTGAGGTATACTCCCAGGTTACCTATTATTATTCTATATTAGACACACCTTCATTATCAATAGTCGGACTATACGAACATCATTGTCTGTGACCACCAAACCAGAACAAAGACTCATTAGAGATTTGTCGTGGACCCAGGGTGTGCTGTTTGTCATAATTTGATAATATGGCTCCACGTCATCCACATCGAGTCTGACAACCAATAATTAGATGGGCATTTCTATGTTCCTTCCTTACCGTTATAATATCATTTCACGGTTATGGGTAGCCAACATAGAGCAGCAGCATCTCGTTGCAAATATTCTTTAAAATATAAATAAAGAATCGTCGTGTCATATGCTATATGATTTAATTCTCAATGTGCAATTAATTTAATTAAATGTAAATTTAATTCTCTTTATTTTGATTACAAATTAAAGTAGATCGAATATTTTTGTAAAAGTCGCATATACGCAAACATTGGATTTTTCCCTGTCGGAATTTAATGAAATTTAAATTTACCGATTTCTTTATTTTTTACCAATTCGCACAGGTTGCCTAAATCATTGAGTATCGATTACTCAGTGAATACAATATTCGATGTATTAAATTGGATTAGAAGATCTGTCAATGCTAATAATGCTCATAGAGTGATTGCAGAACTGCACTATTTGCAATAAAGAAAAATCTTTGTTTTTCAATTTTATGTACATATTATGTAATTATTTTAATTTAAAATTTTTTGTTCATATCAAATTTTATAAAAATGAAATAGTTGAAACACCTAGTGTAAGTTTGATTTCATTATATTAAATTTGCGAACTATTAGTCGAAAATAATTTATTTCTTCAATATTGGTACATAGCAATTGTATTATTATTTATTGTATCGTATGGTACTAGTGAATCAAATGTTTAAAATTCATTCCACATGCCACAATGTGGGGTAACCAGCGAAAGGTGTGCGGGTGTGCATTGCCTTATAAAAGGGAGCACAACATATCTGTGTATACCCACACACCAGTCTCGTCTCACCTAAAAAGGCACTATATTCAGAATGGGTGGTGAACCTCATTGCTGAACTATCTGAGATGTTATAGTTGCCTGTTGTATTTTCGATTACCCGGCTCTTACGGGACACTCGAAAACAATAATAGAAAAGAGTGGAAGCACTATTCTAAGCCGGTGCCTCACAGAAAGGTATTACGAAATCGAAATCGTATTCGAAAGTGATGATTGGTGCTATGGACATTATTGGTACGATTTTATTTGCAAATCAAAATGAACAAAACACAGCAATAACAGCAATCAAATACAAAACAGCACGATATGGCAATCACACATTCACGTCGAGGGCTCCGAGCCAATCCAAAAATGCCGTATAAAGCAATTGTATTAAGAAATATTTAAAAAAAAAAAAATAACCTTTTGTGTGACAATTAATTGGTCTTTTATAGCATTTGTTTACTGACATCCTTTATCGTTTGATTGTCGATTGTTCATATTAGTTAATCAATGTAACAAACTTTGAACAAAGTCTATCAAATATAGTATGTAATTGCCACTCAAAAATGTATAATCATCTATCTGTGCTTTGTAAAATAAAAACAAACTATAACTAAATAATAAGTCATTTTTAGTCCATCTGTTAAATGAGTACAATTATTTGTAACATGAGTAAATGAGCGATAATAGAACGAGCAATATAATTCGTTTCATTGTCATGGGGTCAACGTATCGCGCAGCAATTTCCTATTGTCACTGTAAGTGGGTAACTGGGTAAATGATTATTTACATTGAAAGCGGCGCCGAACCAGCCCCAGCCCCTCGAACCCTCCCTGACTCTTCTCCCGAAAGATATTCGATATTTTTCTATGGGACCTTCTCAATGGCCTCTGTAGTCTGAAGAGAATATTCAGATACTTTTACGTACTAATAAAACTTCCAAATGCTCAGCGCTTCCTTTGCATTTTCCGATTTGAAATGGTTTACATATTTATTCGAACCGTTTCCGTCTATTTTTTAATTTATTTATCTATTTAGGCTAAATTTAGACAAAAAACAGCATTAAGACATAATAAAATACAATAGTAACATCAAGTATCAAGTCTATTATATACATTTTGTCGATGTGATTAATATAAAATTAATAATACAATAAGTTTGCGAAAAATCATAAAATATGATCATAGGTTGGTATGTAGGTAAGAGCAACATTTCAAGTTTACAAGGATTCAAAACATAATATTAAACTAAAAGGAAAAAAAGAGAATTTAATACCGTCAAGGTTTCCTATAATAAGCGGTTATTGATCTTCTTTTGTACTGAGTATTTGAATGTTAAGTAAAATATCGTTTTATGGCTATGGTGCTATGCAGCTATATATGTTTATTTATTTAACTGTCTTATGTTGGTACATAATCATATTACGTATTTTTAAAATTATTTTTATTTGTTTACGTTAGTAAATTCACCCCGCAAAGAAATATTGCTTTGTAGTTTCAAAATTGGGTATGTAATAATATATGTAAATAGTAGAAACGAGTGGTTTGTGGCCAACACTAAACTCTCCACTATATAGTACCTATGTGTACATTTTTTCTTCTTGAAAGGTTGACAATCCCTAAATGAATTTTATAGTAAATTTCTGTAAGATTCCTAAATGAATATTAGTTATTAAGAGGACAAAAGTTTTCATAATACACAAAACAAATAAATTATTTTCTTATATATTTTTCATACAAAAAATCCATAATAAATTATGAAGACAGTTTTTCGAACAATTGTATATTTTTCTTTTTAGGTTGATAAACTCTGAATACAGTTTTGTGAAGATTATTTATTTTATTTTATTTTATTTCATCTCAACAGATATTACATAAATTACTTAAAAACATTACACATATCAATGTCAATTGCAGAGATGTCTTAAATTATTGAAAAAAATGGTACATAAATATTCAATATATGTACATATAAATAGTGTTACATTGTGCCAATACGGTCACCACAAAACAATTATTTATGTTTAAACAAATTTGAAATATCTCAAATTTCAGATCGTGAGAACATTTTTTCATTATGAACGGATAAAACCAATGAGAAAAAATGAAACGTTGTCTATGGAAAACTAATCAGCTCTAAGATAATGTATTTCACACATATGGTATCAATATGAAATTCATCGACCTTTTAGTTTGGTCATAAATTTTCATATAAGTGTACGGCGTACGGATTACGGTATAGACTCAAAAATATCAAGACGAAACCCAAATTATGTACTCTCTACATGATATCCATTGACAAATTGATATACCTACGCTTAAAAATTATGAAATCATGACTCTCCACTATTCCATACTAGTGGAGAGTAAAAAAGTGTAACGCTATGACATACAAGACATGAATATATAATTGTCAGCCTTCGTGGCTCAGTTGGTTGGGTATCTGACTGCTGATCCAAGGGTCCCGGGTTCAATTCCCGGTGGAGACACAGTTTTTAATTGTGTTTTCAGTCTGGATCTGTGTGAGACGGTTAATATCGTAAGTCTCCAGAATGTGGCAACTTGTAATTGCGTGCGTGTTAAATAATTATTTGACATAGTACCTGTTAGTTGCCTGAGAAGCTTCATAAACGAGTGGGTTGTGGTCAACGCTAAACTCCTCACTAACAAGTCATTCTATAAAGTATTCAAATTTTGTATGGAAAATTTTCAACATTTTCATGAAATGAGTTTGTTAAATTATTTTTTATTTAAATATTTTATTATGAAAACTTGATAACTCTTCAATGTAATTTTATGAAAATGATGTACCTTTTTACGAATTTGAAAATGAAAATTTCAAATTTTAAGTTTCCTGAGCTTGGGGTCACTTTGAAATATTTAACAGTTAAAAAAATTGAGAAGCACTATTCATATATCATTCAAAATCTAATGGGATCTAATCAAGTATTAGATATACATATTTGCAAAATTTGAATAGAATCGAAAGAGTACTTTAGTCTATAATCGATAAAGTAAAATGAAAAAGCCGTAAACAGCACACCGCACATAGCACACAGCACATAGCACACACACAGATACATTGTGATGAAACTTTCAGAATACAATCTCAGCATGATACTAGTTGATAATCTGCAATAAAAATAAGTAAACTTAAAAATTGCGAATTCATAACTCCCCACTATATCCCCTTGGGTTAGTGAGGAGTAAAAAAATACTCTCATATACCTACTGTACTGCGATTCCTTTTTACGACCTAGTTTCAACTTTGAATCAATTATTATGTAATGTATTCAACTGCGATAAATTTCCTATTTAAATAGTCAGAGTATGTAGGTATATAACATGTTTTAATTTTAAGGATAACTTTATGTTAATTTAACAAACATTGTGTTTTTGTTCTATTAACTAAAGTAATTCCCAATTCTTGAATACGGTGGATGTAAAATTAAAATAGAGAATTCCATTTTCCTTTTCCGCCGGCGTTGGTTCGTCATTTTTCTCGCACTCAATTTTCCAGCCTTTTCAGTATTTTGTCTGCCGTTTGTCCCATTTTCTGAAAGCCCAGACGGCGGTTTACAATACGTATAATGGATTGCAACCGAATTGATTTATGGCTTACGCGTAGAGGAGTTGCGTGCGTTCTGTACGCCTGCGCCTTGTTGTCAGGCAATTTACACTACATCGGTGGTGGACCTGTACACATTGAACGCACGCAGGCGCAATTTTTCATACATTTTATCTTATTATTAATATTTTATAAAGAAATGACTTACATTTTCGAAAATTAGTTTTAAGCACATTGATAATGATTAAACGAAACTATTGTTGTTTATTATTAAACTAGTAATATTTTTACTCCTCACTAACCCAAGGGGATATACATAGTGGGGAGTTATGATTTCGCAATTTTTAAGGGTATTTTTTTTGCAGATTATCAACTAGTATCATGCTGAGATTGTATTCGGAATGTTTCATCACAATGTATCTGTGTGTGTGCTATGTGCTATGTGCAGTGTGCAGTGTGCTATGTATGGCGTGTTCATTTTACTTTATCGATTATAGACTAAAGTACCTACTCATCCGATTCTATTCAAATTTTGCAAATATGTATATCTAATACTCGATTAGATTCCATTAGATTTTGAAAAATATATGAATAGTGCTTCTCAATTTTTTAACTGTCAAATATTTCTAAGTGACCCCAAGCTCAAGAAACTAAAAATTTGAAATTTTTATTTTCAAATTCGTATAAAGTCACATCACTTTCATAAAATGGCATTGAAGAGTTATCAAGTTTTCATAATAAAATATTTAAATAAAAAATAATTTAAGAAACTCATTTTATGAAAATGTTGGAAATTTTCCATACAAAATTTGAATAGTTTATAGAATGACTTGTTAGTGAGGAGTTTAGTGTTGGCCACAACCCACTCGTTTTTTAATGTAAACAAAATCTAATAATAATATATCGACAGTCTGTTAGAATCAATTGTATTGGCATCCATATTTTAATTTATAAAATACGTACCTGTACTGAGAAAGCCATTTTAAATATTTTGATGACCTTTCGGAACTTTTTCATTAAATGAGCAAATTGTGCAAAGGCGTACCAAGATGGTGGTTTCAAGTACGAAGTTTGGTAACAATAACAAATTTGAACTTTTTATTGAGTTTGAGACTGCGCAAACAAATTAAATTGACATTGAAAGTTGAGCATTAAATATAAAGTGACCAATTAAAAAAAAATTGTGAAATAGTACCTATGTAAAAAAAATAAAGTAGGTATTGGTATTAAAATTACCGCTTTGTTCAAGATTTATGATTTTATATTTTTTCATTTCAATACACGTAGTCCCAAACATGCTGAGATTGTCTGTCCACGTGGGAAGAATGAATATTGTATGATTTTTTTTTTTTTAAATGAAGTTGTCTAATTCACTAAAAATGGCCTCTAAAACAATCTCTTCTTCAATTAATAAAAATCATATTGCTGCTGGTTGTCGTAATAGCTTAGGGTAATGTACCTATGTATAAATAGAGACACGGCGTGATTAGATATTTGTAAATGCTGCACATTATTAGGTAGGTATACCTACATATTGGTTTCATTTCGTGGGATTATCTCACTTTCATTTTTATTAAAACGATTAACTGCGAACGATCAAGTGCAGCCTAGTGAATCAGACGTGCGGTCCCTCCCTCTCAATCTGTGGTTCGTACAGGGTGTAGACTAGGTGGGATCAGGGGGGGAAACACGTGTGTGGTAGTTCTCAGGGGCGCCGGGCGTAACGTTGAGTGAGAAATGAAGGAGAGAGGGACAGGAATCGACTCTAAATTATTTTGATAAATAAAATATAAGTCAAAATATACACCAAGCCTCATCAAAATCCTCCAGGCATTCTTCAAACCTCTAGACGAAAGATACCTAAGCAGAGTTATAGATATCGGCAAATATCTTTACAATTTTCGGCATTGTGAAGGAAAGCTCGCGCATCTACCAAAAATTAAACAATAACTCAAACTTTGTATTTGCGCCATTATTAAAGATCGCCGGTCACTCTATCCGAACACCCTTTTTATATTGACACGAGTTTCATTTGTTTTTCATGCTTCATTTTAAGTTGATTTTTTCCATTGCGTCAATTCAATTTTCGTATTCAAAACTTAGTATCATAAATTTAGATCTATTGTTTTGTGTATAACATCGTTCAATTGATTGAACAATGTTATACACAGTGTGAATCTTTAAATATAAGTAAGGGAATACTAAAACGTTTAGTTTAAAATAGTTGTTTTTGGTGGTTTTGTAATTGACAAATCTTTTTATATTTTTGTATACCCAGAAAGTGTCAAATAAAATGAGTTTGATTTGGTAAAATATCGTATAAAAGGAAACTTTTTTTTTAACAAAGGTATCATTGAAACAATACAAATGCAATGAATTTTATTTATAATATATATGAAATACGTAAAGCGATAAC
Source organism: Molanna angustata (assembly GCA_963576475.1). NCBI lineage: Eukaryota > Metazoa > Arthropoda > Insecta > Trichoptera > Molannidae > Molanna > Molanna angustata. The sequence goes on along the minus strand of OY754968.1, from coordinate 30,387,843 downwards.
TACAGATTCCTTTTTAAGCAAATTGCGCGCTCGGAGGAGTTTGAGATTTGACAAATTTAAAGTTCATATAGAGAAGAAGTGTAGAAAGCAAAAAATATTCAAAGATATATTAAACGTCAAATCATAGATTGTTCACTTTTATACTGCCTATGTCAAATTCAAACACAAAAAAATGTTAATATGTTAAAATAAATGGTATATTACAATTAGCAATATGTGAATAAAAACTCTGTAATCCTTGATTGTAACATTCTCTTGAACAACTGTCGATTCGTTCAAGAGAATGAAATTCTCTTGAAGGAAGAGGCAGTTTAAATCCAAGATACGCGAGATTGTATGCAGGGGTCTATATTTTTCACGGTGTTTCCAACTTTGAAGTCAAAAACACCAACTTAAAGGCTTCGCAATATATATGTTCCATATACGGATTTAATCAGAATTGGGAGTAGAACATTTCGTGTGTCTGTGTGCGTGTGTGTGTGTCTGTGTGCGTGTGTGTGTGTGTGTGTGTGTATGTGTCCAACTTTGAAGTCAAAAAACACCAATTTAGAGGCTTCGCAGCATATCAGAATTCGGAGTAGAACATTTCGTGTATCTCTCTGTGTGTGTGTGTGTGTGTGTGTGTGTGTGTGTGTGTGTGTGTGTGTGTGTGTGTGTGTGTGTGTGAGTTTGTGTGTGTGTGTGTGGTGTGTGTGTGTGTGTGTGTGTGTGTGTGTTTGTGTGTGTGTGTCCCTCCCCCCTATTAACTTTTGATCCGCTCAATTTACGGAGTCAAAAATTTCAGAATATATAAACAGTAATAGGCCTACAAAACATTTATACTCAGAATTTTGAATTTTTGTTTCAGTCAGGAGTTATCAACTTTTTTGAATTTTTACTTTATTTTTCCATATATCTGAGAAACCATAAAGATAGAATGCTGAAAATTAAAATCTCAAAACGATTTTTTTTAAAAAATTCCAGGGTTTCTAAAACATTTTTTATGAAGAAAAATATTTTTTTTATGATAAATTTATGAGTTTAACTGCCTATATTTCCAATTTTTTTTTTAAATATCGAAAAAAGCCGAAACACCCAAACAATTGTAGTAGTATCTCATTTTTTTAACAATTATTATAAAAATTGAATTTAGTGACGACATCGCTTCATACAATTTGTATGGCAGTCACCTATATACAATTTGTAAGAAGACTTAATAGTTTGATATTTAAATCTCCAAATATACATACATACCATCATGCTGTTTTCATATTCTGGGTAGAAAAAAGGACTGACCTCCATACTGTCCTATCTTGACATACATACCTACATGTGTTGTATAGAAAATAAAATATCCTAAAATATTCAATAATTTGGATTAATGGGTTTATTGTTTGGTACTTATTCTTCAACTATACATACTTTCGCTATCGACAGTTGGATCTTATGTGTTACATGCAACTAGTATAATTATAACACATACATACCTACATGATGTTTTTTTTTATTATTGATCAGGTATGAATTTCAAACTAAAAAAATAATGAATTTTGGTTGAATTTTGACCTCCGCGCGATCACTAGTTTTAAAATAAAATTTTCTTTTTTGTTGTGAATAAAAGCCTGGATACCAGTACAGAAGTCAAACGACTTACCTATATGTCATTATATACCAAATAATATATTTTATTTACCTATCTAAATAAAATATATTGTTTTATGAAATATATTGTACCGAAATTTATATTTATTTATTTTATTATGGTTCAAAGTCTTATTTATTTTTTACAATTTATATTTCTACAATTTATATTTTTACAAGGTTTGTCTAGTTTTTCCAACTCACTACTCAAATCTTTTGTTTTCATTTTTCTTGGGTTCTTATTTTCAAAATATTTCTATTTAAATTTTCAATTTAAATAGAAATAGTACTTAATTTCATAACACTGCCTCCCTCTTAGTTCAGTTCGTCCCGAACAGAATTCTCTAGATGAATAAATCGGCATTTTGAACCTTCTCTACAGTGAGATGCTTTGAAAAAGTAACATGGTACACTTTTTTTTATATTTTTACTGTATCTTGGATTATAGCAGCAAACTAGAACATTAATTCCAGTATTATGAAAAATCTCTTCTATCATATTCCGAACCACTTTCCAATCCATACCATCACTGATCTTTGGAATGCCGAGCTTCATAAGATTCAACTGTAACATTTGATCCCGCATACTTCGTAGACAGTTCCACATCTGAGCATACTCTGCTCGTTCCTCAGACGTTTCCTTATTCGTCATGTAGAATAAATGCTGTTTTCCATGCTGTGAATGGACCGCTTCTCCAATCTTCAGATTCTTGGCTTTTAGCTCATATAACATCCCATACTTTCTCATGATAACTTTGGCTATACCACTAGTCATCTTCATGTCTTGAGCCACACAGTAAGCTAAAACATTATCTTCTGGGATATCGAAGAGGTCTTGCTCAATTTCCACAGTCACACCATGGCGAGTGCGTCGATAAGGAGTCATCATGAATTCCTCGAAGGTCTTTTCTTCACTTTGGACATTGCAAACTTGAGCAACTGGATTTTTTTCCTCATCCTTGTTATCACCTAAAAAGGGAGCCAGGCGATTGAAATGTACCACTCTTGGCTTCCCATTTTGTTTTCTTCGTATACGATAAACCACATCATTAATCCTTTTGATCACTTCATACGGTCCTTCCCAGGATTTCTGAAGCTTTGGTGAGTAGCCTCGTCGTCGTTGTGGATTAAATAACCAAACCAAGTCTCCAGCCTGATAACCACCTTCCACAGCTTTAATGTCGTATCGCTCCTTCATCTTGTCACTAGCTACTTGAATATTGGACCGTACACGGTCATGTATAGCATTCATTTTCCTCCGAAGATCTGACACATAATCTTCTCCAACTAGATCTTCTCCAGGCTTAGATCCATACTGCAGGTCGCAAGGTAACCGTAACTCACGGCCAAAAATCACACTTGCCGGTGTTTGCCCTGTTGTCTCATGAATTGCTGCTCGATAAGCTAATAAGAACAAGTGGATGTATTCGTCCCAATCCTTCTGGTGATCGGACACTGCTTTTGACAAAAATCTTCCAATTGTTCGATTCATTCGCTCCACCATTCCATCCGACTGTGGATGCAAAGCAGTTGTTCTCGTCTTTCGAATTCCTAATGCTTCACAAATTCCCTGGAATACGGCTGATTCAAAGTTTCTTCCCTGGTCCGAGTGTAACTCCAATGGTACTCCAAAACGACTTATCAGTTCCCTTACCAAGACTTCAGCAACAGTGGTAGCTTCTTGATTCGGTAGTGCATAGGCTTCTGTCCATTTACTAAAATAGTCCATTGCTACCAGAATATATTTATTCCCTCTTTCCGTTGTGGGAAACGGCCCCGCTATGTCAATGGCTATCCTTTCAAATGGGCTACCAACATTATACTGCCTCATTGGCGCACGCCTTCGTTTCTGAGGTCCGTTTGAAGTGGCACAAGTTACACATCTTCTACACCAATCTTTTACATCTCCATTGTAATTGACCCAATAAAAACGTTGACGAATTTTTTCTGTGGTTTTTTTAACTCCCAAGTGTCCCCCAGACACATCATTGTGAAGCAGTTTAAGAACTTCAGGAATTCTCTTCCTTGGAATCAATAGTTGTTGTCTCTGCTGTGTTCCATCTTCATTCTCCAATACACGCTTTAACAACCCATTTTCCACGACAATGGATTGCCACTGAGCCCAGTATGACTTAATATTTGGAGATAGTGAAGCTATTTCTTCCCATAAAGGTCTTTGATCATTTTCCTTCCACTGCATTACAAACTTGAGATCTGGGTCTTCCAATTGGTCTGCTCGTATTTCATCATCTTGCCAAAAATTGTCAACGACCGTGGTTCTACAAGCTATAAAAAACTTTTCCTCAGCCTTATTACAGTGCTGGCAATCCTCTGGACATGGTCGCCTTGACAGTGCATCGGCATTTCTATGATGAAGTCCGGCTCGATGTTCAGAATCATAGTCATATTCTTGCAATCTCTCTATCCATCTTGCCACTTGACCTTCAGGATTCTTGAATCGCAAAAGCCACACAAGTGCCGAGTGATCTGTCCTTAAAAGAAATTTCCGTCCATATAAATACTTGCGAAAGTGCTCAACTGACTTGATAACAGCAAGCAATTCTCTTCGTGTTACACAGTAATTGCGTTCTGGTTTCGACAATACTTTACTGAAGTAAGCAATCACGCGTTCTGCCCCATCTTGTACTTGGGAGAGCACACTTCCGATACCAACGTTACTTGCATCTGTATCCAGAATAAACATTCCTTCAGCTCGAGGATAACTCAAAACCGGAGAATTAATTAGAACCTGTTTTAATTCTTCAAATGCATGTTGGCACTTGAAATCCCATATGAATTCACTGCTTTCCTCCGTGAGTTTTGTCAGTGGCTTTGCGATGTCAGCAAAGCCTGGAACAAATCGTCGATAGTAGGTACTCAGACCCAAAAAGCTTCTTACTTCATGTTTGTCTTTAAGTACTGGCCAATCTCGAACAGCTTTAATCTTCTCAGGATCTACTGCTACTCCCTCCTCAGAGACAACATGACCTAGATAGTTGACTTGCTTTCGGAACAATATACATTTCTTGCAATTGAGTTTAAGGTTGGCCGACCTCAATCGTGAAAATACCTGTTCCAAATTTCCTAAATGTTCTTCAAAACGCTTCCCAAGTACGATGATGTCATCTAAGTATACCAAACAGGTCTCCCACGATAATCCTCTTAGCACACTTTCCATTAGTCGTTCAAACGTAGCCGGTGCATTGCAAAGTCCAAATGGCATCACTTTGAATTGCCACAATCCACTTCCTACAGAAAACGCCGTTTTTTCTCTATCCTTGGGTTCCAATCCAACCTGCCAATAACCACTCTTTAGATCCAAAGTTGAGAAGATCTTACAACCAGCCAATGTATCTAGGGTGTCATCGATTCGAGGCAGTGGATAACTATCCTTCTTAGTTACATTATTCAATAAGCGAAAGTCCACACAGAACCGAGTTGAGCCATCTTTTTTTTTAACTAACACTACTGGTGAACACCATGGGCTGCTTGATGGTTCAATAACGCTATCCCTTTCCATGTCTTGAATAATTTGATCTGCTTCCGCCCGCTTTGCTAATGGTAGCCTTCTAGGTAATTGGCGGATAGGCCTTGCGTCACCCGTATCTATTTGATGTTGAACAACATTGGTTCTTCCTTTAGAAAGACTCGCATTCTCAAAAACATCTTGATAATGAGCAATGAGGTATCTAATTTGTTTGCTTTGTTCTTTGGTAAGTTCCTTACAAGCATCTTTTACAAAGTCTTCAAGATGTTTTGGTACATCCTCTGAAGAAACTTGTGCGATGCAGGCATTTTGTGTTACTGATGAAACTGATGAACACACACTTAAATAAGCTCCTTTTTTGACAGTTACTGGATATTCATTTATGTTCATTAATCTGACTAAAATTTCCTTTTGGTTTTGAATCAGTGCTCTTGCAATTAATACTCCTTTTCCTGCTTCATTGTTGGCGTTGGACTCCACAACCAAAACATGTCCATTCGGGATAACACAGTCTAAATTGACTCGTACTAACATCTCACTTTGTTTTGGAATAGTTACAACATCCGCTGCAAGAACACGTGTAGAAAATTCCTCACGCTCTTGCACGAGAACATCTTCATCTCCAATTTTCAAAGATCGCCTCTTTAGATCCAACTGGAATCCATATTTCGCCATTATGTCCATTCCGAGAATAACTTCCTCCTCTATATTCGCCACTAGCACCTGATGATCGAAGATAGAACTACCAATTTGAAAGTTGGCATATGTCTCACCACATATAGATGCCGACTCCCCAGTAGCTGTTCGTAATGTCCATTTAGTTGGTGTAATACACTTTTTGTTATAAAGCAAATCTGGTCTCATGATTGTCATCGTTGCTCCAGTATCCAGCAAAAGTTTCAAATTCTTTCCATTTACTTTGCCATTTATAAACATACTGGTATCTCGACCACTGAATGATGCAACAACTGCAGATCTCTTTGAGGCATTGGTAATGTAGGTCAACAGTTGCCCCTTCCCATCAACCCTTTTTAGTTTTCCTGTGGCTGTTGCTGTTGCGTTGTTGCTTCATTTGGACACCGATTACGTAGATGTCCAGCTCGTCCACAACCCCAGCAGCGAAACTGTCTTTTTCTTCCTTGCAATGCCTTCATCACCTTTTCGACAATGCATTCGATGAGTTTTTGATTCTCTTCAACGGCCTCAACAACGCGGGCTTGAGCATGACCTCGTAAAGATTTTTTTATAGATTCAAATTCGAGTGCCTGGGTTAGAGCGTCACTCAAAGTTTGTGGTCTAGCTAGTTTTACAGCTTGTTGTGTCTCATTTGCCCACAATCCATCCAAGAACTTTTCTACTGCAAGGCTTTCACACACATCATCAGGAACCGTAGGGTATGCATATCTAATTAGACGCGCTATATCCACCTCAAATTCCTGGAGAGTTTCATTAGATTTCTGATTACGATTCTTAAGTTGTGACCTGTAAAACTGTTCCATGTGCTTATGTCCAAATCGCATCTCAAGTCTCTCAATCAACAATTTTAAATCTCGTCGCTCAGCTAGAGGAATTGTCTCCAAAACTTTTAAAGCATCACCTCGTAATGATACACTCAACACTGAGGCCTTTCTTGTCATGGACCAGCCATTTATCATGGCCACTGTCTCGAACAATGTTAAATATTCTTCCCAGGGGCATTTTCCATCAAAGGTTGGCATATTATTTCGCACGCACTCCACTGTTGGTACTCTTGTATCTTCTACACACTTAAAATTTGTATCTACAGCTGAATTTTGCTCGGAATTCATTGGCGTGATTGAAGGAAGCACTTGATTCTCCAAAACTTTCATCTGTTTAGTTAATTCATTTATCTTCTCATCAAAGGTCATAGAATAATTCTGGAATTTCTTTTCTATAGTATTTGAATGCTTTTGAAGCATCGCTACTTCTCCTTTGATTTCTTTAATTTCTCCTTTTATATCTCTGGAATGTTCTTGAAACTTCTCTTCTATGTCTCTGGAATGTTCTTTTAAGACTTGACAAAGATCGTTGTTAGAGCAAGGCATTTCAAAAAGATATGTGTCTGGATCCTCACCTACTTCTTGCATCACTTTTCTCAATCGTAGTTGAAGTGCATTTTTATTTCCTGATGTATCAGCGTCTCTCTCCTCCAACTCATGTTTTAAATCAACCACTTTCAACTCTAAAAGAGTTATTTTTTTTGATGCCATAATAAATGTCTTTATAAATAACTATTTTATTTTTTTTCTTACACAAAAAATACTTGGGTATTTTTATACCCCACTTCTGACACCAAATGTACCGAAATTTATGGTAATGTAGGTCAACAGTTGCCCCTTCCCATCAACCCTTTTTAGTTTTCCTGTGGCTGTTGCTGTTGCGTTGTTGCTTCATTTGGACACCGATTACGTAGATGTCCAGCTCGTCCACAACCCCACACCTGACACCAAATGTACCGAAATTTATATTTATTTATTTTATTATGGTTCAAAGTCTTATTTATTTTTTACAATTTATATTTCTACAATTTATATTTTTACAAGGTTTGTCTAGTTTTTCCAACTCACTACTCAAATCTTTTGTTTTCATTTTTCTTGGGTTCTTATTTTCAAAATATTTCTATTTAAATTTTCAATTTAAATAGAAATAGTACTTAATTTCATAACAATATCATAAAAGATAGAATGACAATTGTCTGATCCGTAATATTCAGTTCAATTACTTATTTATAATATTTTTTTAATGTTTGTGATTGTAAATTTTCATACCATGGGATGATACCCTCCCTCAGAAGATTACCACCTCCCTCTTTCCATATTACTCTCCCATCCCAGCAAAAAGGAAGATTTCTGTATCAGGATGAAGGGAATTGACCAGTGGCGTAATATTAGGTATTTATGAAAGTAATACATTTCAATTTATTGAAACTTACATATCATAATTCTTAATCGATTACCTTACCATATCAGGCCGTTTTCCTATGTGGGGTAGGTAGGGAGTATCGATCGCCAGACTCCTCTCTCTTGGCTTAAATTTCTCGCTTCATTCACCTCCATGCATCGTCTTATACATGCCCTTCTATTATTCTCCATCTTTGAAAATCTCATTAATGTAATCGGGTCCACTTTTTCTTGGTTGACCTCTGCTTTTCGTTCTTCTTTAATTAGCCTTATATTATATTTATTTGTCAGACGATCATTACTCATTCTTTCTACCCATGTGAAAACAACTGACCTAAATGGATTAAAACGTCACCTCTTAGAAGAGGATGGTTATTGGCAATCGCAATCCAGCAGGATTTTTGCCGATTTTTTTAAAAATTGCTGGATCCGAGCTGGATCCAACAATTTTTGATATAAAACCTAAAATGTTCATATAAATATAAGACAACACACTTGTATTAGTAATTACAAGTATATTTTAGTCAGTTGAAAATAGTATGAATAAGTCATAGGTATGTTATCTCTTATTAATTGTCTTTATTTTGTCGTGTAAAATTATTATATTGATTAATGTTTTTGTACATAAAGCAAAAAACTACTCCATTACAATGACTTTTTTTCAATATTAGTAGATCTCCGAATATCTTACATGGATATTCTTATCATAACTTTTTTTACAAAAACTGAAGATTCTATGTAAAAGTTGTTACAATTTTGCGTGGAATCTTAATGTTTTAATAATAATAACGTAGTCTGTTACGGCATTATTTTGAAAATTAAATGATTGTAGATCTTCAGTGCTGGATCCAGCGCATTTTGCTGGATCCAGCATGTCGAAAAATGTGCTGGATCGTGCTGGATTGCTGTATGCGGGATCCAGCAATTGCAATCCTAAGCGGTGATTAATTGAATCAAGCATTTTTTTAAATCGAATATATTTTTAATTGCATATACGCAAACATTGAGTTTTTTTCCCTGTCGGGAGTCAAAATGATATTTTTATTGACAATAACATCTAAATAGAGACGAAGTTGAAATATTATAGGAGAAACTCAAGGCACCTACAGGGCTGTCATCGGATGGTTTACGTGATCCTTTTATGCGCTTGCGTAACGTTCATTAAGTATGCCTTCTTATTTTTTTTGTGAACAATGAAAGCAACAGTCCTTGTACATGAGGTGACAAAGTTCTCGCACAGATGTCACCCCTGAAATGTGCTAGAATAATAAGTTCATTTTTGGCTCTTTTACTTGCTTATACTAATGTACCTATATGTAAATATAATAAAAAATATAATATTTATTTTTACTTGAATATTTTACTGGCTGCGCGTTAGTGATTAATATTTTTCATAGATTCGTTCGTAACGGCACTGAAGTAAGATAGTCTACTACTTGTGGTTGATGTGGGAGGGAAATATTGTGGTGTTGGTAGGGTGGCGAGGGGTAAGGAGGATTCTCAGGAAGCTATAACGCTGATGAGCGATTTGGGTATTATTTGCGCTTTATTTAGGTATTTATTACGGCCGAATGACTCCGCAGATATGATGCCATATTTCCAACAGAGCGGAGGTTCCCCCCAGGCTATCACTCGAGCGTGTGCTACTGCTGGGGTGGATGGAAGGGATGATGACCCAACTTCACAGCAGTTCTTATTTAATTTTTATCAATATGTCTTTACCTCGACGCTAACGGATTTGCTTCCTCAACAAATACAATTTTCGCCAACTCTTACTAATTTTCACCATCTCCCAGGCATTCGTACATCGAGGAAAATATTTTGATTTTAAAACTTTGATAATTAAACAGTTTTTAGTTTTCTTGTTATGAAATCATTATTTTTTTATTCCAACCTAACCTAACCTAATCTAACATATCCCAAGCATTCGTTCATTGAGAAAAATATTTACTGATTCTAAACCATCTCTATTCTAAATTATTTTAACTTTTTATTTTCTTGTTCTTTAATCATTATTTGCTCATTATTTTCACATAAATAATATTTCGACATCTACTGTTTATAAATACGAGCTAAAGTTTTACTTTAATCATAGATTTATTGACATAAATGACCAATTATTGTGTTTTTTTTATAATGAGACCAAGTCATAGGTGTCTTCCATTTTTTATTCGTTGACTTGAATATCGCAAATATTATACAATGTTTGACAGCAACAGTGGAATTTAACATATATTAAGTATTAAATTATATACATCCATTTTTTGCAGCTATTCCTTTGTGGCACATTCAAACCGATTGAATAAAATGACTTAAGAGGGTGACTGCTGCCAACATACCTATTTTTTCAATTTGAATTTGCATCATTACTATAAAACGAATCATTTTGAAAAAAATAACCTAGTTAGTTTGGATATTAATAAAAAAGAATATACCTTAACTTTTTAATTATGTTCTGTATATATTCTTGAAGGAAAATAATAAGCATACCCCGATTTTTGACATTTATCTTAAATTTCTAAAAAAACCATAAGGTATAGAGCATTATATTTTTTTATTAATTAAAGAAGATTAAAATATCTGGAAAAATACGATGTATCGTTGCATTAATGCATCAGGTTAAGTCAATAAACCAAAAAAACTTTTATTTTGCAATGTCGCTGAATGGAAAATAAATGTTTTTTAGGTTTATTTACTAAACCTGAAGCATTAATGCAACGACATATCATATTTTTCTAGATATGTTTGTCTTCTTTAATTAAAAAAAAAATATGTTGAATTACGCCTTATATTTTATTAAAAATATAAGATAAACGTTGAAAATCGGGGTATGCCATTATTTTTCTACAAGAATTTATACAAAACATTATCAAAAAGTAAAGATATATTTTTCTTTATTAATACCCAAACTATCTAAATTATTTTTAACAAAACGATTTGATAAGAAATAATGATGGTATATCAAATTGAAAAATAGGTTCGTTGGCAGCAGTCTCCCCCTTAATTATTAAATTCTTAGTTTAAACGATATTTGAGGTTTAAACAAATTTATTTCTCATGAGTGGTTTGAATAAAAATTTTTTTGATTATTGCTTCTCATATTACATATAATTCTAAGATATTTTGTTTATTTATTTAAACTTTTTGTACATATAATAAATACACTGGCGGGCTTATTGCCTAATGGCAATTTCTTCCAACCAACCAGAGTAAATGTGTAATATACAAAACAATGTGTACTATGGCAATAAGTGAATCACATTACAAAATAAATAAAGATAGCAGAAGAAAAGTTATAAAAAAAAAGAACACAAAAACAAAGAAGATAGCATATAAGAACAAATCATAGCAATGATAGGAAGACTGAGGGATGAGGAAAGGAAGAGGAGAGGAAGATGTAATCAGGTGTTGTCAGATAAATATTTTTGCTTATAGATATGAACTGAGACAATAATGCTGACAATCATAAATATCTTTCATTATACATTTTTTCCTACTACCTATTATTTGATGAATTCAGCAATTAAAGCAGATACCTATATTAAACAAAGAAATTAAAAACCGTAGGTGACTACAAAAAATAATTATAGATATTGGTGTACATATACCGAGATATATAAAAAATGAAAATGTATATTGTTAGGTGTAAATATACGTAAGATGTGGGGTATGGGGGTTGGTATTAAGGGATTTATTCCTCCCATCTCCTCCCAGTTGGGGCTGGGGCAGATGTCGTTGAGAGATTAGTGCAATTAAATGTTGATTGATACGGAATTAATTCCAGAAATACTTCCTTACTATTTACGACCCTATATTGATTTACCAAACCGAAAATGATGTATTGATCATATTACTATATCATCATCATTCGTAAAAAAATATTTTAGTGATTCAAAAAAAAGAGTGTTGACATGTTTTTTAAAAGTAGGTATACATAACTCAAATTTAAGTATTTAGGGTAATTTTACAGGAGTTTTTTTAAGAATAATATAAGAAAACTTTGAGGTCCCGTTTTGTAATCTTCATGGTATGTTAACTTTTTCTTATATTTTTCTTAAAAACATGACCATTGTCTTTACTCGTGCCTAAAATATGAAAAAAAATAAGGACAATTTTATACTTATAAATGAATACATTATCACGAATGACATTACCTGCAGGGCTACTGGAGACACGATTTAAATGCGATCTTATCTTACCTTAATTTAAAAATTCATTAAGATCAATCTTTAGTAGGAAATCGTCTTAATTAATTTATAGTTTAATCCAGTTAATTTTAATCGAAAAGATTTCAAAGTCTGAATCTAACCTTAATCAACTTCATGAGTAGCGATGCTGTCATTAAAGTCCGCTTAAACTTTCAGCTCCACTTTAAAATAATCGAAAAAAATATGAAAACAGGTTATTGTAATAAATAAATTACTGTAATATACAAAATATTATTTATAATAGCTATCAATCAAAGATTATGACAATATTATTTTTTTATTAAGCTTATATAATATTTTTCATATATTTAAAAATATGTGAATCCAAATATTATTTCATTTACACCATTACAAATTATAGGAAGTATGTATGATATATATAAATTTTATTGAACAAGCGCAGCTGTTAATTTGATATGTGACCAATTATTCATTCTCCAAATTGTTTCGTATCACGTGAATTAGACCATTATTTATTTGGGTGCTTACAAATATAAGTGTTAATATAACAATGACACGCCATTTCATTTTTCATCATTTGATTTGAAATTATTATTTTACTTCAGTTTGTGTATTTTTATTTGATGTTCTTAAAAAGTCATTTTCAGTACAAAGCGCACGGGGAATACATATAATTTCGAAATTCTTTTGTAATGATTATAGATATTCTATTGAAAGAAGAGTTATGGCAGGTAACTCGGAATAAACGGAGCACTCAGATCAGTAATATCCGATCCAAGCATCTCAAAGGATGCCAAAGTGTTGCCGTACATAATGCAATTGTAGTGCCTACTTTGATGTATGCCAGTGAAACATTGACATGGAAAAAGACGCATGAGAGTAGAATAAATGCTGCTGAAATGAGATCACTAAGAAGAGTATGCAATAGAACGATATATGATGAAATGAAAAATAAGGACATAGGAGAGAATGGAAGATAAAGGATAATAATTATATAATTTAATTTTTTTCTATAAGTAGACTGGAACCATGCAATTTAACATCCTGGCATGGTGATATAAGGTTTTTTGATATACTTATGAGAGAGTTAGATTCCCTCTCCACTGAACTGGCCGTTGGATGTGGAAAGGTCGGGCTCCTGTAGACCTCCCGTAAGAATAGATGGTATGTTCGTCTTAAAAAGCAAAATTAATTTATAAAGAGCTTTAAAAACCATCAAGCATACCTAGATACCATACTCGTTGTGAATTCGTTCCTGTGGCAGAAGGTGACCCACAGGAGACAACTTAGAATCACAGATCATGGTGATTGTTGACAAGGAGACCCGATTCCGGATGAACTGGAATAGGGGGGCGGGAAATGATAATGGGTTCAATAAAAAGAGGTGTTATTACATGTTTTGCATAAGGAATCATGTAACAAAGGAAAATAAATATTTGCTATGAGTTGCTGAAAATCTTTAAAAAGGTTATCCTGGATCAGAAGATGGTAGACAATTTTCTTTAGTTAGGGGAAAATATGTACAAAAGAAAAATAAGTTGTAAATATCTAACTAATATTATACATAAATATACATTGTATATACTTGTAGAAATAATTGAAGTAGGTAACATTTTTATATAAGATGTTCTTAACGTTCAATACAATTGCCCTTTATACAAGCCCTTCACTTCTCCTTACTTCTCTTTTACAAGACGTAAACTTTTAGAAGGTGTGTGTCAATCACGTGGTGCCTCAAGCGAGACTTCGGTTAAAAGACATTAGTTCTCAATCTTTTTATAAAGTCAATGCAAAAATAATAATTGTATAGATCATGAATATTGTGAATGTACACTATTCATATCAATGCTCCTAAAAGAGTCTAAAAAGGGGTTCAATATGCACTAAGATCATTTGCACCAAGAAAAAATATTTTTATTCGTAGTGACAGATCTTATCGCAAAAAAAAACTTTGAATATGGTTTCCGGTGTCAATTCTCAAAAAATAACCACCCGATTTTTCATGAAAAATATACCTATTTAGTTTCATCTTCAAGTAAAAAAATAAACAAAATATGTTAATAATAATACCAACATTGATTTTGGTATAGCTACCTACTCGTACATACATACCTATGTATATTCTGAAGTTTAGATTATTCCAAAAAATATCATCGATTTATTTTTGTCAATTAGAAAATTGACTTTGCTTTGCACTTTTAAGGATTGAGTCTTCAAATTATAATGAACCATCCATTCTTAGGATTATATAGATTGTCATTTTATGTATGACGGTCCACTCTTACGTGAAACATTAATTGAGATGATGTATGATCATAAAGTGTAAGATAAGAAAATCAAAATTTCGGTTCCTTTTTACACAGAATAATTTTCAGTCAATTTTAATATTAAATAAATATTCTAAATTATTGCATGTTATTTTTTAAATGAGATCACTAAGAAGAGTATGTAATAGAACGATATATGATAGAATAAAAAATGAGGACATAAGGAGAGAATGCAAGATGAAGAAGAGTATTATAAGTAAAATGAAAGTGAATTCCTTGAGGTGGTTTGGACATATTGAAAGAATGAATGATGAATGACTGACCAAAAAAATATACATGGGTGTAAGAGATGGAGTGAATAGCAGGGGCCGCTCCAGAAAGGGATGGCATGACCATGTGAATGATATTTTGAAAGAAGGAAATATAAGAAGCTTGAATAATCGACGAGCATGTATGAGACGATGCATGGATGTAAAGGAAGCTAGGAATGTGTGCAAAAATAGAGGAGTATGGCGCTCGGTTCTCTCTGCCTACCCCGCAAGGGATATGGCGTGATGGTATGTATGTATTTTTTAATTCCACGAATATTTAGTCAGTTATTATTTCGTTTTGAAAAATAAATTTATCATTTAATTAATTATACAGATTGATTTTTTTGAAATGACAATTTGGTCATTTTAATTATAACTAAACTGTTATGAGCGCATCGAGTAACATTTCATGGTAGTGTCGGTATATGCAAGCATCTCTTGTATCGGTTGTCTCCCCAGAGTAGTGGGTTGGTGAGGCAGGGAGGAGATGGTGTAGTTTGACATTTCCAAGGACCGCCGATGAACTGGTCTACGGTGCTAAGTGCTGACCTTTCCACAATTCCCAGGGGGGGTGTACGCAACAATGTTTTAATATCACTGGAAAGCCTTTCGCTCTCAGAATACGAATTAAACAGACGACGGACGATATTAAGTTTCAAATATTATATCGTGCTATTTGGAAGAATTTGGCAATTTATTTTATTTTATTATATTTCGCGGGACAGTAAGGCCCGAATGCAGAGTACTAGGTACCTAAATACTAACTCCTAACCTCACTGGAGTATATAGTATTCTTAAGTAAGCAAATGCGTTGCAGAGACATCCCTAACTAAATAATAAATACTACGGAAAACTTTAGGTCGATGGTGTAGAATTTCACATTATTGTGTACGAGGAAAAGAGATAGATAGCTTTCTGTGGCCTTAGAAAGCTATCTATCTCTTTTCTGACATTTGACGTTTAAAATGTTTTTTGCTATAACAACACAAATACATGTAACCAACTTCACACTTCACACTGACAGCTCGATGTCACGATTTTTTTGAAATTCCACCGAATTTTCGGCAACTCGTATGGATCGCTGAATACTTTGTTATTTGATTTGACAAAATTACCAAATACATATTGAACGAAGCCGATAAAATCATCATCCACCGAAAAAATCTCGCTATCAACCTTACTTTTTGACAATTCGCAAATGTTAGTTTACGCCGCTGCGCATGCGCTAAGTATTTAGATATGTAGAAAAACGTCATAGCATCCTCCAGTTAGGAAGCCACGTGATCTCCTTACTTAAGTGAGCGACTGTGCAATGAAAACATGGTTAGTATTTAGAATTTAGTATTTAGGTAGGACTCTGCATTCGGAACTAAGAGGTTGACTACGAAAAATACAATTAACTCTCGCATATTGATTAGCGAGTCTGTGTTCGAATACTGCCTCGAACGATAACGTTCATATATTATGCACTACGAGAGATCGAATGCTTGGTGCGGAGCAATCTTAGGATAGTAATCCCAAAATACAATTAACTCTCGCATATTGATTAGCGAGTCTGTGTTCGAATACTGCCTCGAACGATAACGTTCATATATTATGCACTACGAGAGATCGAATGCTTGGTGCGGAGCAATCTTAGGATAGTGATCCCAAAAAAGAAAAACAGTACATAATTCTACTAATTAAATGCGCATTATTCATATAACTTGTCAAAGGCAACACAAAAATTCTGGAATCAAATCCCATCACAACTTCGAGTTTCATTAACACTTCCCGCTTTCAAAATAAATCTGACGCATCATTTCCTTACACATATCATTTTAATTTGTCTCCTTATCATATCCTTGTCTCATCCTCTCCTGTTCCTTCCGTTTTATTATTTTAGATAAATTGGTACATATAATATACACAATCTATATAAATAAAATAAAGTCGGGTTAGTTACACCATTAATAACTCAACAACGACTGGTCCAATTGGAATGATCACTTATTTGTTGGATTCGTCTCCGCACCGAATAGCAGAATAACTATTAAAATATAGGAAAACTTAGGTAACGGACAGGAAAAAATATCGAAAACATTCACGTAAAAAAACTTACACAGATATTTAATTTTTAAATAAATTAAAACACACCTCAATGCTAGCGTGAAAATGTAATTGAATTTTTATTTTCTTTATATGTATTATTATACCTGTATCCTAATAAACTATTGAACAAAATAATTTTTTTGTAGTCAATGTATAAGGTTAATAAAATCCCAAATTAAGATTAGCTAAAAGTCAACATGATATTCATTTGACTGATAGGGGGTACGAAATTCGCCGGGTCAGCTAGTTTAATATAAAATAAATAATAAACCCGCTATTGGACAATTATTATGTAATGTGTGCAAAATGATAAAAAGTCAAAATAATAGGAGAGCACGTATGAATATAAACGAAGCATCGAACGTACATCACCTTATGATAGAGTTTAGTGTTTTTTATATTTACCCCAATAAGTAAATGATGCGATGGTATGGTATGGATGTACGTTGTACATTGTATATTTAAAATTAACAAGGATTCCTCTAGGGAATTCGTGTATAAAATTTCAAAAAATTGGATTGGGTTTGCGTATCGATATTATTGCATCATCGTTATACATCAAATCAAGAATCATACATTTCACTTTTTGAGATGTGTCTGAAAATCACAAATATTACCTACTTATAATAATATGATAGGGGCCCTTAGCTTTTAGCAGTCAGTTCTCATATACCTACGAGTATAACATATTCCTAACTGAAGGTCGCATACTTTGAAATATCTCGGATTTACGGGAAAAGATCCGGCGTTGGAATTGACTGAATGACGTATTGTGAAAATGGTCTTTCAAGTGCTGTCATATATTGGGTAATTTTTCTCGCTGTGGTAAATTGCATGACTTTTGTGCCGGTGTTTTGGGGTTGATTTTCATTTTTCGTGACATTCTTGTATATCAAAATAGATAACGCTGATTATTTGAAAGAAATTGCATATCGCACAGCGTAGACAATCATCGCTAAATCATTTGTGCACCTTGACAAATAATTGTATCTATAAATGTGCTTGGCATATCGTGATGGTGTTTGACAATATAAACGAATTTGACGTTTGGTTATGAAAATTAATCGTATATTTTAATTGCTTAGAAAATGAAATAAACAAATGTTGTAATGAAATGGTTAATACATATTTATTTATAAAATTATCATGACATTCTACTTTCACAAATATCCATATTCAGGGACAAATATGAGTAGATATTGAGGAGGCCTCGATTTTTCTCTTTATTTGAAATAATATATCACAACAATGATACCTATTCCATTGAACAAAGATGATATATTATTTCAAATAAAGAGTAAAATTGAGGCTTAAGGCCTCCTTAATTCTCATATTTGTCTGGTTTAAGAGTTTTACAATATTTTTTCTTGCGTTATTTTATAGTTGTCGCCAAATATCTTGAGCCTTTTCGCCGAGAAGGGGGGCGATTTGCAAATATACCAACCAAGCAAAACAAATTTACACCCGGGAGTCTGGCTCAAGTTGTTAACGATAATTATACTTTTCGTATGGTTTTATATCAAATTTTAAAATCTCGGTTCCAGCGCTGAGAGCCAGTTCACTGCCTCTGGCTTTTCCTCGAGGAGGCTTCCACTAAATTTCTGATTTCAATATACAAGTACCATTATTTACATTATTACTATAATTAAATCATTTTCGTTATACCTATGCATATATTATGTTTCCTCCTAGATGCGCCTGTACTAAAATAAATAAAATCCTTGTCATTTCATGTTTTACTGCACATTTCATGTCTAGTAAATAAATTATAAGTTATTACTGTAAAATCAAGGTATGTAAATACACGTAATCGGAATATAAAGGGTAGGTATTATGTATGTGAATTTAAAGTTAAATATTAGGTAGTTGTAGTAGAATTTAAGTAGAATAGGTTGGTAATGTAAAGGTGGTAGCGATGGTACGCTTTTATACTTTTATTATTACCTGTACCAAATCACAGTCGAACCGAACTGAGGGTGTATTCATTATTCATCCCCTATTGTACCGAACAAATCTACATACAACCATTGGCGTACACAAACAAACCTAGGAACATACCAATACTTCAAAAAACATTTTCAATTTTACTATAGAACGTAAAACATTGAACATTATGGTGTATTTACCAATAAGGATAATGTAAAATGAACACTTCTTTTAAAACAATTCAATAGTTTCAAATAAAACAATAAATATTATATTTTTTTTTTTCGCTACTCCCACCACCACCCGCTCTGCCTATGGGGACTGTAATCGGCCCCTTCACAGAACGCTAAGTGAACGACAAAAAAAAAATGCATAGCACGAAAAGTAGCTCATGGAGCCCTCTAGATTAGCAATCTCGGCACCATAGTGCAAAAAGAAACAATCAACGAGTGCGAACAGAAAATTCACACCCGTGGACTGTCTATGACCTCAGATCCCCCTACATGCAGACCATCAGAGAAGTGACCAAGATCTCTGGAAATAATTAATTTAACGGGAATCTTCTAAAAGTAAGGCACCATATCTATGACAGAAAACCTTAAAAGATTTATAATTTTTCTTCGAGATCACAAAATCCGCATGACCAATGGGACCTTGAAGAGGCCCACGGACAGCAACGAGGAGCTCCGATCTATATGAGGACACCATTGGGTGGCAACATTCCCAAAGGATATGTTCCGAAGTTTGGTCCGGGTATTGACAGAAATGACATGAGGCAGAGGAGGCAATGTTAAATCGGTGAAGATAACTTTCCGTGTCCTGTGAAAAATTGGGAAGTCCAAAAGTCTGGAACAACCCAGGGAGATTTAAGACGATACCTCACGTCGGGAAAAAATAAGTAGGTAATTCTTCCCACTGAGCAGGCCGTCCAGCGAGTCTGCCAGATGTTCTGCAAATTTTCATTTACAGTCCTTTCAACAAAGCCACGTGACACTCGACCCTCTGGAGGGAAGAGAGGAATATTTCCGATCATAGAAGAACAGCCCCGCGTAAGGTTGAAAACAGCCCCTCTACGCTGAAGTTCCAGATCAAAGGGAGTCATGCCTGTCAGAATTGGCAGTGCTTCAGTGGGACTCGTTCCATAGGCTTTGGATAGAGCGATGAGAGCGAATCGTTGGCCTGAGAGCAAAATTCTACGTATATGTTGAAGTTCACAGGCGTGAGACCAACATCCTGCTGCATAGCAAGCAATGCCGAGGTAAACTGCCTTATAGAAAAGACAGGATACTTGAAACTGTAAACCCCAGTGTGCCTTGGCGATGTGTGAGATTTTTAAAAAAGCAGACTTAGCTTTGTCGACACACAATCGAGCATGGTTTTTAAAATTTGGTCCTCTTTCCAGAACAACTCCTAGGCAAGTGATTTGGTCCCGAAAACTCACATTTGTTCCTGAGAACTTAATAGACGGCTGTCTACGTAGTAAGCCTTTGAAAACCAAGCCATATGTCTTATTAGGAGCGAAGCAAAGTTTATTTTTTACACCCCAGTCGGAAACTAAGGAAAGAGCTTGAGTAGCTGAATTCTCAATAAATCTACGGGAATTACCACGGACGAGGATGTATGCATCATCGGCATACGCTTGAATCGTACAATTACTGGAGAGAGGAAGATCCAGCAAGTCATCAAAAAGAATGTTCCAGAGAAATGGACCGAGAACAGAACCCTGAGGACATCCAATACTTACCTGTCGCGTATGTAGAAATTGTCCCCCAGGCAGGACTATGCGGCGATTTTCAAAGTAACTCTTAACTATATATTGCGGGGTATATTCCTTGACTTCAGTTTATGCAAAATGAGCGGCCACCAAGCATTATCAAATGCACCACTAATGTCAAGGGAAATAGCAATAACATATTTTTCGTCAGAAGGTCTTACAAATTCTGACATATAATTTATAGCATCGACTGTTGAAATTCCAGGTCGGAAGCCAAATTGGCGAGAAGAAAGTGGACATGAGTTAGAAAGATGGGATTCAATTCTACTGCATATAAGTCTTTCCAGAATCTTGCCCAGAATAGGCAGGAGAGTAACAGGTCTATATGCTTTTGGGTCCGTGCTAGGACGATCGCATCGTTTGGGAATTATAGTCATGAGGCCCGTTTTCCAACAGTCTGGAAGACAGCCCTCGTCTAAACATCTTTTTAAGAGGGAAACCATTTCAAATTGAGCCAAACGCCAACATCTTTGTATTAAAATAGAGTCGATACGGTCGAGGCCTGGGGATTTATTTAGTTTAAGGTTCCCAATAATTAAATCGAGTTCCTCGACAGAAACTGGTGGCGAAGCGGGTGTCTGAGGAATGTTGTGTTGAAGAGCACGTACCCATTTATGAAAAACATTATCGGTAGACGGATCATCCGATGGAATCAACGCGTCCAGAAAAACGGAAGCAGTTGAATCGAGAGACGTTGTGAACTCACCAGTAGTTGCATCGCGGATGCAGGATATTGTTGCGCCATTTCTTCTCTTAGAAGAAACGGCGCGATACACTGCACCCCATGGATCCGAAGTCGAAACCTCGGAAACCAAACGTCGCCAACTTACCTTCTTCGCACGAATAATTTCATTTTTATATAGATTGTGTGCACGTCTATAAGCAGAGTACAAGTCGAGAATAATAAACTCAGCAAAGTTCCTATTGCGTCCCAATTTAAGAGCTCGACGTGCACGTGTAACGCTGCGTTTCAAAGAATCGAGTCCTGAGTGCCACCAAGCGTTTGGTTTTAATTTTTCTGGAGTAGATCTGCCAATTGACTTTTCTGCACATATAATGATATTGTTAGTGAAATCAGAAGCAGTATCAGATATAGACATAGCATTTGGGTTAAAGCGATTCAGAAATCGAATAAATTCAGCATCAAATTCGACAATGCGCTCACACCTCGTGCGAAAACGCCTTGGAATATGAGACTTTTGAACCGAGTCAGTAGGTGAAGTAGAAATTGTAAAGACAATAAGTTCGTGATCGCTACCCGAATAATCTGTATAAACACGCCAGGAAGAAGCCTTTTGAGCTATTTGAGCCGAAGCCAAAGTGACATCGATGTGGCCAAACCCGACCGCACCAGAAAAAGTGGGAGGACTAAAGGGATCATTGATAACGGAAAGCTCGTGCCGAGCTATGAAGTCCTCACAGAGTTCACCTCTTTTTGCTTTCCTAGACCCTGCAGTGGTAGAATGACACCATAGAGGGGACTCAGCATTGAAGTCACCGCCAATCAAGATGGAATCTCCACCTAGATGACTCATTACATTATCTAGAAAGCACACATATGGCTCTATCGGGTCGCCAAATTTGAAGTAGGTTGATACTAGGTACATGGATTTACCTGAAAGAGAAATTTCAAGCACGACTGTAGTGCTCGAGGAAAGATGATCTAATAAGATATAAGATATAGAAGAATTAAAAATAATTATTGAAGCTAGAGGGGGTAAATCCATGGAACAGCAAGTGGCAGAAATTATACGGAAGTCTGAATCCGTCACACACATAGAGCCGTCGCCAGTGTATGGTTCCTGAACCAGACAGATATCGATGTTCAGTTGATGGGCGAGTTGTTTAAGCTCCAAGGTGGCAGCACGACGTCGGCCCAGATTGAGCTGTCCAATTCTGAGACCTGTTGATACGGATATACTACTGGCCATAATCAACTGTCAACAGGGCGCGGCTCAACGATGCCTGGAATGCTGGACATTCATCAGAACCAGATTTGTGAGAGGCTGGTTTTTTGAAAAATGAACAGACCGCACAAATTGGTGGACTGTCTTTAGCAGGACATACTGAAAAATCGTGCTCACCAGAAGCACAATGGCCGCAGCGAGGGGGATCTTTGCAGAACTTACTTGTATGGCCATACATCCGGCATCTTGAGCACACACTTATTGGTATGAAGTCTCTGACCTTACACACGCTTCATTCAACAAAGACTCTTCCGCACTCAATGAGTTTGTGAATAAATATTATATACCAATCATATTGTACGCAGAAATTAAATACAATATCTCAGACAACACGGTTTCCACTATACGAGCCGTTTTAACGCGGGCGTTCGCCGCTCTTCGATTAATATTTCGTTTCCGAAGATATCCGACCTTCTCCGAGGATATACATATAACTATGTGTATGTGTGGTATGCAAAACCATATATCACACACACATATTTACATTGAATTTCATTTTTATTCTTCTACCTCCTTGACATCATGACTGGTGATGATGGTTACATCCAATAACATGACAAATGGCCTGCATCTATATATACCTTTGGGCAGATCGAAAGGCTTTCGTAGTTAAAGAAAGATTTGTGGCAGACTTGACGAGGCCAGTGAGAAAACTGTGAATTATTTACAAAAATAATTATTGTTATATCTTCATATATTTTTGCAAGTAAATACCTGATTTGCCTATAATCAAATGGAATCAAAATATATTTTACTTGATGTATAATTAGATATTAAATAAGGTGTTTCAACTAAGATTGGTTAAGCTACAGTTTTATTTAGTATTGTTTGTCCCCTAAGTAAATATTTATGGAATTTGGTATTCTTTGTCTTGCATTAATATAATTTAATTCAATTTTTGAATTAAACATGCATAGTAATTTTTTGGCGAGATGAATCCTATAGTATGGAGCTAACGGCCAGTTTCAAGTTTATCAAATAAAAATTAAATTTAGTTTTACCAATAAAATATTCTCTTTGTGTGCGGTCAATAGATGACATATAGACGCACAATATGGACATAATATATAATATAATACGTTAATATATAATTTGGTTTGAAGAAAAATTAAAATATATATATGAGAGAGGACAAGAAAAGAAGATAATATGGTCCAATTGTTGATACTTGTGTGGATAGTTTGATTTTTGGTATACAGAGCTCGCGAAGCAAAAGCATGCGGGTGACATCACTTGTGCACAAACTTTAGATTATATATTATATGACAGCACAAACTAATTTTAGAACAGCGATATGCCTACTCTGATTGAATTAACCAAACAAATCAGTTGATATTCGACCCTGTGTAGTTTATTGCGTGTCATTTTCGATTGATTTATATATTTCGATTCTTGATTTCCAAAGTCGAAAATGGCAATTTATTTTTAAAAAATTGAGTTTCTTAAATATTGTGTATAGGTCACTGCCATACAAATTGTATCAAGCGATGTCGTCACTAAATTCAATTTTTATAAAAATTGATAAAAAAATTTTGAGATGTACTACTATAATACTAATATTTTTTATAGAAAATTAAATTATCTAGTTGGGGTGTTTCGGCTTTTTTCGATATTTTTAAAAGATTTGGAAATATAGGCAGTTTAACACATAAATTTATTATAAAAAAAATATTTCTCTTAATGAAAAATGTTTGAGAAAACCTGGAATTTTTTTAAAAAAACCTATTTGAGATTTTGTATTTGTCTATATTCATACCAATTCTCAACGTTCTAGCTTTTATGGTTTCTGAGATATAGAGAAACAAAAATTCACCATTCTGAGTATAAAAGTTTTGTAGGCCTCTATAACTGTATATATTTTGAAATTATTTTTTTTCCTTTTAATAATTAAGAAACTGGTTTTCTCCACTAGAATTAAAAGAAATCCTTCTTCTCACCATTTCTTATGGATGTTTCCTTTTGTTAATCATACAGTATTTTTATTTTTTGATTTCCATGGTAACACTAACTCGTAATGATTTTCCGACTTGCTGCCTTTTGAATCTCAGGTATCGATTTGTAACCATGCTTTATTTGGAACCATGCTTTGTATAACTGTTTCCCGTATTTGATGACGATCTCTATCTCTTGTTATTTTTTTATTTAAAAAATATTTGAGGAATATTTTCAGTATTTAATGTATGGTGAAAATATGGTACGCCACTGCAACATATTTTCTACATATCGGGGAGCATTCCGAGCATATTGGAGGTGCTTCTAGGTAATAGATTATTTATTGCATTCCTGTAGCTTCAATTTGAGGGGGCGGCCTATACACTACACATACACAGTACCTATTCGGTTCTATATCCTATCGTAGGTCCCACACACTATATAAGTACACCACGACCATACACCCGGGATACGCAAGGAATGTGCGATACGCCAGGACACACATATTATTATATTATATTATATTATATTATTTCACCACTATACCTCGTAAAATATGACTAGTTTTGCGGATCACTGCACAATATCATATAACATCATATATAATTTTACCAAACATTTTTACTGCCCTTCACGCAATTCGTATCTCAGTTTTGTTCTATGTCGACCGACATTACACAAACAACTCACAAAATTATTACATTGGACGGAGTTGCTCCATTTACAATATATATTTTAAACATTTCAACATAATACCTAAATCACAAGCAGATTTCAAAACATAGGTAGGTAGGTACATGGTACATACATATTACAATAATTCGATAAATAGCACACACCATAATCACATTCATCCACAATCTATCTCGCATACCTACATACATTCAATATAACACAAAACATAGGTAGGTAGGTACATGGTACATACATATTACAATAATTCGATAAATAGCACACACCATAATCACATTCATCCACAATCTATCTCGCATACCTACATACATTCAATATAACACAAAACATAGGTAGGTAGGTACATGGTACATACATATTACAATAATTCGATAAATAGCACACACCATAATCACATTCATCCACAATCTATCTCGCATACCTACATACATTCAATATAACACAAAACATAGGTAGGTAGGTACATGGTACATACATATTACAATAATTCGATAAATAGCACACACCATAATCACATTCATCCACAATCTATCTCGCATACCTACATACATTCAATATAACACAAAACATAGGTAGGTAGGTACATGGTACATACATATTACAATAATTCGATAAATAGCACACACCATAATCACATTCATCCACAATCTATCTCGCATACCTACATACATTCAATATAACACAAAACATAGGTAGGTAGGTACATGGTACATACATATTACAATAATTCGATAAATAGCACACACCATAATCACATTCATCCACAATCTATCTCGCATACCTACATACATTCAATATAACACAAAACATAGGTAGGTAGGTACATGGTACATACATATTACAATAATTCGATAAATAGCACACACCATAATCACATTCATCCACAATCTATCTCGCATACCTACATACATTCAATATAACACAAAACATAGGTAGGTAGGTACATGGTACATACATATTACAATAATTCGATAAATAGCACACACCATAATCACATTCATCCACAATCTATCTCGCATACCTACATACATTCAATATAACACAAAACATAGGTAGGTAGGTACATGGTACATACATATTACAATAATTCGATAAATAGCACACACCATAATCACATTCATCCACAATCTATCTCGCATACCTACATACATTCAATATAACACAAAACATAGGTAGGTAGGTACATGGTACATACATATTACAATAATTCGATAAATAGCACACACCATAATCACATTCATCCACAATCTATCTCGCATACCTACATACATTCAATATAACACAAAACATATGTAGGTAGGTAATGGTACATACATATTACAATAATTCGATAAATAGCACACACCATAATCACATTCATCCACAATCTATCTCGCATACCTACATACATTCAATATAACACAAAACATAGGTAGGTAGGTACATGGTACATACATATTACAATAATTCGATAAATAGCACACACCATAATCACATTCATCCACAATCTATCTCGCATACCTACATACCTACATTCAATATAACACAAAACATAGGTAGGTAGGTACATGGTACATACATATTACAATAATTCGATAAATAGCACACACCATAATCACATTCATCCACAATCTATCTCGCATACCTACATACATTCAATATAACACAAAACATAGGTAGGTAGGTACATGGTACATACATATTACAATAATTCGATAAATAGCACACCCCATAATCACATTCATCCACAATCTATCTCACATACCTACATACATTCAATATAACACAAAACATAGGTAGGTAGGTACATGGTACATACATATTACAATAATTCGATAAATAGCACACACCATAATCACATTCATCCACAATCTATCTCGCATACCTACATACATTCAATATAACACAAAACATAGGTAGGTAGGTACATGGTACATACATATTACAATAATTCGATAAATAGCACACACCATAATCACATTCATCCACAATCTATCTCGCATACCTACATACCTACATTCAATATAACACAAAACATAGGTAGGTAGGTACATGGTACATACATATTACAATAATTCGATAAATAGCACACACCATAATCACATTCATCCACAATCTATCTCGCATACCTACATACATTCAATATATCACAAAACATAGGTAGGTAGGTACATGGTACATACATATTACAATAATTCGATAAATAGCACACACCATAATCACATTCATCCACAATCTATCTCACATACCTACATACATTCAATATAACACAAAACATAGGTAGGTAGGTACATGGTACATACATATTACAATAATTCGATAAATAGCACACACCATAATCACATTCATCCACAATCTATCTCGCATACCTACATACATTCAATATAACACAAAACATAGGTAGGTAGGTACATGGTACATACATATTACAATAATTCGATAAATAGCACACACCATAATCACATTCATCCACAATCTATCTCGCATACCTACATACATTCAATATAACACAAAACATAGGTAGGTAGGTACATGGTACATACATATTACAATAATTCGATAAATAGCACACACCATAATCACATTCATCCACAATCTATCTCGCATACCTACATACATTCAATATAACACAAAACATAGGTAGGTAGGTACATGGTACATACATATTACAATAATTCGATAAATAGCACACACCATAATCACATTCATCCACAATCTATCTCGCATACCTACATACATTCAATATAACACAAAACATAGGTAGGTAGGTACATGGTACATACATATTACAATAATTCGATAAATAGCACACACCATAATCACATTCATCCACAATCTATCTCGCATACCTACATACATTCAATATAACACAAAACATAGGTAGGTAGGTACATGGTACATACATATTACAATAATTCGATAAATAGCACACACCATAATCACATTCATCCACAATCTATCTCGCATACCTACATACATTCAATATAACACAAAACATAGGTAGGTAGGTACATGGTACATACATATTACAATAATTCGATAAATAGCACACACCATAATCACATTCATCCACAATCTATCTCGCATACCTACATACATTCAATATAACACAAAACATATGTAGGTAGGTAATGGTACATACATATTACAATAATTCGATAAATAGCACACACCATAATCACATTCATCCACAATCTATCTCGCATACCTACATACATTCAATATAACACAAAACATAGGTAGGTAGGTACATGGTACATACATATTACAATAATTCGATAAATAGCACACATCATAATCACATTCATCCACAATCTATCTCGCATACCTACATACATTCAATATAACACAAAACATAGGTAGGTAGGTACATGGTACATACATATTACAATAATTCGATAAATAGCACACACCATAATCACATTCATCCACAATCTATCTCGCATACCTACATACATTCAATATAACACAAAACATAGGTAGGTAGGTACATGGTACATACATATTACAATAATTCGATAAATAGCACACACCATAATCACATTCATCCACAATCTATCTCACATACCTACATACATTCAATATAACACAAAACATAGGTAGGTAGGTACATGGTACATACATATTACAATAATTCGATAAATAGCACACACCATAATCACATTCATCCACAATCTATCTCGCATACCTACATACATTCAATATAACACAAAACATAGGTAGGTAGGTACATGGTACATACATATTACAATAATTCGATAAATAGCACACACCATAATCACATTCATCCACAATCTATCTCACATACCTACATACATTCAATATAACACAAAACATAGGTAGGTAGGTACATGGTACATACATATTACAATAATTCGATAAATAGCACACACCATAATCACATTCATCCACAATCTATCTCGCATACCTACATACATTCAATATAACACATATACCTACACTTACATAATATTTATATGCTACATATACAATTTATTTTTTTGTCACTTTTATATGAAATTTATAATACGTTACTCTTATGTAAAACATATTATAGGGATACAATAAACTAATTATACTTTCTACTTATTATATTATTTACTTATAACATTATATCCTATTAGGTTACAATGAAAAAAAAAACATTATTAGTATACATTCATCATCTCTTTGAGCTTTTTCAGTGCGTTTAATACTGCTGTTTGTATAATTTTAGTGTTTTGTGTGTATAACTACTCGTAAATTACTGTGTATTTTTAAGTTGAATAATCCAATTGAGTTAGCATGGAGTTTTTACTGGTCCACCAACAAATCAATGCAACATTGTTGAGAATAACAAAATAAATAGGTATAATAAATGAAAATCATTATAAAACAGTAATTAAGTAATGTAGTTTTATTTTTGGCGACAAAAATGTAGTGGTGTAATAAGAAAAAAACAAGTTTGCTTTTCATATATGACCCGGGTTCGATTCCCGGTGGAGACACAGTTTTTAATTGTGTTTTCAGTCTGGATCTGTGAGAAGATTAATATCTCAAGTCTCCAGAATATGGCAACTTGTTATTGGGTGCGTGTCAAATAATTATTTGACATAGCACCTGTTAGTTGCCAGAGAAGCTATAAAATAAAATAAAATATACCCGTTCTTGAATTGGAATATATTATAGTCGTTTTTTTCATAAATACAAGCGTTCTGCAAAACAAAAAATACAAATGTCATGAAATAGGCTCTTGCACGAACGAAACTGCCCGTACTCAAGATAAACTATAGTGGATTTATAACAGAGCTTTTTTATTTCCTATTGATACAAATTAAAATGGAATTTCATCAAGTCCTTTCATTTAATAAACTAAATTTAAAAGGAAAATTAGAGATATATAACTACGGCATCGTAGTGCAAAAAAAAAAATTTTGTTGATATTTATAATCAATAGTGAACCTTATAATATAGGTTTTGCTATCTTTATCAGATAACTTATCTGATGAACTCATCAGTTGATTGATTAAGGTCCCTAAATTCAAAAATATTGAAATAAGAAAGAAAATAGAACAACGAAAGGGAGGCCAGAAAAATAATCCGAAGAAAGACAGGACAAGAATAGGTCGAGACAATATGAGCTATGAGACACTTGAGATTGGTGAAACCCAAGAATGAAATGTTGTTCTGAAGAGCCGAGAAGTTTGCAAGGTAACAGACGTCGCAAAAATACGATAGAATAAGTAGAAGGAATTTTGTAATATAATACAATGACTTATTTCATGGTTTATAAATAAACATTTATTGAATAGTTACAAGAAAATATGTGTACTGGGCGGAGTCTAATAGTAAGAATAGTACCTATTTGAACGACAATTCACAATTAAAGCAGGTACATACTAAGTTATCTCATTTGATTAAGTTATCCCATTTGATTGAAATGTTAAATACATAGGTACCTACTTATATAAACATAATTATGCCATGTCCTTCATGGGGAAATCAGACCAATGAGCAATACATTCCTATCCTGGCGACCTCTATCGCTTCATATACATTTTACAGACTTGGTCTTCACGCTGTTATGGGGGGCAAGTCTGGATCGACCGGCGAAATCAAAACCCCAGTGATTACCCATATCATGGATATAATTATCGTATGGAGTTCTATGACATCTAAAGATATTGTAGAACTCCATATAATAATTATATCCATGATATGGTAATCACAATGGTTTTGATTTCGCCGATTGAACCAGACTTGCCCCCCAGATCTGAATTACCGTCTTTAATGCTTCTTATGCGATCTATTTTTCTCATTTCAATCTTCTCAGCCTCATATACTTATATCGATTAAAAGTAGTCAAATAATATTGAGTTTGTCTTGTAGATACATTTGTTACTATCTTCCTACTTATCATAAATTTTTTGTCGCAATATTTTTACGCGTTTAATAGTTCCACGAACACGTGGCATTGTGCTTCAGACATAAAAATGGCGATTAATCAAAATATGTTGGGTTCAATACCGTCAGGTGATGTTGCCGAAGACACAACCAGCTGCTGCTGCTGACGTACAAGTGCGCAAATCTCAGAGGAGATATCAAAATATAATAATATAATTTATTCTTCGTTTTATCCTTTGTGTTGGGCGCATGGCCGCACAGCGCAAGCCCGACCCGACCCGAAGAACATCTGTCTAGGATATTTATCGTTTTTTTGCGTTTTATAAAGGAAATAATGGAATAGTTTTTGCGGGGTGATATTTTCTTGCGATTTTTGGGTTTATCGAAATGGAAATAAAATATGACTCCGAGTAGAAATCGACGAACGACCGAAAGAGAAGACAAGAAACTGAAGACGTTATTTCAAAACAGACATATCCACATATATGAAATTCCAAATAATTGAAATAAAGTCATGATTCCAAGATAAGTATTTTTTTCCCAAAATAGCACATTTTATACATTGTGTCTACCTCTAGAATTCCTCTTAGTTTAGTTGGATTCATCAAAGAGACATTCTCTGAGGATATTTTTATATATCTGTTTAGCAACTGGTGATGGGTATTGCATTTAATTTTATACATGATATCTATCTCTAGAATTTCTTTAGTATAGTTGGATTCATTTAAGAGACTTGTTCTGAGGATATTTTCATATATCTGTTAAGCAACTGGAGATGGGCATTGAATTTTATTTTCTGCATGGTTTCTAACTCTACAATTTCTTTAGTAGAGTTGGATTCATTAAAGAGACTTGTTCTGAGAATATCTTCATATTTCTGTTTAGCAACTGGTGATGGGTATTGAATTTTATTTTATGCATGGTGTCTAGCTCTAGAATTTCTTTAGTATAGTTGGATTCATTTAAGAGACTTGTTCTGAGGATATTTTCATATATCTGTTAAGCAACTGGAGATGGGCATTGAATTTTATTTTATGCATGGTATCTGCCTCTACAATTTCTTTAGTATAGTTGGATTCATTAAAGAGACTTGATCTGAGGATATTTTCATATATCTGTTTAGCAACTGGTGATGCATATTAAATTTCATAAATTTCCCATAACTTTCCCTGTATATTTAGTAGAAACAGAATCGATGAAGGAAATTGAAGAACGCACAAGAGTATCGATCAAATTTATTTCAATAATATAATTTCTTAGGTTTTTCTTTTTTTTGTAGATTGTTTTTCCTATTATATATCGTGTGTATAATATTTAAGACCCTACAACTCCTCAAAGGTTTTTTTAGTAAGCAATATACTTACTGGGAGTAAAATTTCAACAATGTCTTCGTTAGGACAGCTTTAGTGTAGGTATTAATGATGCAAAATAATTAGTAATATTGTTAAAAATATTTAAAATATTCCCTTTTATATCGGGCCCCAGTTCTCGGAATGATTTACCAAAGATATTTCGCCAAGATGATTCAAGATGGCGCATGATATCTGAGTGACGTAACGTCACGGGACAGTTTGATGAAGGTGTGACCGGCAGCCACCAGGTGTCTCCCGGAGACGCGTGTCAAAATAATAAAATGGTGGACGTTGAAAGCGCTCCCTGTTTGTTCTAGTCACCGTTTCAAAAGAATTTATACCTTCATATAATATACGACACGGCTTGGTCGTATCACGCAATCTTTTATACATTCAGATAATAAATACATTCAAATACATAGGTACATAAAACCAGCCCCACTACATGAACAATCATTTCATATTGGATTTTATGTTTTTACTCCGCTATGGTTATTCGAGTGTTTATTCCATAGCTAGGAATCACGAGGATTGATGGTTTAACGACATCGGACAAAAGATATTTATGATCAAGACTTTATACTTACCAGGAAAGAATATAAAATGGTGTATATTATTCAAATAATGGTACACTTTTAAAGTTAGAAAATAGTTCCTTGTGTCGTAGAACAAGATGTAGGTACCTACTTAAATTTATTTATTTTAATAGTTGCATGTAACACATGAGATCCAACTGTCGATAGCGATAGTATGTATAGTTGAAGAATAAGAATCAAACTATAAACCCATAAATCCAAATTATTTAAAATTTTAACACATGTTGGTATGTATATCAAGATAGGATAGTATGGAGGTCAGTTCATTTTTCCTACCCAGAATATGAAAACAGCATGATGGTATGTATGTATGTTTGGAGATTAAGTATCAAATAATTGAGTTTCTTAGATATTGTGTATAGGCCGCTGCCATACAAATTGTATGAAGCGATGTCGTCACTAAATTCAATTTTTATAAAAATTGTTAAATAAATTTTTAGATGTAGGTACTACTATAATACCGATATTTATTATAGAAAATTAAATTATCTAGTTGGGGTGTTTCGGCTTTTTTCGATATTTTTAAAAAAATTGGAAATACAGGCAGTTTAACTCATAAATTAATCATAAAAATATTTCTCTTAATAAAAAATGTTTGAGAAACCCTGAAATTTAAAAAAAAAATCAATTTGAGATTTTTTATTTGTCTATATTCATACCAATTCTCAACGTTCTAGCTTTTATGGTTTCTGAGATATATGGAAAAATAAAGTAAAAATTCATAAGTTGATAACCCCTGACTGAAAAAAAAATTCACCATTCTGAGTATAAAAATTTTGTAGGCCTATAACTGTTTATATATTTTGAAATTTTGGGCTCTGTAAATTGAGCGGAACAAAAGTTATAAGGGGGGGGGGATAGACAAACACACAGACACACAAAACTCACAAAAAGTGTTCTACTCCGATTTCTGAGTAAATCCATGTACAGGAACATATATGCTGCGAATCCTCTAAGTTGGTGTTTTTAGCATGCAAAAAGTCCCCTACGCCATACAAAATGTTCCTTCGTACACGCATCCTCTTCCTTCAATAGAATTTCATTCTCTTGAACGAATCGATAGTTGGAATATATCATATTTACAATTCACAAGAAACATTCAATACTATGAAATTGATTATTTTGTACGAAAAGTTGAAATATGCATTTAAATAAAAAAATGTATGTAAAAATATCAAATATATAAAAGTCGAAACAATACTTTTGGATTTTATTTGTGGTTTATATGAATGAAAACCAATAATTTATGAAACAGCTTCAAAGATTATCAAATTTAACATGTTCTTATTTTATTTTATTTTATATTGCTTCTCGGGCAACTACCAGGTATGTCAAATATTAATTTAACACGCACCCAATAACAAGTTGCCACATTCTGGAGATATTATTCGTCTCACAGATCCAGACTGAAAACACAATTAAAAACTGTGTCTCCATCGGGAATCGAACCCGGGACCTTTGGATCAGCAGATCTTATATCTAAATTATACTAATTATACCTACTACAGGTTTAGTATTAATAGTATTTAAATACATAGTAGTGGATAATCAATATTAGATATGTACATAAATAGCGCAATGTTATACTTATTTGAATAAATGCTGTAATAATTTTAATTTTTGTACTTGTCTGTTTTTATATTACCTACATATAACTAACAGAATAAATAAATAAATATGTATGTATTCATCAAGGGGTACAAAGTTTTCTTTTCACATATTGAAAAGTGAGATTGTTTAAATACACGGTGGGTATTTATATTGTTTGACAGTAGATTAGGTATATATTTTTCTTCAACATATTCTGTATTTGATTTTATCATTATTTGTTATATAAAACAATTGAGTTTGACATTGGCAGTATGAAAAGTTAACAATCTATGGTTTGACGTGATTTTTTTAAATTTATAATCTAGCATATAAAAAGGGGTTGAAGCATAGAATTATAAGGTATGGGGTTGTTGGTGACTGGATGCAGAAGGCTCAGGAAAGAGAAGAGATATGAGGGACTCCTATGTCCAGCACTGAACAGAAACGAAGAAAGAAGAAAGAATGTATTTGTAACAGATATTATGTATGTTCCTTTAAATTTTAGGTTTCTGCAATTCTTCTCCATATAAACTTTAACTATGCCAAATCAAACTCCTCTTTGCGCGTAGTTTGCTCAAAAACGGGTTAGAAGTTTTCGCGTGTTAATATACATAATAGATATTATTATAAGGATATTTTAAATATTATCGTATAATTTACCTATGAAATATATCATAAATCCTTGTAGGATCTACGAAGGTAGGTATAGGTATCGGTCGGTACATGGTGGTAAACAAAAAAAATAACACGGCACAAAAGAGTTGACAGATTACCTTGTTCAACGCAACTTCCATTGTCTATGAATTTTAGGACTGAATTTTTTGGTTCCTGGTCGTTTATTCAAAACACATCCTCCCGAGGGAACAATGGAATTGGACCGTTCATTCATTGTTTTTGTAAAGAGGCAGACCGAATGACGCCCACCACCAGAGAAGATTGAGTGGCCTCGGTGATACCTATTTACACTCATCTACAAGTTTCGAATAGTTGGAAATCTGAGGAAACTTTAAACTTATTTGGACGTTCAAAGACCGACTGCATTTCATCTAGTCAGGTGTGCTAAACTCAATTTTGAGAGATCATCATGTAAATGCGATTTTCCATTTTGCGTGAGTAAGTACCTACTGAAAGTTCAAAGTATTGTATGGAAATGAGAAATTATAGAGCATTTAGATGATTTTTTTTATTTAAAATATTATTCGATAAACGATATGTATTGTTCAAAATAAGATTCAATCTTTATATAAATTATTCTTCTGTACGTGTGTATGTCACTGAACTCTTCCTAAACGGCTGAACCGATTTCGATAAAACTTTTTGTGTGTGTTTGTGTGAGTCCTTGAATGGTTTAGATTCACAAAATGGAATTTTAAACATTAATATAATAAAAGGAAAATTAAAAACGTGATTTTTTATAACTAGATACAAATTATAATAGGTGGCGCTAATGTCGGATTGGCAATGTTTAGTTTTTTCCATCTGACAACACTAAGAAATCTGTCACATACGTCGTAGTTTGGCTTCTTTTGACATTTAAAGTTCTTTTTGTTCTGTTTCGGTATTATTCATATTTCAATAAATTATATGCATGTGAATTTTACTTTCTATTCACTGTTTCATTATTATTCATATTTCAATTCGTTCTTTGACGTGTCCAGACCATATATGTTGTATTTCAATTATATACGAAATGCCAATCAATCTAACCTCAAAGTGTTTAGCGGCTCATCGAACAAGAAAATGTAAGTTTGCTCAGTGAATAATATCATCCATAATATGATTCAAATATATGTTACTAAGGTATATTTTTTTCTTTTAAAAATAGTTCGGGTGGGATAACGTCTGTCGGGTCCGCTAGTTAACTGTAAAAATTATTTGATTTGTTTATTTGGATCGTTTTTATGACTACCAAGGACACCCAACTAGTGATTTCTTCGTGGAAAGTAAAAAAATGATCTAGGAAATAATTTGTCTACAGAGTTTACGTAGTAATCGAATTTCAATGTATTTAATGTACATAGATCAATTTTTCTGTCTATTTTTTTTTCAAGTTGGAAATGGTTTTAAAGATAACCCACTTCGTTAGTACTTAAATGATGTTCAAATTCTGTGTAAAAGTTACTAGGATTGGTTTCTTCTGTTGCTTTGTCAGCTTGCTTCTAGTGCGTGCGCTGGAGGACAAACATTTTAAGTATAGTTAATGGTAAGGGACGGTCATCAATCAGTTCAGAGCCCTATACATTCCTGAGCTGCCATAGAGCTTCGCCCCCCGCCTACACGACCTTCCAGGTGCGAAAATGAACAAAGCCGGGACCCGAACCGATGTCATTACGATTTTTTCGCATCTTACCGATTTCACGAAGCCGCCGCGTGACAAAGGAATGAGAGGAAAAAAATGTCAATGAATAGGGTACCATAAATAAAAATGGGCAAAAAAAAAATCTGTGTCGTAAAAACAATTTTAATTTCGCCAGCCGGAAAGGTGTGCAGGCAGGTAGGTATGATAGGAAACCGGTGCGATCGAGAGAGATGGAGCATGTTGCTTGTTAAGTTGAAACTCCCCCCCGCCGAGAGATGTCACTGCATTGTGTAGGTACTATTTATATGTTTTTATGAGTTTAACTATTCTAGTATGTCTATGTATTTTTAAATTAAAACTCTTTAATTATATTGAGTAGGTAATTGAAGAGCATTGTGAAAATTCACGTGGACTGCGCAGAGCAAAACTTTTCAATCTTGAGCCATTGGTTTCAAATTCCAATAAAACAAAAGAGTTTCTAAACTGTGGAAATTCATTATTACGTAACTTTTGCCTGAAAATGATAACATAAATTATTATTTATTAGATGAGTTGTGGTAGAGGGGTTAGCGCGCTGGGTTAGTAATTCAGTGGTCGCGTGTTCGAATCCTGCCACGACCGATTTTTTAACAAGCATTTATGTTTAGTTTAGGGAATGTTTGAGGATATATAAATATGTACATGTTTCAAGGATATATTCATTCTTAAAAAAAAAAATAATGTTCCTATTGAAAACTTGGCCACTAATAAATAAATGAACAAAATAAAAACAAATAAAAATAAACTATCGTGCAGTCTCTAGTTAGGACTCTTTTGGTACCAAAATATAAACTTAAACATCTAGTTATATAAAATGACACGTATTGTTGTCAATATGAAGTATTAATCATAGTAGGTATATTATGATATTATATTATTTATTCAATTCTCAGATTTTTCAGTGGGAGGATCTTCAAACAATTTTAGATGTCATAAAAAGTTGTCGTAAACGTCAATGAAATTTCAAATTGACTTAATTTCATTCACAATGTTAGTTCGATATTTATATATTACACTTTATGCCACATAAAACTGCGAGATATTGTGAGAAAATGTTAATTATACTACAATTTAGATTAGAAGGAATAATTTTAGAATGATTTGTAGGTACATAGAATTATAATGTAAGGATTTGTATATTTTTTTTGCACGGTAAAATCTGAATACCAAAACGTTCTGATTTTATTAAATCTAGTGTCTGCTAATACATATTTAATTCACTGATTGTAATTATTTTTTATTGTTTTCAGGTATAATGTAGAATGGATTAATTTTCTACACACAGTTCTACAATTATTTGAATTGCTTGCTGACAGCTGAATATGGTAAGAATATAATATTTTACCAATTATTAATATCTTAGTTTGTCTAAGTCTGAAGCATTACGAGTATGTAGGTAATTATATAGTATTAACTAATTTTGGTTTGTCGATCGAGAATTATTGATACCTAACTCTATTGTGTATGATGTTATAAATTATAAAATAAATAATGCTTGATTTTCGCTCTATTAAATTTAATGGATTATCGACGCGAACGAAAACCAAGTTTTTCTTAATATATAATTTAAAGTAATTACATATGTTTAAATTTCACCTAATTAATATATTAATTCTAAGTTATTTCTTTTAGAGATCCTTAAGCTGGTTTTGTTAGACCTTTCAGTAGCTATATACTATTCTGTGATATAAATATAGTAAATATTGCCAATATCAATAATTTTAGTAGGAAAATGATGATATTACGAATAATAGAGCAAATTTACATACATAAGTATACGAAAATAACGAATTGAAGAATGTACTCCTTTAGTATGTAGTTAGATCACAGATTTGTTCAAAATAAAAACTGTTTTAATTCAATCGTTAAATTATATACATGTATTTGACTGGTACCTACCTACTTATGTAGACAAATCAAGCATGTATTTGACAGATAACTACCTACTGACAGATATAGTAAAATCATACATGTAGGTAGGCTTCTACTCAAAGGCAAATCATACATGCATTACTTAAGTTCTAAATTATTTTGTAATATCATACATGTTTCATACACCTCCAGGTACCTATTTAAATGTATATTAAAATTATCCATATTATATATTAGGTTGGTGCCTACTGTTGTTGTAAAATCATACATATTATGGTAAGTAGATATATCACCTTCTTACATATATGTATAGTAAAATGAAATAAGACATCATATTAATTCATTTACTTATATTGGATTCGTATCGTTCGCCCTTTCAAATGCGATGGAGATATTTCGGAATAAAATGAAATAAAACACGTAAAAATAACGATGACCATACGTGGATAGGTCCATCTGGCAATAAGAGTACAAAATTGGACTTAGCGTAATCTCTATTCTAGCGTCGTCCTTTCAATATATATAGGTAGTGGGCTCTTCAATTATGGCTGACTTTTATGTTATTAAACTGAGAGGCTTACGTCTTCAGTATAAATCCCAGACCCTTCTTGGTGAAATGAAGAAATAATATTGGCGAAATTCTTTTTCTGTCGTAAATTGGATAGTTGGATTACCGTCCTGGCCTCTATCGACAATCGCAAGACTTTTTATCGAGTGTCTCGTAGGACGCAAACTGGACTCGAACAATATTTTATTTTTTATAATACACATCAATTTTAAAGAGATTGTAAACAATTAATATTAAGTGGAACAAAAATTTATAAATAAACGTCGAGTTCGTCGAGTCGTTTTTTACAGAAATTTTGTTCATACCCCTGATATTTCTCACTGAAAAGATCTGAAGTCCACGAGTGTGAATCTTTCATTCACATTTGTCGATTGTTATTTTGCACTATGGTGCCGAGATTGCTAATCATGAGCTACTTTTCGTGCTATGCATTTTTTCTTTCTTGTCGTTCGCTTAGCGTTCTGTGAAGGGGCCGTTTTCAGTCCCCATATGCAGAGCGGGTGGTGGTGGGAGTAGCAAATAAACGTCGAGAAAATACATACTTAACATATAAACTGAACGAAAGAGAAAACAAGAATATTATATTTGTAGACATTGAGGAATCCGATATTTATCTTGACAAGTAGGTACTACATACCAATAATGTTTAGGTAATGTTTAGGTTATTTATTTAAGAATACACCAACACTGGCATATACAAAAAAAAACATAATATGAACATATAAGATTTCCAATGCTCCAATGACAGGCGTCTGTTACATAGTCAAAATTAAATAATTATAAAATATAAACAATCATCGACTGAAATCTACAATAATCTCCAGCAAAAATAAATTATCTACTCTACAATAAACGAGTGGGTTGTGGCCAACACTAAACTCTCCACACCACAAATATTGACAATGAAATATTTTATTCATTCTAAATTTTACTACCAGGAATATAAATTTTCTAACGATAGTATATTTTTATGTTATGATAGACAAACTATTAATGCAGCATAGTGAAGAATGCTTATGTTGTATGAAATATTTTAAAAAAAGCAGATAAATTTTGTTTTAAAGAACGCGAGAGCATTTTCAAAATTTTGACACGTGATATCATATGAAGAATTTTTTTGTTATTTATGGAAAGCTAATCAGTTCTATGTTCAAGCTCTTTACATTATAACATGAAATCAAATTACTGAACTTTTCCATACATAGAAATTTATCTAATTACATTTTTATTCATACTAAATGTTACTACCAGGAATATAAATTTTCTTCCGATAGTATATTTTTATGTTAAGATAGACAAACTATTAATGCCGTATAGTGAAGAATGCTTATGTTGTATGAAATATTTTAAAAAAAGCAGATAAATTTTGTTCTAAAGAACGCGAGAGCATTTTCCAAATTTTGACAGGTGATATTATATGAAGAATTTTTTTGTTATTTATGGAAAGCTAATCAGTTCTATGTTCAAGCTCTTTACATTATAACATGAAATCAAATTACTGAACTTTTCCATACATAGAAATTTATCTAATTACATTTTTATTCATACTAAATGTTACTATCAGGAATATAAATTTTCTTCCGATAGTATATTTTTATGTTAAGATAAACAAACTATTAATGCAGTATAGTGAAGAATGCTTATGTTGTATGAAATATTTTAAAAAAAGCAGATAAATTTTGTTCTAAAGAACGCGAGAGCATTTTCCAAATTTTAACAGGTGATATCATATGAAGATTTTTTTTGTTATTTATGGAAAGCTAATCAGTTCTATGTTCAAGCTCTTTACATTATAACATGAAATCAAATTACTGAACTTTTCCATACATAGAAATTTATCTAATTACATTTTTATTCATACTAAATGTTACTATCAGGAATATAAATTTCCTTCCGATAGTATATTTTTATGTTAAGATAAAAAAAACTATTAATGCAGTATAGTGAAGAATGCTTATGTTGTATGAAATATTTTAAAAAAAGCAGATAAATTTTGTTTTAAAGAACGCGAGAGCATTTTCAAAATTTTGACATTTGATATTATATGAAGAATTTTTTTGTTATTTATGGAAAGCTAATCAGTTCTTTGTTCAAGCTCTTTACATTATAACATGAAATCAAATTACTGAACGTTTCCATACATAGAAATTTATCTAATTACATTTTTATTCATACTAAATGTTACTATCAGGAATATAAATTTTCTTCCGATAGTATATTTTTATGTTAAGATAGACAAACTATTAATGCAGTATAGGGAAGAATGCTTATGTTGTATGAAATATTTTAAAAAAAGCAGATAAATTTTGTTCTAAAGAACGCGAGAGCATTTTCCAAATTTTGACAGGTGATATCATATGAAGATTTTTTTTGTTATTTATGGAAAGCTAATCAGTTCTATGTTCAAGCTCTTTACATTATAACATGAAATCAAATTACTGAACGTTTCCATACATAGAAATTTATCTAATTACATTTTTATTCATACTAAATGTTACTATCAGGAATATAAATTTTCTTCCGATAGTATATTTTTATGTTAAGATAGACAAACTATTAATGCAGTATAGTGAAGACTGCTTATGTTGTATGAAATATTTTAAAAAAAGCAGATAAATTTTGTTTCAAAGAGCGTTAGAGCATTTTGACAATGTTGACACGTGATATCATAGCTAATCAGTTCTAAGTTCAAGCTATTAATATTCTTATATCAATATGAAATCAATGAATTGAACATTGCCAAATATAAAAAAATTTTCTTGTTACATATAAGTTTCATACAAATATCCATTAAATAAAATATAATTTTTGAAACCGTTGAATATTTTTCTTTTAGCATTGACCAACTTTGAATACAATTTTATGAAGATTCTTGGTGTTGTATAAATAGTTGAAACCAAATTAAATATCTCTAATTTCCAGGTCGTGAGAGCATTTTTTCAGTTTTAATAGATGAAATCATAAAGAAACATTGGGAAAAAATGTACCGTTGTCTATGGAAAACTAATCAGCTCTAAGTTTATGGACTTAACACATGTGATATCAATATGAAGTCAATCGGACTTATAGTTTGGGCTGCAGAGAGGACACAAAAAAAAAACAACGTAAATGATGAATTCATAGAGAAGAAATCAAAAGTTGTCTATGGAAAACTAATCAGCTCTAGGTCTGTGCACTTTACACATATGATGTTAATATGAAGTCGATCAGACTTATAGTTTGGGCTGTAGAGAGGACACAAAAAAGATAAATGCTACGGCGTACGGCGTACAGCGTATACGCCATACACACAAACACATCACGACGAAACTCATAGTGTGCATTCTCTACATGATACCCATTGAGAAATTGATGTAAAAAAAATACGCTTAAATTTTGCGAAATCATGACTCTCCCCTATTCCATAGTGTGGAGAGTAATAATAATAAACTGTTTTTTCTAGTATATAATTTTTCTTCCGATAGTATATTTTTATGATAAGATAGACAAACTTTTAATGCAGTATGGTGTAGAATGCTTATGTTGTATGAAATATTTTAAAAAAAGCAGATAAATTTTGTTTTAAAGAACGCAAGAGCATTTTCCAAATTTTGACAGGTGATATCATATGAAGAATTTTTTTGTTATTTATGGAAAGCTAATCAGTTCTATGTTCAAGCTCTTTACATTATAACATGAAATCAAATTACTGAACGTT
Organism: Molanna angustata; assembly: GCA_963576475.1. Lineage (NCBI taxonomy): Eukaryota > Metazoa > Arthropoda > Insecta > Trichoptera > Molannidae > Molanna > Molanna angustata. The sequence goes on along the minus strand of OY754968.1, from coordinate 30,344,811 downwards.
TCCATACATAGAAATTTATCTAATTACATTTTTATTCATACTAAATGTTACTATCAGGAATATAAATTTTCTTCCGATAGTATATTTTTATGTTAAGATAGACAAATTATTAATGCAGTATAGGGAAGAATGCTTATGTTGTATGAAATATTTTAAAAAAAGCAGATAAATTTTGTTCTAAAGAACGCGAGAGCATTTTCCAAATTTTGACAGGTGATATCATATGAAGATTTTTTTTGTTATTTATGGAAAGCTAATCAGTTCTATGTTCAAGCTCTTTACATTATAACATGAAATCAAATTACTGAACTTTTCCATACATAGAAATTTATCTAATTACATTTTTATTCATACTAAATGTTACTATCAGGAATATAAATTTTCTTCCGATAGTATATTTTTATGTTAAGATAGACAAACTATTTATGCAGTATAGGGAAGAATGCTTATGTTGTATGAAATATTTTAAAAAAAGTAGATAAATTTTGTTCTAAAGAACGCGAGAGCATTTTCCAAATTTTGACAGGTGATATCATATGAAGATTTTTTTTGTTATTTATGGAAAGCTAATCAGTTCTATGTTCAAGCTCTTTACATTATAACATGAAATCAAATTACTGAACTTTTCCATACATAGAAATTTATCTAATTACATTTTTATTCATACTAAATGTTACTATCAGGAATATAAATTTCCTTCCGATAGTATATTTTTATGTTATGATAGACAAACTATTAATGCAGTATAGTGAAGAATGCTTATTTTGTATGAAATATTTTAAAAAAAGCAGATAAATTTTGTTTTAAAGAACGCGAGAGCATTTTCAAAATTTTGACACGTGATATCATATGAAGATTTTTTTTGTTATTTATGGAAAGCTAATCAGTTCTATGTTCAAGCTCTTTACATTATAACATGAAATCAAATTACTGAACTTTTCCATACATAGAAATTTATCTAATTACATTTTTATTCGTACTAAATGTTACTACCAGGAATATAAATTTTCTTCCGATAGTATATTTTTATGTTAAGATAGACAAACTATTAATGCAGTATAGGGAAGAATGCTTATGTTGTATGAAATATTTTTAAAAAAGCAGATAAATTTTGTTCTAAAGAACGCGAGAGCATTTTCCAAATTTTGACAGGTGATATTATATGAAGAATTTTTTTGTTATTTATGGAAAGCTAATCAGTTCTTTGTTCAAGCTCTTTACATTATAACATGAAATCAAATTACTGAACTTTTCCATACATAGAAATTTATCTAATTACATTTTTATTCATACTAAATGTTACTACCAGGAATATAAATTTTCTTCCGATAGTATATTTTTATGTTAAGATAGACAAACTATTAATGCAGTATAGGGAAGAATGCTTATGTTGTATGAAATATTTTAAAAAAAGCAGATAAATTTTGTTCTAAAGAACGCGAGAGCATTTTCCAAATTTTGACAGGTGATATTATATGAAGAATTTTTTTGTTATTTATGGAAAGCTAATCAGTTCTATGTTCAAGCTCTTTACAATATAACATGAAATCAAATTACTGAACTTTTCCATACATAGAAATTTATCTAATTACATTTTTATTCATACTTAATGTTACTATCAGGAATATAAATTTCCTTCCGATAGTATATTTTTATGTTATGATAGACAAACTATTAATGCAGTATAGTGAAGAATGCTTATTTTGTATGAAATATTTTAAAAAAAGCAGATAAATTTTGTTCTAAAGAACGCGAGAGCATTTTCCAAATTTTGACAGGTGATATTATATGAAGAATTTTTTTGTTATTTATGGAAAGCTAATCAGTTCTATGTTCAAGCTCTTAACATTATAACATGAAATCAAATAACTGAACTTTTCCATACATAGAAATTTATCTAATTACATTTTTATTCATACTAAATGTTACTTTCAGGAATATAAATTTTCTTCCGATAGTATATTTTTATGTTAAGATAGACAAACTATTAATGCAGTATAGGGAAGAATGCTTATGTTGTATGAAATATTTTTAAAAAAGCAGATAAATTTTGTTTTAAAGAACGCGAGAGCATTTTCAAAATTTTGATACGTGATATTATATGAAGAATTTTTTTGTTATTTATGGAAAGCTAATCAGTTCTATGTTCAAGCTCTTTACATTATAACATGAAATCAAATTACTGAACGTTTCCATACATAGAAATTTATCTAATTACATTTTTATTCATACTAAATGTTACTATCAGGAATATAAATTTTCTTCCGATAGTATATTTTTATGTTAAGATAGACAAACTATTAATGCAGTATAGGGAAGAATGCTTATGTTGTATGAAATATTTTAAAAAAAGCAGATAAATTTTGTTCTAAAGAACGCGAGAGCATTTTCCAAATTTTGACAGGTGATATCATATGAAGATTTTTTTTGTTATTTATGGAAAGCTAATCAGTTCTATGTTCAAGCTCTTTACATTATAACATGAAATCAAATTACTGAACGTTTCCATACATAGAAATTTATCTAATACTAAATGTTACTATCAGGAATATAAATTTTCTTCCGATAGTATATTTTTATGTTAAGATAGACAAATTATTAATGCAGTATAGTGAAGACTGCTTATGTTGTATGAAATATTTTAAAAAAAGCAGATAAATTTTGTTTCAAAGAGCGTTAGAGCATTTTGACAATGTTGACACGTGATATCATATGAAGAAATTTTATGATATCTATGAAAAGCTAATCAGTTCTAAGTTCAAGCTATTAATATTCTTATATCAATATGAAATCAATGAATTGAACATTGCCAAATATAAAAAAATTCTCTTGTTACATATAAGTTTCATACTGTTATGAAATTAAGTACTATTTCTATTTAAATTGAAAATTTAAATAGAAATATTTTGAAAATAAGAACCCAAGAAAAATGAAAACAAAAAGATTTGAGTAGTGAGTTGAAAAAAACTAGACAAACCTTGTAAAAATATAAATTGTAGAAATATAAATTGTAAAAATAAATAAGACTTTGAACCATAATAAAATAAATAAATATAAATTTCGGTACATTTGGTGTCAGGTGTGGGGTATAAAAATACTAGTATTTTTTGTGTAAGAAAAAAATAAAATAGTTATTTATAAAGACATTTATTATGGCATCAAAAAAAATAACTCTTTTAGAGTTGAAAGTGGTTGATTTAAAACATGAGTTGGAGGAGAGAGACGCTGATACATCAGGAAATAAAAATGCACTTCAACTACGATTGAGAAAAGTGATGCAAGAAGTAGGTGAGGATCCAGACACATACCTTTTTGAAATGCCTTGCTCTAACAACGATCTTTGTCAAGTCTTAAAAGAACATTCCAGAGACATAGAAGAGAAGTTTCAAGAACATTCCAGAGATATAAAAGGAGAAATTAAAGAAATCAAAGGAGAAGTAGCGATGCTTCAAAAGCATTCAAATACTAAAGAAAAGAAATTCCAGAATTATTCTATGACCTTTGATGAGAAGATAAATGAATTAACTAAACAGATGAAAGTTTTGGAGAATCAAGTGCTTCCTTCAATCACGCCAATGAATTCCGAGCAAAATTCAGCTGTAGATACAAATTTTAAGTGTGTAGAAGATACAAGAGTACCAACAGTGGAGTGCGTGCGAAATGATATGCCAACCTTTGATGGAAAATGCCCCTGGGAAGAATATTTAACATTGTTCGAGACAGTGGCCATGATAAATGGCTGGTCCATGACAAGAAAGACCTCAGTGTTGAGTGTATCATTACGAGGTGATGCTTTAAAAGTTTTGGAGACAATTCCTCTAGCTGAGCGACGAGATTTAAAATTGTTGATTGAGAGACTTGAGATGCGATTTGGACATAAGCACATGGAACAGTTTTACAGGTCACAACTTAAGAATCGTAATCAGAAATCTAATGAAACTCTCCAGGAATTTGAGGCGGATATAGCGCGTCTAATTAGATATGCATACCCTACGGTTCCTGATGATGTGTGTGAAAGCCTTGCAGTAGAAAAGTTCTTGGATGGATTGTGGGCAAATGAGACACAACAAGCTGTAAAACTAGCTAGACCACAAACTTTGAGTGACGCTCTAACCCAGGCACTCGAATTTGAATCTATAAAAAAATCTTTACGAGGTCATGCTCAAGCCCGCGTTGTTGAGGCCGTTGAAGAGAATCAAAAACTCATCGAATGCATTGTCGAAAAGGTGATGAAGGCATTGCAAGGAAGAAAAAGACAGTTTCGCTGCTGGGGTTGTGGACGAGCTGGACATCTACGTAATCGGTGTCCAAATGAAGCAACAACGCAACAGCAACAGCCACAGGAAAACTAAAAAGGGTTGATGGGAAGGGGCAACTGTTGACCTACATTACCAATGCCTCAAAGAGATCTGCAGTTGTTGCATCATTCAGTGGTCGAGATACCAGTATGTTTATAAATGGCAAAGTAAATGGAAAGAATTTAAAACTTTTGCTGGATACTGGAGCAACGATGACAATCATGAGACCAGATTTGCTTTATAACAAAAAGTGTATTACACCAACTAAATGGACATTACGAACAGCTACTGGGGAGTCGGCATCTATATGTGGTGAGACATATGCCAACTTTCAAATTGGTAGTTCTATCTTCGATCATCAGGTGCTAGTGGCGAATATAGAGGAGGAAGTTATTCTCGGAATGGACATAATGGCGAAATATGGATTCCAGTTGGATCTAAAGAGGCGATCTTTGAAAATTGGAGATGAAGATGTTCTCGTGCAAGAGCGTGAGGAATTTTCTACACGTGTTCTTGCAGCGGATGTTGTAACTATTCCAAAACAAAGTGAGATGTTAGTACGAGTCAATTTAGACTGTGTTATCCCGAATGGACATGTTTTGGTTGTGGAGTCCAACGCCAACAATGAAGCAGGAAAAGGAGTATTAATTGCAAGAGCACTGATTCAAAACCAAAAGGAAATTTTAGTCAGATTAATGAACATAAATGAATATCCAGTAACTGTCAAAAAAGGAGCTTATTTAAGTGTGTGTTCATCAGTTTCATCAGTAACACAAAATGCCTGCATCGCACAAGTTTCTTCAGAGGATGTACCAAAACATCTTGAAGACTTTGTAAAAGATGCTTGTAAGGAACTTACCAAAGAACAAAGCAAACAAATTAGATACCTCATTGCTCATTATCAAGATGTTTTTGAGAATGCGAGTCTTTCTAAAGGAAGAACCAATGTTGTTCAACATCAAATAGATACGGGTGACGCAAGGCCTATCCGCCAATTACCTAGAAGGCTACCATTAGCAAAGCGGGCGGAAGCAGATCAAATTATTCAAGACATGGAAAGGGATAGCGTTATTGAACCATCAAGCAGCCCATGGTGTTCACCAGTAGTGTTAGTTAAAAAAAAAGATGGCTCAACTCGGTTCTGTGTGGACTTTCGCTTATTGAATAATGTAACTAAGAAGGATAGTTATCCACTGCCTCGAATCGATGACACCCTAGATACATTGGCTGGTTGTAAGATCTTCTCAACTTTGGATCTAAAGAGTGGTTATTGGCAGGTTGGATTGGAACCCAAGGATAGAGAAAAAACGGCGTTTTCTGTTGGAAGTGGATTGTGGCAATTCAAAGTGATGCCATTTGGACTTTGCAATGCACCGGCTACGTTTGAACGACTAATGGAAAGTGTGCTAAGAGGATTATCGTGGGAGACCTGTTTGGTATACTTAGATGACATCATCGTACTTGGGAAGCGTTTTGAAGAACATTTAGGAAATTTGGAACAGGTATTTTCACGATTGAGGTTGGCCAACCTTAAACTCAATTGCAAGAAATGTATATTGTTCCGAAAGCAAGTCAACTATCTAGGTCATGTTGTCTCTGAGGAGGGAGTAGCAGTAGATCCTGAGAAGATTAAAGCTGTTCGAGATTGGCCAGTATTTAAAGACAAACATGAAGTAAGAAGCTTTTTGGGTCTGAGTACCTACTATCGACGATTTGTTCCAGGCTTTGCTGACATCGCAAAGCCACTGACAAAACTCACGGAGGAAAGCAGTGAATTCATATGGGATTTCAAGTGCCAACATGCATTTGAAGAATTAAAACAGGTTCTAATTAATTCTCCGGTTTTGAGTTATCCTCGAGCTGAAGGAATGTTTATTCTGGATACAGATGCAAGTAACGTTGGTATCGGAAGTGTGCTCTCCCAAGTACAAGATGGGGCAGAACGCGTGATTGCTTACTTCAGTAAAGTATTGTCGAAACCAGAACGCAATTACTGTGTAACACGAAGAGAATTGCTTGCTGTTATCAAGTCAGTTGAGCACTTTCGCAAGTATTTATATGGACGGAAATTTCTTTTAAGGACAGATCACTCGGCACTTGTGTGGCTTTTGCGATTCAAGAATCCTGAAGGTCAAGTGGCAAGATGGATAGAGAGATTGCAAGAATATGACTATGATTCTGAACATCGAGCCGGACTTCATCATAGAAATGCCGATGCACTGTCAAGGCGACCATGTCCAGAGGATTGCCAGCACTGTAATAAGGCTGAGGAAAAGTTTTTTATAGCTTGTAGAACCACGGTCGTTGACAATTTTTGGCAAGATGATGAAATACGAGCAGACCAATTGGAAGACCCAGATCTCAAGTTTGTAATGCAGTGGAAGGAAAATGATCAAAGACCTTTATGGGAAGAAATAGCTTCACTATCTCCAAATATTAAGTCATACTGGGCTCAGTGGCAATCCATTGTCGTGGAAAATGGGTTGTTAAAGCGTGTATTGGAGAATGAAGATGGAACACAGCAGAGACAACAACTATTGATTCCAAGGAAGAGAATTCCTGAAGTTCTTAAACTGCTTCACAATGATGTGTCTGGGGGACACTTGGGAGTTAAAAAAACCACAGAAAAAATTCGTCAACGTTTTTATTGGGTCAATTACAATGGAGATGTAAAAGATTGGTGTAGAAGATGTGTAACTTGTGCCACTTCAAACGGACCTCAGAAACGAAGGCGTGCGCCAATGAGGCAGTATAATGTTGGTAGCCCATTTGAAAGGATAGCCATTGACATAGCGGGGCCGTTTCCCACAACGGAAAGAGGGAATAAATATATTCTGGTAGCAATGGACTATTTTAGTAAATGGACAGAAGCCTATGCACTACCGAATCAAGAAGCTACCACTGTTGCTGAAGTCTTGGTAAGGGAACTGATAAGTCGTTTTGGAGTACCATTGGAGTTACACTCGGACCAGGGAAGAAACTTTGAATCAGCCGTATTCCAGGGAATTTGTGAAGCATTAGGAATTCGAAAGACGAGAACAACTGCTTTGCATCCACAGTCGGATGGAATGGTGGAGCGAATGAATCGAACAATTGGAAGATTTTTGTCAAAAGCAGTGTCCGATCACCAGAAGGATTGGGACGAATACATCCACTTGTTCTTATTAGCTTATCGAGCAGCAATTCATGAGACAACAGGGCAAACACCGGCAAGTGTGATTTTTGGCCGTGAGTTACGGTTACCTTGCGACCTGCAGTATGGATCTAAGCCTGGAGAAGATCTAGTTGGAGAAGATTATGTGTCAGATCTTCGGAGGAAAATGAATGCTATACATGACCGTGTACGGTCCAATATTCAAGTAGCTAGTGACAAGATGAAGGCGCGATACGACATTAAAGCTGTGGAAGGTGGTTATCAGGCTGGAGACTTGGTTTGGTTATTTAATCCACAACGACGACGAGGCTACTCACCAAAGCTTCAGAAATCCTGGGAAGGACCGTATGAAGTGATCAAAAGGATTAATGATGTGGTTTATCGTATACGAAGAAAACCAAATGGGAAGCCAAGAGTGGTACATTTCAATCGCCTGGCTCCCTTTTTAGGTGATAACAAGGATGAGAAAAAAAATCCAGTTGCTCAAGTTTGCAATGTCCAAAGTGAAGAAAAGACCTTCGAGGAATTCATGATGACTCCTTATCGACGCACTCGCCATGGTGTGACTGTGGAAATTGAGCAAGACCTCTTCGATATCCCAGAAGATAATGTTTTAGCTTACTGTGTGGCTCAAGACATGAAGATGACTAGTGGTATAGCCAAAGTTATCATGAGAAAGTATGGGATGTTATATGAGCTAAAAGCCAAGAATCTGAAGATTGGAGAAGCGGTCCATTCACAGCATGGAAAACAGCATTTATTCTACATGACGAATAAGGAAACGTCTGAGGAACGAGCAGAGTATGCTCAGATGTGGAACTGTCTACGAAGTATGCGGGATCAAATGTTACAGTTGAATCTTATGAAGCTCGGCATTCCAAAGATCAGTGATGGTATGGATTGGAAAGTGGTTCGGAATATGATAGAAGAGATTTTTCATAATACTGGAATTAATGTTCTAGTTTGCTGCTATAATCCAAGATACAGTAAAAATATAAAAAAAAGTGTACCATGTTACTTTTTCAAAGCATCTCACTGTAGAGAAGGTTCAAAATGCCGATTTATTCATCTAGAGAATTCTGTTAGGGACGAACTGAACTAAGAGGGAGGCAGTGTTATGAAATTAAGTACTATTTCTATTTAAATTGAAAATTTAAATAGAAATATTTTGAAAATAAGAACCCAAGAAAAATGAAAACAAAAAGATTTGAGTAGTGAGTTGAAAAAAACTAGACAAACCTTGTAAAAATATAAATTGTAGAAATATAAATTGTAAAAATAAATAAGACTTTGAACCATAATAAAATAAATAAATATAAATTTCGGTACAATACAAATATCCATTAAATAAAATATAATTTTTGAAACCGTTGAATATTTTTCTTTTAACATTGACCAACTTTGAATACAATTTTATGAAGATTCTTGGTGTTGTATAAATAGTTGAAACCAAATTAAAATATCTCTAATTTCCAGGTCGTGAGAGCATTTTTTCAGTTTTAATAGATGAAATCATAAAGAAACATTGGGAAAAAATGTACCGTTGTCTATGGAAAACTAATCAGCTCTAAGTTTATGGACTTAACACATGTGATATCAATATGAAGTCAATCGGACTTATAGTTTGGGCTGCAGAGAGGACACAAAAAAAAAACAACGTAAATGATGAATTCATAGAGAAGAAATCAAAAGTTGTCTATGGAAAACTAATCAGCTCTAGGTCTTTGCACTTTACACATATGATGTTAATATGAAGTCGATCAGACTTATAGTTTGGGCTGTAGAGAGGACACAAAAAAGATAAATGCTACGGCGTACGGCGTACGGCGTACGGCGTACGGCGTACGGCGTACGGCGTACGGCGTACAGCGTATACGCCATACACACAAACACATCACGACGAAACTCATAGTGTGCATTCTCTACATGATACCCATTGAGAAATTGATGTAAAAAAATACGCTTAAATTTTGCGAAATCATGACTCTCCCCTATTCCATAGTGTGGAGAGTAAAAAAAACATTCATGTTAATTCATGTGAATAATAAAAAAAGCAAAGCATATGAAAAATCAAATGTCACATTTATAGCACTGAGCGAATGAGAAAAATGTCACATTTAATACATAGCAATATAACGCTTCATGTTATGATAAAAGAACTCCACGATGCTTCCCTAATGGTCGGCCTGGAAATAAATATCAACAAAACGAAAATCATGAGTCCATCATCTAACAGCACTATCATAATTGATAGTAAAATAATTGATAGTAAAATAATTGAAGCTGTTGAAGAATATATATACCTTGGACACAAGATAAAATTAGGAAATGATAACCAGACAGCAGAAATACCCAGAAGGATCGGACTAGGTTGGGCAGCCTTTGGAAAACTTAAACATGTCCTAAAAAACAGAGATATTCCCACATGTCTGAAAAGAAAAGTTTTTGAAACATGTATCCTGCCTGTGCTTACGTATGGTCTGGAAACTATCACGCTAACTGCGAGGACCATACATAAGCTAAAATGCACTCAGAGATTCATGGAAAGGCAAATGATAGGCGTAAGTCTAAGAGACAAAATTAGAAATGAAGAAATCAGACGCCAGACAAAAGTTGTTGATGTCATGGATCGAGTTGCAAAACTTAAATGGCAATGGGCAGGTCATGTTGCCAGACAGGGTACGGACAGATGGGCACCCAGAATTCTAAATTGGAGACCATGGGATATGAAAAGGGGAATAGGCCGGCCCCAGAAAAGGTGGGCCGATGATATTGTCCCTGTCGCTGGAAGCGGATGGGTTCGAAAAGCCCAGAAAAAAGACGAGTGGAAGCTATTAGAAGAGGCCTACATCCAGCAGTGGAGAGATGGCTGAGAAAGAAGAAGAAGAAGAAGAATATAACGATATAACGCAGGTCATCGCGATAATGTCGCAGGCAATGTTACGAATTCGGAAAAAAAACAATAAATTAGGTACTAGTTAAGTATGTAAAATATATTAAATAAAATAGTCGTAAAAAATTAGTGATGTGTTTTCAACGCTGTGATGGGACTCTAAACTATACATTGAGAGCGCCAAAGTATGAGAAAATGAATTGCAGATGGATAAAGGCAAAAAGTGTGGTAGATATGGAGTGTATATATGACAAAAGGAAAATTTCGTGGTACACACCGCCGCTAAAATTTGGTAGCAATAATACAACGTATTTGAATATTTTCTGAATGGTTCGGAATGAAAATTGAAACAATACCTTCTCAACACTATTATCAAAATGTACCTATATGTTGTTAACAGAGGGATTTGAATTTTCGAAAAGCAAATACTTTTACTGTTTTATTAGTGTGTCATTTATATTGGATTTATATCTGAATATTGTATGTGAACTTTGTGTACCAATCCCCTGGCCTAAAATCGTACCTATTTTATGTCAACTCTGTATATTCCTTACTCTGTGACAAGTATCTGATTTATATTTGAATATTGTATGTGAACTTTGTGTACCAATCCTCTGGCCTAAAATCGTACCTAGTTTATGTCAACTCTGTATATTCCTTACTCTGTGACAAGTATCTGATTTATATTTGAATATTGTATGTGAACTTTGTGTACCAATCCCCTGGCCTAAAATCGTACCTAGTTTATGTCAACTCTGTATATTCCTTACTCTGTGACAAGTATCTGATTTATATTTGAATATTGTATGTGAACTTTGTGTACCAATCCCCTGGCCTAAAATTGTACCTATTTTATGTCAACTCTGTATATTACTTACTCTGTGACAAGTATCTGATTTATATTTGAATATTGTATGTGAACTTTGTGTACCAATCCCCTGGCCTAAAATCGTACCTAGTTTATGTCAACTCTGTATATTCCTTACTCTGTGACAAGTATCTGATTTATATTTGAATATTGTATGTGAACTTTGTGTACCAATCCCCTGGCCTAAAATTGTACCTATTTTATGTCAACTCTGTATATTCCTTACTCTGTGACAAGTATCTGATTTATATTTGAATATTGTATGTGAACTTTGTGTACCAATCCCCTGGCCTAAAATCGTACCTAGTTTATGTCAACTCTGTATATTCCTTACTCTGTGACAAGTATCTGATTTATATTTGAATATTGTATGTGAACTTTGTGTACCAATCCCCTGGCCTAAAATCGTACCTAGTTTATGTCAACTCTGTATATTCCTTACTCTGTGACAAGTATCTGATTTCTTCTTCTTTCCCCTTAGCGCTTTTGTCCCGTTTCTATCGGGGTACGCTTTGACCATGATCCTATCATGACAAGTATCTGATTTATATTTGAATATTGTATGTGAACTTTGTGTACCAATCCCCTGGCCTAAATTGTACCTATTTTATGTCAACTCTGTATATTCCTTACTCTGTGACAAGTATCTGATTTATATTTGAATATTGTATGTGAACTTTGTGTACCAATCCCCTGGCCTAAAATCGTACCTAGTTTATGTCAACTCTGTATATTCCTTACTCTGTGACAAGTATCTGATTTATATTTGAATATTGTATGTGAACTTTGTGTACCAATCCCCTGGCCTAAATTGTACCTATTTTATGTCAACTCTGTATATTCCTTACTCTGTGACAAGTATCTGATTTATATTTGAATATTGTATGTGAACTTTGTGTACCAATCCCCTGGCCTAAAATCGTACCTAGTTTATGTCAACTCTGTATATTCCTTACTCTGTGACAAGTATCTGATTTATATTTGAATATTGTATGTGAACTTTGTGTACCAATCCCCTGGCCTAAAATCGTACCTAGTTTATGTCAACTCTGTATATTCCTTACTCTGTGACAAGTATCTGATTTATATTTGAATATTGTATGTGAACTTTGTGTACCAATCCCCTGGCCTATAATCGTACCTAGTTTATGTCAACTCTGTATATTCCTTACTCTGTGACAAGTATCTGATTTATATTTGAATATTGTATGTGAACTTTGTGTACCAATCCCCTGGCCTAAAATCGTACCTAGTTTATGTCAACTCTGTATATTCCTTACTCTGTGACAAGTATCTGATTTATATTTGAATATTGTATGTGAACTTTGTGTACCAATCCCCTGGCCTAAAATCGTACCTAGTTTATGTCAACTCTGTATATTCCTTACTCTGTGACAAGTATCTGATTTATATTTGAATATTGTATGTGAACTTTGTGTACCAATCCCCTGGCCTAAATTGTACCTATTTAATGTCAACTCTGTATATTCCTTACTCTGTGACAAGTATCTGATTTATATTTGAATATTGTATGTGAACTTTGTGTACCAATCCCCTGGCCTAAAATCGTACCTAGTTTATGTCAACTCTGTATATTCCTTACTCTGTGACAAGTATCTGATTTATATTTGAATATTGTATGTGAACTTTGTGTACCAATCCCCTGGCCTAAAATCGTACCTAGTTTATGTCAACTCTGTATATTCCTTACTCTGTGACAAGTATCTGATTTATATTTGAATATTGTATGTGAACTTTGTGTACTAATCCCCTGGCCTAAAATTGTACCTATTTTATGTCAACTCTGTATATTCCTTACTCTGTGACAAGTATCTGATTTATATTTGAATATTGTATGTGAACTTTGTGTACCAATCCCCTGGCCCAAAATCGTACCTAGTTTATGTCAACTCTGTATATTCCTTACTCTGTGACAAGTATCTGATTTATATTTGAATATTGTATGTGAACTTTGTGTACCAATCCCCTGGCCTAAAATTGTACCTATTTTATGTCAACTCTGTATATTCCTTACTCTGTGACAAGTATCTGATTTATATTAGAATATTGTATGTGAACTTTGTGTACCAATCCCCTGGCCTAAAATCGTACCTAGTTTATGTCAACTCTGTATATTCCTTACTCTGTGACAAGTATCTGATTTATATTTGAATATTGTATGTGAACTTTGTGTACCAATCCCCTGGCTTAAAATCGTACCTAGTTTATGTCAACTCTGTATATTCCTTACTCTGTGACAAGTATCTGATTTATATTTGAATATTGTATGTGAACTTTGTGTACCAATCCCCTGGCCTAAAATTGTACCTATTTTATGTCAACTCTGTATATTCCTTACTCTGTGACAAGTATCTGATTTATATTTGAATATTGTATGTGAACTTTGTGTACCAATCCCCTGGCCCAAAATCGTACCTAGTTTATGTCAACTCTGTATATTCCTTACTCTGTGACAAGTATCTGATTTATATTTGAATATTGTATGTGAACTTTGTGTACCAATCCCCTGACCCAAAATCGTACCTAGTTTATGTCAACTCTGTATATTCCTTACTCTGTGACAAGTATCTGTTTTCATATACATTAATGTATTTTCTAATATATCTCATTTTTTACTCTCCACACTATGGAATAGGGGAGAGTCATGATTTCGCAAAATTTAAGCGTATTTTTTTTACATCAATTCCTCAATGGGTATCATGTAGAGAATGCACACTATGAGTTTCGTCGTGATGTGTTTGTGTGTATGGCGTATACGCTGTACGCCGTACGCCGTACGCCGTAGCATTTATCTTTTTTGTGTCCTCTCTACAGCCCAAACTATAAGTCTGATCGACTTCATATTAACATCATATGTGTAAAGTGCAAAGACCTAGACAACTTTTGATTTCTTCTCTATGAATTCATCATTTACGTTGTTTTTTTTTTGTGTCCTCTCTGCAGCCCAAACTATAAGTCCGATTGACTTCATATTGATATCACATGTGTTAAGTCCATAAACTTAGAGCTGATTAGTTTTCCATAGACAACGGTACATTTTTTCCCAATGTTTCTTTATGATTTCATCTATTAAAACTGAAAAAATGCTCTCACGACCTGGAAATTAGAGATATTTTAATTTGGTTTCAACTATTTATACAACACCAAGAATCTTCATAAAATTGTATTCAAAGTTGGTCAATGTTAAAAGAAAAATATTCAACGGTTTCAAAAATTATATTTTATTTAATGGATATTTGTATGAAACTTATATGTAACAAGAGAATTTTTTTATATTTGGCAATGTTCAGTTCATTGATTTAATATTGATATAAGAATATTAATAGCTTGAACTTAGAACTGATTAGCTTTTCATAGATATCATAAAATTTCTTCATATGATATCACGTGTCAACATTGTCAAAATGCTCTAACGCTCTTTGAAACAAAATTTATCTGCTTTTTTTAAAATATTTCATACAACAGAAGCATTCTTCACTATACTGCATTAATAGTTTGTTTATCTTAACATAAAAATATACTATCGGAAGAAAATTTATATTCCTGATAGTAACATTTAGTATGAATAAAAATGTAATTAGATAAATTTCTATGTATGGAAAAGTTCAGTAATTTGATTTCATGTTATAATGTAAAGAGCTTGAACATAGAACTGATAAGCTTTCCATAAATAACAAAAAAATTCTTCATATAATATCACGTGTCAAAATTTTGAAAATGCTCTCGCGTTCTTTAAAACAAAATTTATCTGCTTTTTTTAAAATATTTCATACAACATAAGCAGTCTTCACTATACTGCATTAATAGTTTGTCTATCTTAACATAAAAATATACTATCGGAAGAAAATTTATATTCCTGATAGTAACATTTAGTATGAATAAAAATGTAATAAGATAAATTTCTATGTATGGAAACGTTCAGTAATTTGATTTCATGTTATAATGTAAAGAGCTTGAACATAGAACTGATTAGCTTTCCATAAATAACAAAAAAATTCTTCATATAATATCACCTGTTAAAATTTGGAAAATGCTCTCGCGTTCTTTAGAACAAAATTTATCTGCTTTTTTTAAAATATTTCATACAACATAAGCATTCTTCACTATACTGCATTAATAGTTTGTTTATCTTAACATAAAAATATACTATCGGAAGAAAATTTATATTCCTGATAGTAACATTTAGTATGAATAAAAATGTAATTAGATAAATTTCTATGTATGGAAAAGTTCAGTAAGTTGATTTCATGTTATAATGTAAAGAGCTTGAACATAGAACTGATTAGCTTTCCATAAATAACAAAAAAATTCTTCATATAATATCACGTGTCAAAATTTTGAAAATGCTCTCGCGTTCTTTAAAACAAAATTTATCTGCTTTTTTTAAAATATTTCATACAACATAAGCATTCTTCACTATACTGCATTAATAGTTTGTTTATCTTAACATAAAAATATACTATCGGAAGAAAATTTATATTCCTGATAGTAACATTTAGTATGAATAAAAATGTAATAAGATAAATTTCTATGTATGGAAAAGTTCAGTAATTTGATTTCATGTTAT
This sequence comes from Molanna angustata, assembly GCA_963576475.1. Lineage (NCBI taxonomy): Eukaryota > Metazoa > Arthropoda > Insecta > Trichoptera > Molannidae > Molanna > Molanna angustata. The sequence goes on along the minus strand of OY754968.1, from coordinate 30,329,010 downwards.
AATGTAAAGAGCTTGAACATAGAACTGATTAGCTTTCCATAAATAACAAAAAAATTCTTCATATAATATCACGTGTCAAAATTTTGAAAAAGCTCTCGCGTTCTTTAAAACAAAATTTATCTGCTTTTTTTAAAATATTTCATACAACATAAGCATTCTTCACTATACTGCATTAATAGTTTGTTTATCTTAACATAAAAATATATTATCGGAAGAAAATTTATATTCCTGATAGTAACATTTAGTATGAATAAAAATGTAATTAGATAAATTTCTATGTATGGAAAAGTTCAATAATTTGATTTCATGTTATAATGTAAAGAGCTTGAACATAGAACTGATTAGCTTTCCATAAATAACAAAAAAAATCTTCATATGATATCACCTGTCAAAATTTGGAAAATGCTCTCGCGTTCTTTAGAACAAAATTTATCTGCTTTTTTTAAAATATTTCATACAACATAAGCATTCTTCACTATACTGCATTAATAGTTTGTTTATCTTAACATAAAAATATACTATCGGAAGAAAATTTATATTCCTGATAGTAACATTTAGTATGAATAAAAATGTTATTAGATAAATTTCTATGTATGGAAAAGTTCAGTAATTTGATTTCATGTTATAATGTAAAGAGCTTGAACATAGAACTGATTAGCTTTCCATAAATAACAAAAAAATTCTTCATATAATATCACGTGTCAAAATTTTGAAAATGCTCTCGCGTTCTTTAAAACAAAATTTATCTGCTTTTTTAAAAATATTTCATACAACATAAGCATTCTTCACTATACTGCATTAATAGTTTGTTTATCTTAACATAAAAATATACTATCGGAAGAAAATTGATATTCCTGGTAGTAACATTTAGTATGAATAAAAATGTAATTAGATAAATTTCTATGTATGGAAAAGTTCAGTAATTTGATTTCATGTTATAATGTAAAGAGCTTGAACATAGAACTGATTAGCTTTCCATAAATAACAAAAAAATTCTTCATATAATATCACGTGTCAAAATTTGGAAAATGCTCTCGCGTTCTTTAAACAAAATTTATCTGCTTTTTTTAAAATATTTCATACAACATAAGCATTCTTCACTATACGGCATTAATAGTTTGTTTATCTTAACATAAAAATATACTATCGGAAGAAAATTTATATTCCTGATAGTAACATTTAGTATGAATAAAAATGTAATTAGATAAATTTCTGTGTATGGAAAAGTTCAGTAATTTGATTTCATGTTATAATGTTAAGAGCTTGAACATAGAACTGATTAGCTTTCCATAAATAACAAAAAAATTCTTCATATAATATCACGTGTCAAAATTTTGAAAATGCTCTCGCGTTCTTTAAAACAAAATTTATCTGCTTTTTTTAAAATATTTCATACAACATAAGCATTCTTCACTATACTGCATTAATAGTTTGTTTATCTTAACATAAAAATATACTATCGGAAGAAAATTTATATTCCTCATAGTAACATTTAGTATGAATAAAAATGTAATTAGATAAATTTCTATGTATGAAAACGTTCAGTAATTTGATTTCATGTTATAATGTAAAGAGCTTGAACATAGAACTGATTAGCTTTCCATAAATAACAAAAAAAATCTTCATATGATATCACGTGTCAAAATTTTGAAAATGCTCTCGCGTTCTTTAACACAAAATTTATCTGCTTTTTTTAAAATATTTCATACAACATTAGCATTCTTCACTATACTGCATTAATAGTTTGTTTATATTAACATAAAAATATACTATCGGAAGAATATTTATATTCCTGGTAGTAACATTTAGTATGAATAAAAATGTAATTAGATAAATTTCTATGTATGGAAAAGTTCAGTAATTTGATTTCATGTTATAATGTAAAGAGCTTGAACATAGAACTGATTAGCTTTCCATAAATAACAAAAAAAATCTTCATTTGATATCACGTGTCAAAATTTGAAAATGCTCTCGCGTTCTTTAAAACAAAATTTATCTCCTTTTTTTTTAAATATTTCATACAACATAAGCATTCTTCACTATACGGCATTAATAGTTTGTCTATCTTAACATAAAAATATACTATCGGAAGAAAATTTATATTCCTGCTAGTAACATTTAGTATGAATAAAAATGTAATTAGATAAATTTCTATGTATGGAAAAGTTCAGTAATTTGATTTCATGTTATAATGTAAAGAGCTTGAACATAGAACTGATTAGCTTTCCATAAATAACAAAAAAAATCTTCATATGATATCACGTGTCAAAATTTTGAAAATGCTCTCGCGTTCTTTAAAACAACATTTATCTGCTTTTTTAAAAATATTTCATACAACATAAGCATTCTTCACTATACTGCATTAATAGTTTGTCTATCATTACATAAAAATATACTATCGTTAGAAAATTTATATTCCTGGTAGTAAAATTTAGAATGAATAAAATATTTCATTGTCAATATTTGTGGTGTGGAGAGTTTAGTGTTGGCCACAACCCACTCGTTTCAAAATTATTTCGTTTCTCTTCAATCCATACTGTAATGCTTTACTAATAATATATCATTTATGAAACGACCATGAAAATGGAACGATGTAAACTTAGCTTATACATTTTTTTATTTATTTAAAAAACAATACACAAAATTACATTATTCAAAGAGTATATAATGTATAATACATATATATGTATGACTCAACAAAAATATAAAATGAGTTAGCTTTCATAACACATACTAACTAAAACTAACTATATAAATCTTAACCTAAGTATCAAGGAACATACATAACATTTACATTGATACAAAAACAAAAAAATGCATAGACTTGACAACCCATACGAAAATATAAACAAAATATAAAATAATCACAAAAGCTTAAAAAGCTCCTTACGAACAAAATAAAAGTTCATATGTTACTTCATATATACTCTAAATAACTAAAGTATTAATATAAATTATTTTAGCTACCAGCTATAGTTAAAGTAAATAATATTTACTATCCTATAAATTAAGATAGTCTATTTTTGAATTTTTTTCAAAAAGTTATATCTTTAAATTTAAATTATTTTTGAATTAACTAAAATAAAAACCCTTGTGTGTGTATCCATATGTGTGTGTTTGTGTGTATGGAGGGTTTCATAAATTATGCATTTTGTTAGAGAAATTGCAATAAAGTTCGTACAAATACTTGACAGGAAATGAAAAAAGTTCGACGTGAATATATTCTCCCTTCATTAATAATAATGTCATACGTTCAAATGCACTTCTAAATAATTTGCTGTCGTTGTGGTGATGTTGCAAAATATCCAAATGTTTCTTTTTTAATATTATGAAATATCTCAGCGAGGAATAAGCCATGTCATGTGTGGGTCGATTCTACATAATACCTTTTATTTGTGGCGGGGGTAGGAGGGTGATATTTTATTACCCATTTTGCAAATGGCTAAAGGTGTTTTCATTGATCCTCACCGGTAGAAAAGGTAGGTACATGTTATTGATATTACAAGATATTATGATACCTTTATTGTCATGAAAATACCCAGATTGTCTAAATGTTTTTATTGCAGAAATTCTTACAACTAGAAAAGATCAAGAAAGGGGATTTTAAAATTTACGTTGGATTAGTAATATTGCCTCGATTGATTTCGTTCACCAGTACCACAAGTAGATATTTGCTTAATTAATAGAATGTATATCTACTTGTTTCAACGACATATTCATTCCTTACGTGACCATTCATTTGAACTTCATGACGTGTTATTTAGTTTCATATGTATATTAGTGGTGAGTAAAATGCAAGACTTGTGTAGCCGTGAACCTTGATCATGTACAAATTGGTCTCATTGCAAGTTTGTATGTCTAGAATGAAAATTTCACACATTCTTTTTTATGCATCAATTCTAATTTCATACATCTTTTGCTATTTCCCAATTTCAGCACTAGAGATTGGTACATACTTGCATCAATCATGGCACTTTTGTAATATACTTGATTACAAATATTTGGGCTTATTTTGAGAGAGATTTCCTATATCTATTCAGACCACCATAATGACTGTTTTTATCCATACAAAGATATGCACGTTAAAAATGAAAGCTTGTTTAAGCTCGCCTCGTTCACGGTGTTGAGGAAGATAGAAACAAGATGATGTTGTGTTGATGGTAAGAGTGACGCGTGAATGGTGTAAATCTTTTGCTGTTATTTATTCATTTTTCGTTTGGTGAAATTTTCCTCCTCTGTATGGGGAAATGTTATGAAAAGGCTCATCACAAATTTACCTAGAATCATCCTTCAAATCGACAGGTCGCTAAGGAAATTTTTGTTCGACGCTACTCGACAATAAATGCCTCTAAATCCTCTGCCTGTAATAATAAATATCCCAATACAGAACATCAATAATCTTTTTCTATAGAAGGTTAAAAATGTACAGGATGAGTAGAAAAAGTTAACACTGTTTCTTTTTAATTGTATAAGTTCTTTGATAATCATGTCTTATTAGTTTTCTTTTTTGACAAACTTTATACCTATCTCACTAGAGACGAAGTTAAAATTTTTATTTTATTAATTTATTTATAATAGCCATATAACACAATAAATTAACACTATTATACCCTCCGTTAGGCAGGCAAAAACCTACCAGTATTGGGGGTCTATTTTATATTGCATTACAGATAAAACATTGTGTAGGTATATATTTAATAACACATTGTGTATGTAATACTCTCGAAACTCATCAACACAGCACAACACAGCATATAGTAACACAAGAATAAAATTTATGACATATAATTTAAGCATGCAATTATATAACATAAAATAAATATATATGTATATTATTGTGTGTATCATTCAGATGTTTTTTTTAAGTATAAATATTGATTTTTTGTGAAAGTCGATAACGTTTATCACTTAAGTACTTATTGATGATAATGTATCATTTAAATACCAAAACAAAGTATGTATGTTATTACATATATATATAATTATTTAATATAATCATTTTATATCATTAAGAGAACTTTTTATGTATAAATTTACAATCTATGTAAGATGTTTTTTCATAATTTCAAGTATCCCTATACAAATACATAAGTGGTATATTCTATCTATAAGAATAACAACTGTAAATTATTGATACTTTGTTAATTATAAATTAATAATAAATTTATTTTTAAAAGAATGAATATGTCCTTGAAACAAGTACATATACATCCTCAGACATTCCCTAAATTAAGCATAAATGCTTATGCTGGGGGTGAACGAAATCGGTCGTGGCAGGATTCGAACTCGCGACCACTGGATTACTTACTATTCCTGCGCGCCAACCGCTCTGATACCACCCATCTAAATGGTATAATGTATCATTATACCACAACATATTTATAGGAAAACAAGGAAATCAGGTACCTACCAACTGGGCTTAGGATCTGTCATCGCGTGGTTTACGTGAGTACAATAAACGCTTGCGCAACGTTCACTAATTAAGCCTTTTTCGTGACTTATCAATTCAAATTTTGAATATAAGCTGGCATCACTATCGCCAACTATAGAATGACAATGAAACTTAATGTTTCTGTTTTTGTTTTGTGAATTAATCGTTTTAAATAAGAGTAGTGCAATAGTATAAATACATGTTTTTTATACTATGGATTTTCGAAAAACTCACATGTACTATGTTAAAAAAATTATTAAACCCACCCCCAATTGCATACGACCACAAGTCAATTAAAAATGTTGTTAATAAATTGTAAATGTCGTATATTATTGATGAAATGAAGTGTGTACTTTTTACCCACCGAGTAAGTAAGAAATGAATAATGATCTCCGGGCCAGCCTGTACCTGTCCAGTCATGAAGCTTTTGTACTTAACGTCAGCGATAGATCCAAGGAAATTCAAAACTAATCATTTACATACTCAAAATAATAGGTTTTATATAAGTTTTAACCTAAATGAAAAAATACTTTGAGGTGTAATTTCTACTCGAGAAATTACAGCCTAGTTTTATTTGGTATAATGATAGTAAAAAATAATTTATATAGCGCCGATTAATGATTCAGGATCATTCCAAGGGCGCGTAAATATATCTTTTATTTTATTACATTCATTTATTTTTAAAATTATAGCAAAATATAATATTATCCTACCAACTTAGTTGCTGTAGGTATAGGTATATTTGTCATTTAAAACCAGTTGCATGTAACACATGAGATCCAACTGTCGATAACGAAACTACGTATAGTTGAAGAATAAGTACTATAAACCCATAAATACAAATTATTTAATATTTAAAGATATTTGGTTTTCTATACAACACATGTACCTAGGTATGTGTGTCAAGATAGGATAGTATGGACGTCAGTCCTTTGATCCTACCCAGAATATGAAAACAACATGATGGTATGTATGTATGTTTGGAGATTAGTATCAACTATTAAGTCTTCTTAGATGTTGTGTGTAGGCTACTGCCATACAAATTGTATGAAGCAATGTCCTCACTAAATTCAATTTTTATAAAAATTGTTAAAAAAAATTGAGATGTGCTAATACAATGTTAATATTTTTTGGGATGTTTCGGCTTTTTTCGATATTTTTAAAATATTTGGAAATATATGCAGTTAAACTCATAAATTTATCATAAAAAAAATAATTTTCATAAAAAAAAATGCTTGAGAAACCCTGGATTTAATAAAAAAACTTATTTGAGATTTTGTATTTGTCTATGTTTATACAAAATTTCAGCGTTCTAGCTTTAATGGTTTCTGAGATATATGGAAAAATAAACCAAAATTTCAAAAATTGATAACCCCTGACTGAAACAAAAATTCACAATTCTGAGTATAAAAGTTTTGTAGGCCTATAACTGTTTATATATTCTGAAAATGTGGGCTCTGTAAATTGAGCGGATCAAAAGTTATAAGGGACACACACACACACACACACATACACACACACATAAATTCTGAATAAATCCATGTATGGGAACATATATGCTGCGAGGCCTCTAGTTGGTGTTATTAACATGCAAAAAGTCCACTACGCCATACAAAATGTTCCTTCGTACACGCATCTTGGCCTAATAATGTCGATTCATTCAGAGAATTGAATTCTCATGAACAAATCGACAGTTGGAATAGATATTTCCAAAAGTAATAGCAACAATAATTCAAAAAATAATTTGGCGTATTGAAATTTCACAGGTGTAGTATCATTCTAAATATTTTTTTGTGTAATTATTTATATTACCTTGTATAATTATTACTCGTTGGCAATATACTGCATTGGTGTGTCATTAAATAAAAATTTTGTTAACAACAATTTCTTACGCAAAATACAAGAGTTTTAAATATTATATGAATTTCGACAGTAAAAACCACAAAAAACGTGAAAACGTGATATTAAAAGTTTTTTAATGGGCCGTATAAACTTAAACACCTCAATTTCAAATCCCTCAAATATGTTTAACAGTGTGTTTCTAGAAAAAATTTTGTACTCAATGTTCGTCACACAATTTTAAAATTAAGCCGAAATTCCCATAAAAAATATTAAAATAATTATCCTTTTTTACAGCATTTTTTCTAAATTACTCCATTAATGTTTGTCGTAGAGTAATAAATCTTTTATAATATGCTTTAAGGAGAAATTTTTTTTTCATTTCAACTAAGGTTTGGTCTTAAAATGCAACAAATTTGGGGTTTCCGATAGTTTAAATTACATACAAACCTTTTTTAAAACATGCGATAGTTACCTTTACTAACGCGTAACTCATATTGCATTGGGCGGTTTTAATATAATATCATGTTTTACGTCACTAGGTTTAGCGTTATATGTCCTCTTAATGTAAAATAGAGTAATAGAGTAGTTGATGATCACATTGCTTATTTTTATATTGCGAAATTAATAAATCATATTCTAACCCGCCTTTATTATCCAAAAAAATATTGTTCATAAAAAAATCATTACTTAATAACGGAAATAGTAGGTTTTTAATATTTAGTGTCGCGAGGAATACGAGGCGAGGATGATCGCTGCTTATGTCGGGGTAAAAAGCTTCTATCGTCAAAATTACGCCTAGTCATCTGCAACACATAAATATACCCAGTACAGGATGAGCGGGTGGTGGGGAGAGAGAGGGGGGGGGGATAGCAGGAGTCATACCTACATATACTTCATACTTATATAATATATTATTATAACATCGTAGAAAGTTATACATATTGACTTTATAATAAAATTGCAAGTGTTAAATATTATTAAAGTGATTAGTCAAAAAATATAGTACAAAAATAATTGTTGAGAAAAGTGATTTTTTTGTTTTACTTTTGTAATTTGTCTAATGACAAAATCAAATAATATTTCAGAAACATTTTGTAACACGTGAAGCAACCATTTTTCTTCCTCGGCCTCGTGACTAAGGATGTCAGCTAATCTTAATTATTAGACGAATAAACTGTCTCCATTTAGGAGTCTTGGACACAATATCAAAGGACTTCAAATTATAATCCTCTAGCGGACTAGACGATCACTTGAGCGATCTTCGTATATTTTACCCTACAAGTTTCCTATTAAGTTGAACTTTTCGAGGTTATCAGGAGAGTTTCCTTTTGTGTCTGAAATATTAAAGGATGGATCTTATGAATGTGGACACCTTTGTTCATTTTTTTCTAAACACTAAACGGCTGTTTCACTAGATCAATAGAAAATTGTTTAGGTATATAAAGTCCAAAATAATTTGAAATTAGTATATTATCCTACTGTTTAAGTACCTATAGATAAAGAAAAGGTGAGTTGGTCCCACAAATGCGTTGATAGGTTTGTAAAAAAACTGAAGTGAGTTTGTTTTTTTAAACGCCATTTCGTATAGAATTGAGAATGATTTAAAAGATCTCCTGATACAAAATTGGTTCAATGACATGTTTTTTAATAAATGTATTTTAATTGATATTCAATTAAACATATTTAACAAAAAAATAATATTCGATTTCTACCAGAGAATGTAATATGAAAGATTAATTTGAATTCAGAGAGCAGATCAAAGTGACATTTGGTAGAGGAAGGCTCATATATTCTGAAACTGAAATTTCTTTTGACTTTCATCTCAGGTATTTCATCTCCCCAACCCACCCTAACTCAACCACCCCCTCCCTTCCTACCTGTCGCTGCTTGAATATCTCCTAGGTCTAATTAAGGGGGATGTTCCACCCTAACACCATTAACATTGTACTTATGCCTAGTCAAAGATTACTAACTTGTTATTATATAAAAAAAAAATGTTCATGATTTAAAAAATGTACGCAAAAAATACGTAAAAATAATATATATATATGACATAGCGATACATATATTTACTGGACTCATTTCTATCAATTTATTACACCTCTTTTTTTTCCTGCAAGCCAAATATGGTCTTACATGTTTCAATTTTCCAACTGTCGATTCGTTCAAGAGAATAGTACAAGACGTGAGTACGAAGGAACATTTTGTATGGTGTAGTTATTGCATGCCAAAAACAGCAACTTAGAGGCATCGTAGCATAATATTATGTTCTACATATGGATGAATTCATAATTTGAAGTAGAACATTTTGTGTATTTTTGTGTGTCCATCCGTCCCTTATAACTTTTGATACTCTTAATGCACAGAGCCTAAAATTTCAGAAAATATAGAAAGTTACAAGATTACAAAACTTTTATACTCAAAATTTTGAATTAATGTTTCAAAGAGGGGTTATCAACTATTCAATTTTTACTTTATTTTTCCATATATCTCAAAAACCACAAAAGCAAGAGCGCTGAAGATTTGTATAAATATACATAAATACAAAACCTCAAATTTGTGTTTTCAAAAAAGTTCCAGAGTTTCTCAAACATTTTTTATTAAGAAAAACATTTTTTGTGATTTACTTCCATTTTTTATTTACTTCCTATATTTCTTAAATTTAAAAAAATATCGAAAAAAGCCGAAACACCCCAACTAGATCAATCTAATTTTCTATATAATATATCAGCATTGCAGTAGTATATTTCCAAATTTTTTAAACAATTTTTATAAAAATTGAATTTAGTGACGACATTGCTCCATACATACAATCTGTATGGCAGTGGCCCCTGTACACAATGTCTAAGGAGACTTAATATTTTGATACTTAATCTCCAAACATACATACATACCATCATGCTGTTTTCATATTCTGGGTAGGAAAAACAGACTGACTTCCATACTATCCTATCCTGAAATATATAGGTACCTACCTACATGTTTTATATAGAAAACAAAATATCTTAAACTATTTATTAATTTGTATTTAAGTGTTTATAGTTTGGTACATATTCTTCAATTATGCATACTATCGCCATTGACAGTAGGATCTCACGTGTTACATATTTATTTATCGTATGGGTTGATCACATACACATCATAACAAAACAAATTTTTCGATACAAAAATAATAGTAACTAGCACAAGTAGGCTTGCTTGTCAAAGTTTAATGTCAATGTTTAAAATATAATTCGTCGCTAAGTCACTCAACAAGAAGAAGTCCTTGAAATCTCCCGCGTTCGCCCTGAGGTCACACTCGGACACAATGTGGTCCATGGTCTGTCTATCCGCCCCGCAGTCGCATCTAGGGGATTCCAACCAGCCACATTTGTGAAAAAAGTCAGCACATCTGCCATGTCTAGTTCGGATTCTATTTAAGGCTGTCCAGACTTAACGTGGCTGATGGAATCCCGGCGGTTTAATTGATATGCAGGGCAGGCCGTGGTTCACCGGATCCGAGGCCTCCTCCCATCTGGCTTTCCATGTCTCCAAGATGTTAAAGTTGGAGTCATGTAGATTTTTTGCTGTTTTTAGCGGGGGATTTCTTGATCTGAGCCTGTTGCTGGTCAAGAAGTATTCCAGATCTGGGCAGCTCGGCAGCTCAGGTTGTTTTAGTAACTTCCTATATTCTTTTAGAAGAGCGTTCTGTCTTCCATCGATCCTGGCGCACATCGCGTCGTACAGCGAAGAAATAAAAACAAAGAGAGATACACGTGTTACATACAACTAGTAGTTAATAAATAACAATAAATAAATAAATTTTATATACATTTTATATTGTATCAATTTTAATTATTTTTTAACTAGAGAATATCTAAATCGAATATACTTAGGTATCCAAAAACAAACTTGTTAACATAATAATATTTAAGACTTTAACAATTTATTACAATTATCTTAGTCCTCAACCCGATCTTTTAAATCTGTACTGAAGCATATTCTTAATGCGACTACAAGTACATATCAAAAGTGTTTAATTCAAAAGTGTTTATGACTCTGAAATTGACAAGAATGAAGTTCCTACCTTTTTCTCTGATTTTAATTTGCAAATATCGCAGGTCCGTGTTGAGGTGGATGAGGTTGAATCGATCATAAAAAAATAGATTTAAAAAAAAACCCTGGACCTGACAGAATACCACCCATTTTTCTCAAAAATTGTATGTACACTATATCTTATCCACTATACTTAATCTTTAACATGTCACTGACAACTGGTATTTTCCCAATTGAATGGAAAAATAGTTTTACTACACCAATTTTCAAAAAGGGCGACAAAACGGATATATGTAACTATAGACCTGTTTGTGTACAGTCAACAATACCAAAATTTAAAAAAAAAATGTATTAGAAAAATAGTTTTCAAAATTAACGGAATAATTACGAACAATCAACATGGATTTATAGCAAAACGATCAACACTAACTAATCTTATGGTTTATGAAAATTTTATAGTTAACGCTTTTGCAAGAAAAACTCAAGTTGACTCCATATACACAGACTTCAGCAAAGCTTTTGATAAGGTGTGTCATGTGATATTGCTGAACAAATTAAAGAATTTGGGAATAACAGGTAGCTTTTTGGGATGGATTGAGAGCTATCTGTCAAATAGAAAGTTATGTGTCAAGCTACTAGTGGTGTGCCACAGGGTTCTCATTTGGGACCAATTCTTTTTATTTTGTTTATAAATGATATTGCTGATGTATTTGTTGATGTAGAATTTCAATTATTTGCAGATGATTTGAAAATATTTAAAATAATTAATAATCATAATGACTGCTTGAAATTGCAAGAAAATTTAAATAACCTTTCTGAATGGTGTAATCGCAATAAACTCTTTCTCAATACTATTAAATGTCAAGTAATTAGATTTTTTAAAATAAAGAAACCCATATTTTATGATTATAATATCGATTCAAAAAAGTTAAATGTGTTAGAAGAAATTAATGACCTAGGCGTAATTTTTGATCATAAACTAACCTTTGTTAGCCACATAACTAATATTGTTAATCGTGCGGAAAGACTTTTAGGATTTATAATTAGAATTACTAAAAAATTTACAGACATACTTAGTATTCAAATTCTGTACACATCACTAGTGAGAAGTATTTTAGAGTACAATTCAACAATATGGTCTCCACATTATAACTCTCATATTCAATCTATCGAAAAAGTACAACGTAGATTTCTTAGATATGTGAATTTCAAGATTTTTATTCCTAGAGATTTAATAGATTACAATGCCCTTCTCCATTTGACAAATTTATTAAAACTATCAGATCGCAGAAAAATATTTGACTTGGTTACTTTACACAAAATAATTCACTCGATTTTGGATACCCCTGCACTAACAGAATTAATTAATTACAATATACCACGACGATCTACCAGACAGACAGCACCATTTTATTACAACAATACACGTACACAGACAGAATATCACTCGCTAATCAGTCGACTCCATAATACTGGAAATGAATATTCTCATTTAGGTGACATTTTTATGCTGTCCAAATACAAATATAAACAGACGATATGCACATTTTTTTATGAGAGAAACAACCTGTGATATTTCAGTACGGATTTGTATATTTGCGATTGTTAAATGTTTGTTTTTTTTTTTGCATATCTTTTTTTATTTATTTATAATTTACATGATACTGATATTTTTTTTTTCTATTAATAATACTTTTTTATCCATATGTACATCGTTTTTTATGTTTGCATACGTCTATTGATTTTTGAATTTAATGTTTTTTATTTTTGAATTTACTGTTTTGTTTTTTTTTTGGATCCTTATGTACTTATATCTTTTTTTATGTTTGCTTACATGTATTTTTTTATTTTTGTCTTACTGTTTAGATTTAAGTTTTTTTTTGCCAAGTGTATACCTAATTGCTTTTTTTATTCTATCTATTATTATCATCAATATGTGTTTTTATCTATGTATGTAAAAGGCATTTTATGCCGTTTATAAATAAATAAATAAATAAATATCGGTTAGGGAAATTATTTTAAATCGAATATTTTTTTAATTGCATATACGCAAACATTGGATTTTTTTCCCTTTCGGGAGTCAAATGATATTTTTATTGGCAAACTTTTTTTATCATTTCAATAGAGACGAAGTTGGGATATTGTAGAAGAACCAGGAACTCGAGGCACCTACAGGGCTTAAAATAAATACACATATTTAAAGATTGTATAAATTCTGGGTTCTTCTTCTGTAAATTTATATATTTTTTTTCTTAATATTTTTTTGTTGCTATATAGGTATACCATGTAAGTATTTTGCTTCGTGGTTCATGAACATAATATATATTTTAATAATTTGTAATTGTTTATGTAAAAGCCTATTAAGGGCGTTTATATAACGAAAAAATAAATATTTAATTGAACGTTCAATCTTGAACTTATGTCTTCAATTTTGTATCATTTCGTATAAATATTTGCGTCGTTTTATTACGAATACACAAAAAAACCCACGTGACGAACTCAATATGTTTGCCACGATCTTTAGCGAATGGGAAGTATGACGTCTTTTCACTATGCCATAAATCGTTTATTGTTAATCTATTAATTTATGAATATGTAATCTAAACTTAGCTGATAATATTTCACTGTTAAAACTAACTAAAACCTACGAACCTGATTATTAAAATGACCTTGTCTTGATAAATGCCAAATCTCGTTTGGGATAAAGAAGGTTTTATATATTAGGAATATATTCTTGTTACAATAACGACTTAGAACACGTGTCAGTAGGCGTAGAAGTATAATTATATTATCCACCATAGGTGCTTCGTGGTAAAATCAATATTAATTAAGACAAACGATCAATATTTAATTAACAAAATCATATAAACCAATTCATATGTATTTGATAATTTTTTAGCATAATAATGTTAACTAATTCTATGCTGGTATACTCTGAGGAGAATTATTATGTGGTTTGAAAAGAAATCTTTTTGAAAATATCGTCCGATAGTCGAAAAGTAAGTTGTCACTAAGCGGCCAATATTAAGTATTTGATAGATAATTTTGAAATATTTTGACACGCTAAATTTCTCACTGAATAAGGTATAAAATTATAGGTGCCTTTCTCAAATGTTTATCTCTTATGGACTTTATGTAAAAGCCGAGAGCTATATACTCTTGGAAAATAAATTATTGTCATTTATCATTTAGGACTTTTGGGTTGGTCGATTCGTAAACCGAGAATTCGTCAAACTGAGACAAAAGGCTTATTTACCTGAATCGCAAGACTAATTAGCACGCCCATGCTGCGTCCTATAGGTATCTACCTACACAGATATTATGTACCTGGTACACCTACCTATTACCTATGTACCACGAGCTGTGGTGGGCGGGGAAGGCGGGACAGGGTGGAATAAAACAGAGCACGTGACATGCAAGGGAATTTCATGCCACAGACCTTCATATTTTTGGATACAGATGTGAAACTCTCCATCTGCATTTTCATCGCCAATTTTTTTCTGGTCTAGTTGCGTGCCATCGATAAGAAAAAGATTTCAAAAAATTAACATACTTTTCGACAAATAATTGAGAATTCACGTGGGCTGGGTAAATTTATGTTTTTAGATTAGTTGATACACGCGTAAATCACATATTCGACTACGAAAATTCTTAAGTTATTTGCCGGAAACTATACGAATATGCAATAACTACTTTTTTTCCATGTCGGAAGTCAATGATATTTTTATGTGATTTTTTTAATAAATAAAAAAAAAAATATAACACATTGGAACAAGTAAGTAAAGAAGACAAAAAAGAAATAATATTTCTGGCGCAGTTCAGGGGTAAAATTAATGCGAATGCATTGTTTCCTCGTGTATATAATAACTGTGGCTTTCATTGTTTACGAACCAATTTCTCAATAGAGCACGTTACAAAAAAAGTTTCTTCGTCATTTCATAGATGGCAATGGAAAAAACAGCTTATTTTCAAATATCTATGAATAAAATATATAGAACTTCCAAAAATACTTACTTACTTTCCGTGTCCAAGATCATCAACCTATATTGTGTCCCTCCAGTGATTTGCAGCCATAATAGCATTCTCATTCGCTTGCCACAGATCCACCTCCCGATTCCCGATTTCCCGATTTTCCCTTAATATTCCATGTTCGTCTCTACTGAGATATAAAAAAAATTGTTATAAAAAAAGATGACGTGATAGTTGGGTATCCACATGACAGGTGACTGCCAACTCTCCACAAGATCTACACAAAGAAGAATTAAACAATACTTCACTTTTTACTGTTAATTCAGATGTTGCAAATGTCATCTTTTGTTTTCCAATAGATATTACCTTAGTATGTAGGTACAGGTATGTGTGTTTGGGAGGTGTTATGTCGTAATGAATGGCTCGCCCACCTGCCATAAGCGGTGTGCGCGGGAAAACCCAGGGAAAGCTGCCAATTAAGGACAAAACATGGCGACATGAGTTACATACATACACAACAATGCTAACTACTGTATTGGCCCCTTATACATAAATACAGACCGTTCGCTTAACCCATCAAAACACAAAACCACAGTACCGAGAACAAGCATCCTTGTTTTAAAAACTGGAAAAAAGGCGAATTAAAATGTTTAGGATATTTGCTCACTACTCACATATTTGCTTGTTCTTTTACTTTTATTTTAATCAAATTAGAATTTGAAAAATTGAAAATGTTTCGATAAAGATGAAAAAAAAGTCTTAGGAGAATACGAAAAATCAGGTTTCTACGAGGTTTTATTCTGAAATGGTAACATAGTTAGGTATGATTATATTTTTGGGAATATTATCATTTCGTGCGTCTTTGATACCAAACATTCGTATTATTATGTATTTATTTAAATTACTGTAATGATCAGTTGTGCCAACATCGAAAATCTTATGGTCAAGCGACATAAAATTGAGAAACATTTAAATTTGTGTATCCATGATATTGCATGAAGATAATAATATGATTCTTAATAAATTAAAAATACGATTGAAAACGGAAAGGATTTCATTATCTGTCTTAACCTTGTCAGGAATTACTCCTAGTTAGATAGACAGACATTTATTGGAGGAACTAAAAACATGGTATGTACTTCCTAACAACTATTTTATTTTATTTTATATACAATAAATTATAAATTATATGTTCAAAAACTATGTTCTGGAAAAAACTGGAAAAATTTTTGAAAAAAAAATGCTTTTCTTCTCTGATTTTTACATATTTCAGTTACAGTAAGTACCTACATATTTCACAAACGGACGGATTTTATAGCTACAGACAACAAACAAGTACAAATTATATTCAAACAATGTTGAAATATACAATTTTCACCTATTAGAAGGATGCGCACTGGTAAACGCAACCACTACCAGCCCCTCTAGACAACGTGTTATTTAGCTCAAGAAAAGATAACTCAATATATTATGGAAGTGACAGTTGCCAGTTACGTGACAACTGTCACATCCATACATTGAGTTACCTTTTCTTGAGCTAAATGACACATTGTCTAGGGGGGCTGGTGCCAGACTTAGCTTTTTCATACCTATATTGAATAAGAAAGAAAATATAAAAAAAACAAGCCATTAAAAAATGATTAATCGAATAGGTACATTAATGAAATTGCAGATAGTTATTAAGCAGGTGCTTAATATGAAATATTAAAAAATAATAAAAATCTTGGTATGATAAAACTTAGAACTTTCGAAGCGACATTAATTTAAGAGTCAGATAAATTAAAAAAGACAAGAAGTAAAAATTATGAACGCGGTAACGCCATCTTTTTCGTTCAAGTGGCCAACTTGGCTACGCTTTCTACTGCACTCCTTTCATAGCCGAGGACTAAAGGCACTCTTTATCACATAGGATGAGGACTATGGAAAGATGATTTTGTTCCTTTCTACTGTCTCCTCTCACTCACACTCATCCATCCTGCGATGGTGTCAGTGGGAAGAGAGAAAAGGGTAAAACATTATGGATAGAAAATTGTAGAGAAAAGTGTCTCGACTATGTTGAACACCTCTGATTAATGCAATCGCACAAGAGACTGTCGCCTTGTGAAGAATGGAACCGTTTTATTTAGATATTATACTTTTGTACCCGATGATACTAGGGACATTTCATTATTAATAGTACCTATTAATGACAAACTAATTAATTATATGCCGTTAAGGCACTGGCATTATTCTAAAATCGTTTAGTCATAATTAAGAAATATTGAATTTATCATCCAAAAAAATTATAAAAAAATGCAAAAATCGGTAATAATGAATACATGTAGAATTGTTATTGTTTTTTTAACATTAATAATCAGGAATCATTAAGCTAGATAGGTAGTATAGCGACCTCCTCAGAGCCTAAACCTTTGATATGTTAAATCTCTGGATGGGTGAATTAATTCCAATTGAAGGCTTGATCTTTGCGTTTGTTGCATTTTATTTTGATCTATTAAATAATTTACAATTTACACATTGATCTGCTTTGAGGAAATGTATAATTGTAATAGTAATAATTGAATGTTACTATTTGTAGTAAGTAATTGTTATATACATACATAATTTATATTATTCAATCGGCCATCGCCGTAAAAAATATACAATTGAGATAGTAATGCTGTCCACATGTCTGTCAATTGGAAGGAGTGGAGAAAGATATTAACATTGATTGTTACATAGGAATGTCGTCCCTCAAGAGTGAGGATTATTGGTATTGGCGTTATTTTTTTGGAGGAGTGTTATTTTTTTAGATAAGGGGGAAATTTTTAAGGAATTTCTGTTATGATTCGCGTCATTTTTTTTTGTAAAAGGAGTGATATTTTTGTAGATAAGCGGAGCTATATTGTCTGAATAGTGATTTTTTTATGAAAAGCAGTGAAGTAATTTGAAGTGAAATGGCGACATTTTAAACAAATCGATTTTTTCCTACAAAGAAATCGATTTTTTCTTACAAAGAAATCAACACATGATTTATATTTGCAAGATCTTTTTCCGCTATAAATGAAAATATTCTTAACTAATTTCCAAAATAAAATTATTTAATTGTTGAAAAATTACAAACAAATTTAATTTTGTCATCCTAAATCCTTGTTTATTGGGTTGAATTAAAATACTATTTGAACGGCATTTTCTTGACTTCTTAGTTTGTTCTTCTGTCTGCCAAAACTGTATTATATGAGGAAAGAAGCCTATTCTTATACCTATTATATGAATCGAAACCAATGCCAAATAAATATAATATGTAATAAAAGCTAAAGGAGGACATACATCTTATTAAAATTAAAAAAAAAATGTTTTATAAATACATATCTCATATTTTCTACAAGATGTATTTTTCAATACTTTTAAATATAATATGTTAGATTAAGCGATGGTTTATTTCTGATGGTTATTTAATGGATTATACCAATCTCACAAATAAGCCAAAATACCTAAATCAATCTTTAGGCGTTTCTGGACTAAAGTCATGGAACAATCTTCCAAAGGATATAAGATGTGTCGAAAATATCAATGAATTCAAAAAGAAATTAAAAACTCATCTTTTCTGCAAATCGTATCCAGATTGCCCTTCATCCGTTCAATATTCCTTTACAATATTATGCCCTTTTACTTTGAATCGACTATTTTTTATAATAATTTCATCTGGATTATGTGATATAATATATAACTAGATCGATTTGTGATTTTTACGTATTTTTTAAGTTTTACGTTTCACTATTTCCAATGTATTAGCTATAGGACTCATTTTAATTTATATTTTGCCAACGGAAAGCACCCTTGAGGTGACCACGGTTGTCACTAAACGGCGCTTTATAAATTGTCCTGATTATTATTATTATTTAATTTTTCTTCCTTCTCTTTTTCTAGGCCTGTTGGCTTATAATAATTTTGCGTCATTGAGACGTGGATTGCCAGTTGCCCTATACTTTCTTCGAAATAATCATTTGCATGCTTTAAATTACTTCAACAGTCCGTACAGAGAGTATGTGCGAGTTTCAGATTCATTATAGTGGATTAAGTGTACCTAAGTAGATACCCTCCACGTTACATTTCTGTGTAACGTCGCAAGTGGGCATAAGGTGATAATTTTTTTTAAGTTAACACCTGCGAGAAAAACCACAGGGTGGTTAGTAAGTAGCTCGTTTCTAATTTGATTTATCCGCCCACCTGAGCCGTGTGGGAAGGAGAGGTGGCACTGTTGAGGGTGCGCTAATTGGGCCCTCGACTACCACCAGAAGGTTCCACACTCAAATGAGAAATTAGACATTGAGAAGGCTGTATCATCACTTTTTTAATATACAACTTAAAAAAAACGAGAAGTACCTAATCGTTAAAAATTAAAAATCACGTGGGTGCGCAGAAGCCAAATTTGGTTGGTTTGATCACGTGTGTGCGCACGTGATCAAACGTGCGCAAATCACACCCGAAATATTAAGATTATTATTGTTTTTAAAATTTTGTTGTTTGAGTATTTTTTTTTCTTTATTATTAATTTTAACTTGCCTGTTTTTTTTATTTTTTTGTTTGTATTATTTTGTTGTTTTTTTATGATTATGGCAATGTACATTAATAATTTTTGTTTTCTTGTTTAATAAATTTTTGTAAATGCTCTAATGAGCCTAGAACTTAATAAATAAATAAATAAATTACAATATTTCATAATAATACAAGAATAGGTATTTATTTAGTAAAAAAAGAAAAAACGTATTTTTAAATATGCCATCATTGCATATCCCACAATTTGGGGTAACCATCGACGGGCGTGCGGGTGTGTATTCCTTATAAAAGGAATCACGACATATGGTTTTTATTTGTATAAAAATGCCATACCTTATGGGGAATCCTAAACTGTTATGGCATAAAAATAATTATTCATACCATCACGGCATATCCCACAATGTGGGGTAACCAGCGAAAGGTGTGCGGGGTGCATTGCCTTATAAAAGGGAGCACAACACATCAGTGTATACCCACACACCAGTCTCGTCTCACCTAAAAAGGCACTACATTCAGAATGGGTGGTGAACCTCATTGCTGAACTATGTCAGATGTTGTTTTTGCCTGTTGTATTTTCGATAAAAATAACAGTTTACCAAAACAAATTATCACGACAAAATTATAGATTGAAGCTGTCGAATTTACTGTATAAAATAAACGTTAAAATCGATAATTCTTCTTTTTATTCTATTGCCGCTCCTAACGGAGATTGGTAACCATCACACCAAGCTCATCCCGACCCTCCGTCTTCCTTCTATATTTCATTCATACCATCACGGCATATCCCACAATGTGGGGTAACCAGCGAAAGGTCTGCGGGTGTGCATTGCCTTATAAAAGGGAGCACAACATATCTGTGTATACCCTGTATTCCCTCCATTATTAGTTGTAGAAGGGATTATTTATCACCACGGAATACGTGGCCAAGTATGCAGTTTTGCATCTCTTTACAATGGTCAGCAACACTTTAATGGCTTATACAATATTTGTAGTTTGGGCATTTTGAAAAGAATGAATGACGAAGGATTGACCAAAAAATATACATGGGTGTAAGAGATGGAGTGCAGGGCAGGGGCCGCTCCATCAAGGGGTACCATGTGAATGATATTTTGAAAGAAGGAAACATAAGAATCTTGAACAATCGACAAGCATGTATGAGACGATGTAAATGAACCTAGGAATGTGTGCAAAAACCCCGTAAGGGACATGGAGTGATGGTATGTATGTGTATAGTTACGATTATTATTTTTTTGACGAAAATTATTTTTTCCCTTAATCCACCTGTATTTCTTTTTGTATGCACCACGATCTCGATGACTACTTGTGGTGGATGGAGTGGAGGCGCTAGTTAAATTCAGGAGTCGAGATCTGTCAGGAGGTGAGATAATTATTAATTAAAAATGTGCGGATGCTTATTTATATATGTTAAATTTTTCCGTGTGATGAATATCACGAGCCAACGCCTCCGTTCATTAAACCCCCAGCAACGGCAGAAACCTCACGGCCTGTTGACTTAATTCAAACGATTCTATTATTAATTAATTTATTAATGAATCCTTGTTGTGATAATTGAATTGAGGATTGGTAATAATTAGTGTGACGATAGTGGAGGTAATTGAAATACGAAGAGCAATAAATTAGATAATCTAATTATAGGCAGGTAACACCTTTACGCTATGACTTATAGTAATAAGACGCAAACAAAATAAAAAAATTGTGTATTATCATAAGCAATAAGATAGTTAGGGGTGCTTATGACACGCCAGATTTAACTCAATCGATTATTGTACCACATTCCAATGAAATGGCAGAGCTTGGCTTTCCACTGCTTATAAAATTCCCCAATAAGAAGATTCAATAGATTGGGGAATAAATATGCTAATAAAAAAAAAAAAACTGACATTTTTGCAGATTCCCTAGCTATGTACAAGCGATTATTGTCAGAGAACCATTTTTGTGATGACTAATTATATTGTTTTTTATTTATTTATTTTTTTATTTATTGATTTATTTAGTTATTTATTTATTTATTTATATATTTATTTATTTATTTATTTATATATTTATTTATTTATTTATTTATTTATTTATTTATTTATTTATTTATTTATTTATTTATTTATTTATTTATTTATTTATTTATTTATTTATTTATTTATTTATTTATTTATTTATTTATTTATTTATTTATTTATTTATTTATTTATTTTTTTATTTATTTATTTATTTAATTAATATTGCTTCTCGGGCAACTAACAGGTACTATGTCAAATATATATTTATTTAACACGCACTCAATAACAAGTTGCCACATTCTGGAGACTTACGATATTAATCGTCTCACAGATCCAGACTGAAAAGACAATTAAAAACTGTGTCTCCACCGGGAATCGAACCCGGGACCTTTGGTTCAGCATTCAGATATCTAACCAACTGAGCCACGAAGGCCGACATTTATTTATTTTTTTATTTTTTATTTTTCTTTTATTTATTTATTTATTTATTTATTTATTTGTTTATTTATTTATTTATTTATTTATTTATTTATTTATTTATTTATTTATTTATTTATTTATTTATTTATTTATTTATTTATTTATTTATTTATTTATTTATATAAAATACACTTTTTTCCTCATACCTATCTAGTACAAAATTTTTAAATTCATAATAATATATTTAATTTACATTAGGTTACATAATAGTTACCAGATATTTTACATTGTCATAAACTGCCTCACTAGGTAAAACCTGTTCAGAGACAGTGTATAGATGTCTTGTTAGTTTTCAGTTTTGGTTAATGATACTATGTAGGTAAAAACTGTTCTGAAACACTGTCTTATTAGTTTTCAGTTATGGTTAATGACTATGGGAGTATTTTCAGAGTTCAGGTGATTAATTTATTTTTAATATAGTCTCTGCCCTTTTTTTTAATCCAAATTTTAATGTCTCGCTTAAATATTTTCATATTACTGTTTTGTCTAAGTGTTAAAGGTAGTTGTATAATTTGACTCCAAAATACAGGAAATTTCTTTGTCAAGTTTGTCTGTGTTTTTATATATGTATGTACAAGCGTTCTTTGCGTATAATTGTGATATGTTTAGAATATTAAAGTCATTAAATAATGCGCCGGATGGAGTGCGGATTGGTACCTTGTAGATTATTACTTAAGAATATTATACCCGAAATGTGTTTTTATTGTTTTTTGAGTTTTATTATCTTTATAAATTGACTTGTGTCCTAATTGTAACTTGTGTTAATATTGAATTGTGTTGTGTATCTATGTACTAAAAAAATAATATTTAGGAGTTGTTGATTTAATGTTGTAATTTTTAAGTGTTTTTATATGTGTATTTGTATAATGGTGTGAAGTCGTATATTATGTTAAAACAAATAAGTAAATACAATTTAAGCAGTTAGCTACCCAATTTTAGAATAATATATCTATATGGATACTTCGAGTTTTATTAACACTTTCCACTTTCTAAAGTAATATGTATCTTCTTATCCAATCCAATTGTTTTGTCATAATTATGGTGCCCCTCTATTTCACATTACTGCTGAATAAGAAAATAGAAACTCCAGAGTGTTTCTGATCGGTCAACTCTCTGATGCCAAGTTATACACAGTCACAGGCTTGAAGTAATCTCACGACAATCCATGTCTATGAATATTATTTTCTGTCATTTTTTGCACTATTGTGCTGAGACTATGAGTCTAGCTTCTAGAGGAGCTTAGCTTCTAGAGCTACTCCTAGTGCCATGTATTCTTTGTCTTTCTTACTAGCGTTCTGCGAAGGGGCCATTTTCAGTCCCCATATGCGGAGCTGGTGGAGGTGGGCGAAGCTATCTAATCCTTGTCCCTTCCTTTCCTCATCTTTCTCTATTAGTTTTTCTCTTTTTTATATTCGCATGCTGATACATTCCTACCACACACCAAAATATAATTTTTTTAAAACATTTACTGATTTTTAAAATTATGTTTCTCAAACAATTTAAAAAATTATAAGATCACTTTTAGTACCTACACTGTAAATCAAAATGAATATACGGAACTTTAAATAATCTTCATATTAAAAGCAATTAAAACAATAATTAGAAGCGCAAGAAATACTAAAACAAAGTTGAGGTTGTAAAGACGATAATAACTACCCCTATTAATTTGGCCCTACAACGTTACCACGTACTATAACAGTGTTTCTGAAACACATATCAGCATATCTTTGCCTTATAATTACGCTATTCGAATCTGCATTGTATATTTATTAGTCATCGTAAATTTTTTCAATAAATTCATAATACATTCTGAAATTGCTATATTTTTTAAATAAAAAAACACTCTTTTTATTCTGTTATCGTTCTGAAACACTTCATAGCGTTCTCATTTCTACAACATTATCTATTTTTATGAGATTTCTACCATGTAACGTTTTAAAAAAAAGTGTTTTGTTAATAAATAAATATAGGTAGGTACATATTTCACCCAATTTTTTTTTGAAGAATGAGAATGATAAAAAATGAATAATATCGTTCAAAATTATTCAGTTTGCTAAGAGAAAAAAATTAATTTATTGACATGATCCTAATTTGAACTACAAATAATTTTGGTTTTTTAAAATAGTATGAAATAGGTCATTTATTTATTTATTTTACTAGTTGCATTTGTTGCACATGAGATCCAACTGTCGATAGCGATAGTACCTACGTATAGTTGAAGAATAAGTAGCAAACTATAAACCCATAAATACAAATTGTTAATATTTTGAGATATTTGGTTTTCTATACAACACATGTACCTAGGAATGTATGTCAAGATAGGATAGTATGGAGGTCAGTCCTTTGATCCTACCCAGAATTTGAAAACAGCATGATGGTATATATGTATGCTTGGAGATTAGTATCAAACTATAAAGTCTTCTTAGATATTGTGTGTAGGCTACTGCCATACAAATTGTATGAAGCAATGTCGTCACTAAATTCAATTTTCATAAAAATTGTTAAAAAAAATTGAGATTTACTTCTACAATATTAATATTTTTTATAGAAAATTAAATTATCTAGTTGAAGTGTTTCGGCTTTTTTCGATATTTTTAAAATATTTGGAAATATAGGCAGTTAAACTCATAAATTTATAATACAAAAAAATACAAAATTTCAATAGTTGATAACCCCTGATTGAAACAAAACTTCACAATGATTTGAGATTTTGTATTTGTCTATATTTGTACCAATTTTCAGTGTTCTAGCTTTTATGGTTTCTGAGATATATGGAAAAATAAAGTAAAAATTCAAAACTTGATAACCCCTGATTGAAACAAAACTTCACAATTCTGAGTATAAAAATTTTGTAGGCCTATAACTGTTTATATATTCTGAAATTTTGGGCTCTGTAAATTGAGCGGATCAAAAGTTATAAGGGACACACACACACACAGACACACGAAATGTTCTACTCCAAATTCTGAGTAAATCCGTATATGGAACATATATGCTGCGAAGCTTCTAAATTCGTGTTTTTTGACTTCAAATTTGGAAAGTCCGTGAAAAAAGTAGACCTTGCATACAATTGTCGCGTATCCTGGCTTGAAACATTGTTAAGAGAACAAAGTTCTCCTGAACAAATCGACAGTTGGACAAAATATAGTACATAATGTGCGAAAATATATAAAAAACAAACATATCCAATTTATAAATAATAATATGGCTGATAGCCCTGGAGAGAATAATATTGTTCTCAGTTTTAAGTATATTTAATGGTAAATCTTGAACGAATCTCAATTTGAGCACCATTGTAGTGTAGATGTAGAGGAATATGAGAGGCAATGCAGGGCAGGGCAGAACTGTTCCTCTCTTGCGAGGAATATTTATGGCCAGAGATAAGATGGGACAATTCCTTATTATTTTATTGCCCCTCACGATCATTACCGCGGCAATTACTTAACTAAATCCTGGCTCTTTCCTTCTTTACTTCCTGTGCCCCCCAAGATACCAATGGCCCAAAAATATACTTCAAATATCTACTAATTTTCTCATCCTACTTTAACTCATCCGACTCAAATTTACGGACTCCTCACATTATAGTATCCAAATATTGAAGACTTCTTCTTCATCGTCTTTTAAGAAATATTCTGATCTGTTCGTAATAGAAACTCAAGGGTTTCAAGAAATTAGGTCCAACTGTCAATTTTTTGATTAATATACTGTATCTGAAAAAGGTCAATTTTATAATTCTATGTAAGGTAAAACTTTTATCCACTCCGAAGAGTTTATTGTCTAATGGAAATTTCATCAGTTATATTGTCCCAAAGAATCAAGAATAATATCCACAGACTGTATGATAATATCAGATTTTTGTTTTCATAAATTCATATTCTCCTGAGAATCTAATTATACTAACACTGTATTTTAAAGCTTGTGGTTTTTAGATAGGAAAGTGCTCGCAAGAATGATCCTATCTGGCTATAATATTACCTAGGCTATTTTCATTGGAATCTAACAATATTTATCAAATTCAAGTTGTAATTAATATATATATGATGGAAAATCTCAGACTCCATATATTGCGATCAACGATATACCTGCAGGATATCACTTCTCCAGAAGACCACAAAATGATTATTTTTATTATGTCTAATTTAGGTTTTGAGATTTTTTTGTATCATGCATTTTATGTACAAAAAATATAACATGAAAGTATATCTTTTGTTTGACTGACAATTGGTTAAGATTTTTTAACATTTTATGTATCTTTTTTCTTTTATTACAATTTAAAAAAAATTTAATAGTTCAGTTTTGAATTAATTGGATTTTTTTTATTTCAGTTTCATTACTTAAAAATAATATCGTAGGACAGTAGGAAATGTATATTATCGTTTTTATAAATGAGTAGACATGTTTCTTTATTGATATATTTTCTTATTTGCCAAGCAATGACACTTTTATAGACATTTTTGGATGAGAAGTTCTGTTTTTTTTGTGAATTTTAATTTTTAAATCAATATGAGTTCCAAAGTATTTGATATCACTTACTTTTTGGATAATTTCACTATCAATAATTACATTCTTTGATTCATCTAATCTTTGATTTCCTCTCTCAATCATACATTTTGTTTTTGTTACATTTGGTTTTGTAAATTAAATTAATTTATTTTTGACAAGTTTGAGATTTTTTCCAGAACTTATTCTAAAGAGGAAGTTCTTTCCATGAATATGCAAAAGTTTAAGAATTTTTTTTTTCTATTTCTTTTTTACCGCTATAACTGAATACGAATTTCTTGCAACATGACGGCTTTTTTTATAATCATATAAGATTGAACGAACAAAAGGAATAATATTTTATCTCATTTCAAACACTTTGTTTTTCTAAAATAAATTAAACACTTGTTTTTCTTTCTACATTTATTTTTACTCTCCAGAACGACCGTTTCGCCTGGTGAAGGCCTTTTCAACCAGTTGAAAAGGCCTTCACCAGGCGAAACGGTCGTTCTGGAGAGTAAAAATAAATGTAGAAAGAAAAACAAGTGTTTAATTTATTTTAAAAATGGAATTCTACATAGTAAACGCTGTCAGTGTAAACAAAATTAAAAGTACTTTGTTTTTCCTTTACCGTTCCGTCCCCCTGACGCATTTAGAAAATGGATGCATTATCCTTACTAATTTCATCCTGCTAGTTCCAGAAGTAAGATTTATGAGATCCTCCCCGATGTCTTGGCAACTATGGTAACTTGAGATGCCATCTTCCTTCCTATCTGCCACCCCTTCAGCGTCCCCTTCTTACTCCATACCTCCCACACTCTGTCTCTATCTCTCTCACATACACTCACTCTTTCGGACGACAACATTGCTCTATAGCTATAGCACCTACGTCGATTCAAAGTTTACTAAAATGGCTGCCAGTTTAATCTACACCTCACATTCAGCGGTGTTTTTTACTCCTCACTAACCCAAGGGGATATAGTGGGGAGTTATGATTTCACAATTTTTAAGGCTATTTTTTAATTGCAGATTATCAACTAGTATCATGCTGAGATTGTATTCTGAAAGTTTCATCACAATGTATATGTGTGTGTATGTGCTGCGTGCTGTGTGCTATGTACGGCGTGTTCATTTTACTTTATCGATTATAGACAAAAGTACTCATTCGATTCTTTTCAAATTTTACAAATTTGTGTATCTGATACTAACATTAGATTTTGAAGGATATCTGAATAGTGCTTCTCAATTTTTTTAACTATCAAATATTTCAAAGTGACCCCATGCTCAGGAAACTTAATATTTGTAATTTTTATTTTCAAATTGGTAAAAAAGCTCATCGCATTCATAAAATGGCATTGAAGAATTATCAATTTTTGATAATAAAAATTTAAATAAAAAATAATTGAACAAACTCATTTCATGAAAATGCTGAAAATTTTTCATACCAAATTTGAATAATTTATGGAGTGACTTGTCAGTGAGGAGTTTACCGTTGGCCACAACCCATTCGTTTACTATCATAAGCAGTTTATTTTTGTTTAATTTTGCAGTTAATATATACTATTTGTCATAGTTATGGTGCCTTACTATTTTTTAACAGATTTTTAATTATCTCAATAGAGACGAAGTTGGAATATTTACTATAGGAGAACCGGGAAATCAAGGCATCTACAGGGCTTACGACCTGTCATCGGCTGGTTTACGTGATCACTTTATGCGCTTGCGCAACGTTCACCAATTATGCCTTTTTAATGAGATCCCTATCAATCATTGATAGGGATCTCATTAAAAAGGCATTATTGGTGAACGTTGCGCAAGCGCATAAAGTGATCACGTAAACCAGCCGATGACAGGTCGTAAGCCCTGTAGGTGCCTTGATTTCCCGGTTCTCCTACAGTAAATATTCCAACTTCGTCTCTATTGAGATAATTAAAAATCTGTTAAAAAATATCTTTGACTCCCGACAGGAAAAAAAATCCAATGTTTGCGCATATGCAATAATAAAAATATTCGATGCCTTACTATTGTTAGATTCTCAGTAGGTAATTTTTTTACAGAGATCTTAGTCATTCCCTTGATGTTTCTCATTTAAAAAGATCTGTAGTCAATGACAGTCCACGAGTGTGAATCTTCCATTCGCATTCGTCGATTGTTATTTTGCACTATGGTTCCGAGATTGTTTATGGTGCCGAGTTTTGTGCTTTTTTTCTTGTCGCTCACTTAGCGTTTTGTGAAGGGGGCGTTTACAGTCCCCATATGCAGACCTGGTGGTGGTGGTGGGAGTAGCAAATTTACTTTTAAAGTTTAAATACAAATATGTTTTTATAAATGCATTTAAATCATCTAATGAAAAGGGGGTTGTTTTACTAATATATCACTATGTGGTTGGTTGAAAGAAATTGTCTAATGGCAATAAGCCCGCCAGTGTGCATGATATTTGTTTATATTATGTATAAAAAGATAAATAAATAAAACAATATCACTCTGTATTTATGTCGCTCACAAAAATGTGATAATATTTAACCTCGATACAGGTTTTTTCCTAGTGAGGTTAAATTCATTTGTGTTTTAATTTTCAAAATTTTATTTGTGAGATGTTAAAAAAAAAATTTACGTTATCTATGCTAGGGCGAAAATTCTACCTCAAAATTACAAATCGAATACACACATGGTTTTTTAATACTAAATTTATTTTTCTGTTAAGCTGAGTTAGTTTATAATTATCATGAATTGGTTATACGATCCTTGAATACATACATAAATACATACATACCATCACGCCATATCCCTTACGGGGTAAGCAGAGAGAATCGAGCGCCATACTTCTCTATTTTTGCACACATTTCTGCCTTCCTTTACATCCATACATCGTCTCATACATGCTCGTCGATTGTTCAAACTTTTTATGTTTCCGTCATTCAAAATATCATTCACATGGTCATGCCATCCCTTTCTGGGGCGACCTCTGCTATTCACTCCATCTCTTGCACCCATGTATATTTTTTTGGTCAGTCGTTCATCCTGTCCAAACCACCTTAAAGCATTCACTTTCATTTTACATATAATATCCTTCTTTATCTTGCATTCTCTCCTTATGTCCTCATTTTTTATTCTATCATATATCGTTCTATTACATACTCTTCTTAGTGATCTCATTTCTACAGCATTTATTCTACTTTCATGTGTCTTTTGCCAGGTCCATGTTTCACTAGCATACGTCAAAGTAGGCCCCACAATTGCATTGTGTACTGCAATTTTGGCTTCCTTTGAGATGCTTGGATCGGACATTACTGGTCTGAGTGCTCCGTTTATTCTATTCCCTGTCATAACTCTTCTTTCAATATCTTTTTCGGGTCTTTCATTCCGTTCAAACATACTCCCCAAATATAAATATTCCTCAACTTGTTTTAGCCATTCGTTCTCTACTTTTATCATACATGCAGTTATACTTTCAGTCTTTTCAAATACCAATATCTTAGATTTACTAACATTCATTCTCAGTCCATTTTGCAGGCATCCTTCATACACTTTATTCACTAAATACTGTAGCTCATCCGCACATTCAGCAATCACCACTTTGTCATCCGCATACATCAAATCACGTACGTTTACAGTACTTAGTTTCAGACCTTTATTTTCATTCTTCAATGTCCTAACGCAGTGATCAATATACAGATTGAACAGCCATGGGGATAATACGCAGCCTTGCTTCACCCCTTTATTAATAGGGAACCATGTTGTCAACGCATCGTTGACACGGACACAGGCTCCACTATTTTCATACAGAGACGCAACGGCACGTATTAGTTTGCTCTTCACTCCATATATTGATAGGATATCCCACAATTTGTCTCTATCCACTTTATCATATGCCTTGTCTAGGTCTATGAACGCACAGAAAAGTTTCTGGTTTTTATGCAGAACCTTTTCTATAGCCATACGTAAAGAGAAAATTTGATCGATACATCCTCTGCCCCCTAAAAAGGCACCTTGAGCATCCCATATCTTGCATTCCGTAATCTTGCGTAGGTATTCTCTTATCAATAATTCTTGCATACATCTTGCCAACCGAACTTAACAAGCTGATAGCTCTATAGTTTTTGCAGTCGAGTTTTGATCCCTTCCCTATGAAAAGAGGAACTACAACTGCATTTCTCCAATCTGACGGAGTGTACCCAGCTTCCCAACATTTATTAAAAATCGATAGACACCACTCCGTTGATATTTTACCGCCATACTTGATAAATTCGGCTGCCACACAATCCACTCCAGCGGCTTTACCCGTTTTCGCGTGATTAACCGCTTCTTTTACCTCTTCTTCCGTTATTTCGTCTCTCTCATTCTCATCAATAATCCATGTCCTCTGTCTTACTGTGCCACCTTGTGAGCTTTCATACAATTCTTTGAAATATTCACACCGCCTCTCTTTCACTCATTCTTTCACTCACATCTTGAATACATCAAAATTAATAATCACTAAAATGAGTCATAATAAAAGTATTAATAAGATCTGTAACTATCCCGTATTATTTTTGCGATGCTCTTTGAGTAACACATAAAACTATTTTAGTTGGGACGCCTGTGATTACATCAACAAAACTAACGTAATTAACAATCGTTTTGAAATGACAAATCACTTTGTAGATTGGATTGCTGGCGGGTATTATGGAGGACTTGAGGACCTGGTTGATCTATTTTGTGTGAACTTGTACCCCCTTTGATGTTTTAAGGTTGTGAGAGCTGAATAATACGATTTATGTGGAACGGGAACTATCACCAGGTTCATATATTTTTTTTCACTAAAAATGTAAACTGCTAGCCTTAGAACAGGATTTACTAGTTTGGGCAGCAGTAATCTGCTTATTGTCATTATATTTACGGTATGATATAAAATAAATCAATAAAAAATAGATATCTCGAGCGGGATGTTTAGTAATACAGTACCTATCTTAACTTTTAAACACAACATAGGTTTGTATAATACAAAAAAAACTAAGAATTCAAATTCATATGTCATTTTTCAGATTCAGATTAAGATTAAGATTAACGCTACAGAGAGACCACTATTTGCTCGTTCTCCCTAGACATCGAACCTCTGCATTCGAGGGTAGTTTTAGATATGCTTCCTCAAAGTACTGGAATGAGTTGCCGCAGAACATACGTGCGATGACCTCTTTGCAGAGTTTTAAGAAACACTGCAAGATATGGTTATTGAACCAACAAGGGTGCCAGCAGTAAAAAAAGAGAAGGAAGAAATACATTTTATTCTTAATTACCTTATTAAATTTTATAGGTTACGATATGTGGTCTGTCCTCAATGTTTTGTGTTGTCCCAAGGCTTTGCTGAAAGCCAGCAGCACTCCAGGGATACCTTGTAATAATAATAATAATAAGGACAATTTATAAAGCGCCATTTAGTGACAACCGTGGTCACCTCAAGGGCGCTTTCAGTTTGCAAAAAATAATTTAAAATTAGTCCTATAGCTAACACATTGAAAATGGTGAAACATAAAACTTAAAAAAATACAATCAGTTAAAATTAAGTTAAAATTAGTCCTATAGCTAACACATTGAAAATGGTGAAATATAAAAATTAAAAAAATACCTAGAAATCACAAATTAATCTTGTTACATAATCCAGATGAAAATAGCCTTTTTGCTGTCTATTGTAGTTCAAAATTGTGTATATTTTTTTGTTTTTATGTGATGTAATAATATAAGTAATAATGGCAACAAATAAACGGTTTATTATTATTATTTCACATTAGACAGGAAAAATACCTTTCTAATGTTACCAGCAGTTCAGTTAAATATTATGTATGTAGGTAACATTAAATAAAAGGTGGGCTGATAATGTTAAAACACAAATGTTTTTTATATAAATCTAAGTATTGTATCGATAAAATAATATTTTCTTCGTTGCTCATTTTTCAAATTTTTAAATACTTAATAAAATAATAAGTAGAAAACATGGCTCATATCGTTATATGTGACTTGTATGTCATTGTTTTTATGAACATCATTTAAATATTATTTTAAAAAAAATTCTATGGAAATTAATGTGTTGTACGTTCGTTTACTAAGGAATTTAATGTAAAAAAAATGTTATTATAGCACACACTGTTTTGCATATTTAACATTAACTCTGGTCGGTTGGAATAAATTGCCATTAGGCAATAAGCCCGCCAGTGTACTAATTATATGCACAGAAAAATTCAAATAAATAATATTAGTAACTATCGCTGTGAAGTACTGGCTAAGTATAGTGTTTCCACTGTATTATATTATAATCGTTTTCGAATATCCCGTCGCTGGTTACCCCACATTGTGGGATATTTTTTTTATATTGAAGCTAACAATGTATAAAGTAAAAAGTAAATACAGAATATATAATAACTTGCAAAAATCCCCACTCCATACATCAAAAAATTATAAGCTCAATTAGGATATCATGATAAGTATTATATTATTTTATAGGTACATGTATATTCGTGTCTCATGGTACTATGTTTATATGTGGAGTATGTATGTGTGTGAGAGTGAATGAGTAATGTGTGTATGTGTGAGTGGTGCGTATGTTAAGGCGCATGCATAGGTATGTGTGATAGGTACGTCATTATAAACCTATGAAATGAATTTCTAGTATCTTTGAAAAGGTCCATGCCAAGAATGTTCTTGTGTTTTTTATAGGTGTTAATGATTCTGTTGATGATTGCATTTTCCACGAAAAAGAGTATTGTGTCTGGGATATGCTGTGATGTATTATATGTTAGTATATTTTTCAATAAATCTCGGATTTATAAAGTACGGCGAGAATACAAGCATTTATGCTTATTTTAGGGAACGTAGGTAGATATATATGTGCTTGTTTAACAAGGTCATATTCATTTTTTATAAAAAAAAGATTTTTAAATGATTTCTTAGGTTCATATTTTACACGAAGGTATGTGGCTTTAAATATAAGTAAGTATCTTTATTCACGATAAATATGTATCAGAGAAATATTTGAATAATTTGTTCCGAGCGCAGGGTATTCAGAAAACGTATCCGCTTCCAAGTGAGACCCACCGGTCTATTGCTCTCTTGCTTGTCTTGGAACTAAGTCGTCTAATTAATTATTATGGAGGAAGGAGGCCTAATTTTGCAAGAGAAAGGGACAGAATAAGTTTGTCGCTTGTTGCTAAAGTTTCTGTTAAAATTGAAAGTTAAAGGGGGCGGGTATGGGGTGGACTGCCGCTGACAGATTTTATTTTATAAATTCCAATTTATTTTCCACGATGGCTGCACGTTTTGAAGTGTATTGAGCTCGAAATGTAATATTTTAGACCTTTATTCATTGGAAAAATATGTTTTCAGAAACAGTGTTCGAGTTATTCTGAAGAGTTTTATATTTCTTTGCTTTTGCCAATTACATTCGTGAATAATTGTTGACACATTGCAAGAGTTTAATATTGGGCATGTTCATTTTATATTTATTTAATGACAAATATTTTATTTTCAAAAATAACTTTGCTAATCGTCGCAATGACACAATTATATGCCATTACAAATCTGAAACATGTAACCGTAGACCAATTTAGAAAAATACTGTCTCAGAACAGTTTATTGAGGTAGTATATTTCAAAATAGGACCATCTGCATAGTATGTTTGTTATACGTTTTTATAAGTTTATTGTAAGTAAAAGTAATGAAAAGTGAATCATTTAATTTTATTTTATTTGTTTATGAATTTTGTGTATTCGTAGTAAAAAAAATATAGCATTGTTTAATGATTCAGGATCATTCCATCGGCGTTAAACTCGTTATGGCCATATTGATTCTAACTTGAATTATTTTGAACAATGAACATCCATACATTTAAAATATCTTTACGATTATTTTGCTACAATAAATCGATATTGAATTTGTGAAATTACTGTAGGCATATTTTAAAAACAATTATGTACCTACTGGAAAACATGTTTTTAAGCAACATTTTTCATTTGAAATAAAAAAAATCATTTTAGTCCGTAGATTATTTACATTCAAACTGCCAATGTCAAACACATTATTTCAAACCCAGTTGTTTTTTTACAGAAAACAAATTCAAATACAGAACCTAAATAATCTATTATGAAACAATATAATTTTTTATGCCAAAAATAAAATCTTAAAATGTGGCAGAGATTACCATCTGGCTAGATATCTGTTTTTGTGTATCAAGTATACCATCGAAAATAAAATTTTATGTTATAAATATTTTTTATTCGTACGCCATATTATCACATCCCTTAAAGAAGCTAAGACGTCGGAAGGGGTTGGCTGAATTTGAATTTCGGGGAGTTTCTTATGTATTCCCACCCGTACCTATATACAACCTTCAACCCTAGTCTTATTTTAACCCTTAGCATAGCAACGGAGAATTAGCTTGTCTTCAGTTTGAAACGTAGAATATTGTGGTGATTAAAATTCTGTCAAATCACCTTTACGACGAAAATCTAGTGTTATTTAACGACCTGAAATGAAACTTCTTCAACATCTCGAATCTGTATATTTGTAATATGCATAGCTTATCAAAAAAAAATATCTTTATTCGTTTAGTTTTACATTTTAATTATTAAAGAATTGCTTCACTAAATGACTACTAAAGAGAACTAACACTTTGTTTACAACAAAGAAAAATATTCATTTCAATTAACGACAACATTCGGAAAATATCTGTTTATTTTATCTCCTTTCTCTTCTTCTTCTTCTCAGCCCAATCCCGTCCACTCCTGGACGAAGGCCTCCTTCATCTCCTTCCACGCCACTCTATCCTGTACTCTGAGCAATCAATTGGCAACAGCATGACTGCTGATGTCATCTCTCCATCTCATTGACGGTCTTCCAACACCTCTGACTGTCGTTCTCGGTCTCCAAGCCAACGCTATCCTTGGCCATCGGTCTTCGGGGTATCTAGCCACGTGGCCCGCCCATCTCCACTTCAGGGTAAGAATGCGGTAGACGACATCAACCAATTTTGTTCTTTCCCTGATGGTGTCGTTTCGCACCCAGTCTCTCAGACTTAATCCTAACATGGCTCTTTCCATGGCTCTTTGGGTGACTCTTAGTTTTTCCGCACTTTTCTGAGCCATTGTCATAGTCTCTAAGCCATAAGTAGCTACTGGCAGAACACAGGACTCATATACTTACCGTTTCAGGTTGATGGGAATTTGGGGATTTTTGAAGATGTCTCCTTTAGTATGTTTAATTTCTTCTAAAAAGTCTTAAATTCGATTTCCAGTTGACGAAAAATATGATTGAAACAACTTAATCGTATATAATATGTTGTTTTTTGTAAGATGAAAAGATTACAAATTTTCTAATAGTGTAAAATAATCATAAATTATTGAATTTATGTTTTCAACCCATTCAAACAATTATAAGACTTACAATATTCGTTCTTCTTCTTCTTCAGCCTGTTTTCATCCATTCTTGGACATAGGCCTCCCCCTTGATCCTCTACAACTCCCTGTCTTGGGCACACTGCATCCATCTCCCTCCGGCACATTTCTTGATGTCATCAGACCACCTTGCCTCGGGTCTGCCGACACCTCTTCGGCTTGTTCTCGGTCACCATTCTAAGATCTTTTTGGTCCATCGTGAATCCTGGCATCTGGCAATATGCCCAGCCCAGCTCCACTTAAGGCCAGCGACCCTTTCCGCTACATCGGCTACTTTGGTTCTTTGTCTTATCATGACATTCTGAATTCTGTCCCTTATTGAAATACCCAGCAACTTTCTCTCCATAGCTCTCTATGTATCTCTCTATGTATCAGAGAGCTATGGAGACAATATTCGATATGAGAATTCAATAGGAGCTATTACAGAAGAAAATTAATGGAGCCTAAATGTGGCACTTAGTTCTAATGTTCCTATTAAAAACATGGTTTGACGGTTTACATAAATAAAATATTGTAATCTAATAAATATATTATAATACGTTTTGAATTTCAGATATATGTAGATACCTAACAATAAAACTTCTCAAATGTGATCAAATTTGCATCCCTAATATTTCTCGCCATTTTACACGATACGAAGAGTGATGTTCATGCTCAACTAATATTCAAAATGTTCTCAAACTTAGGTCTTCCTACACATGTCTTCAAATTTCGCTCGTCTCTTTGTTAGGGTAATACAAGTCGCGACTGCCCCGGGCCATTACAAATTGCATAATTTTCTACACATGTACAATATTTTACGAAATGACTTTGCAAAATATCAAGGAAGTAAAATACATTGCAATAATATCTGATATTTTGTACTTACACTGAAAAAACAAAAAGAAGACGAACGATTTACCAATATACACAATGCCGTAGCATAGTGATAAGCGGTTTGGTTTCTGTGCCGGCATCCTGAGATCGAACTCCTATGTGAGAGCACCTTAAAAATTTTGGCAGATGAAATCATAATGAAGAAATGGTTTTTGTGGAAAACTAATCAGCTAATGCACTTTATACTGCTGCACATAGTCAAAATTCCTTCATAAGCCATACGTTATATATACGTCATTACGAAACTCGTAGTATACAGTAGGTACCTACGCATTCTCCACATGATACCCGTTGAGAAATGTATGTAAAAAAATAAAAAGGTGAAATCATAAATCTATATTAAGTGTAGACTTAATAGAAATTCTAACGGAAAGTTTGTAAATATAGAAAAAATGCTTCAAAAATAACCTTTATTTCACATATTATTTCACTTCCAAATTATATTCCTTTAGAGAAATTGATGAGAAAAACACGATTTAAGATTGTGAAATCATAAATCTTCACCATTCCATAGTAAAAATGTATAGATCTGTGTATAAAACTGGAGAATAGTCGTGTTGGTATGATCGGCAGGGGTTGAGGAGGGTGTGTTAATGTGCGTATAGTAAAATTCAACCCTTGTTTCTTGGATGGGAAGTCGTATGAAATTCATTATCCATTAAGGATTATGTCTCAGCCTTATTCACAAAGGCAACAATAAGACATCGTAAAGTTTCATAAAGTTTCGCTAATTCCTACACACTGGTTGGTGGAAGTTTTGGTTTGTTTTCAAAGTAATTTGCAACTTTAACTGTCGCACGTAACAGAATTATAAGAGTTGGAGTTATGGCAACTGAAAATGACTACAATTTGAATATATTAATATTTAATACATTTTATTAATTCACGGGTTACTGTTATATTATGTATGTGTATCATAAGTGTTTATATCAACATTCCCTTATTTAATTATTCTAAAACATCGAACTATCATAAAGTACATCAAATTAGTGTCAAAGTTGGATTTATTCCATCCCCATCTATATAGCTTATGTGGAACATTCAAAAACTTTACAGGTAGGTACTGCATTTAGACGCAGCTAAGAAAAAATATAAGTAGCAGAAAGTAAATCGTATTTTTCCAATGTTTGCGTATATGCAACATTCAATTTATATACACATTAGTACAAGTAGGTAAACAAGTCAAACAAGAAATAATATTTCTAGGGCAGTTCAGGGGTGACATCTGTGCGAAAACATTGTCACCTCATACATAA
The DNA here is from genome assembly GCA_963576475.1 of Molanna angustata. Lineage (NCBI taxonomy): Eukaryota > Metazoa > Arthropoda > Insecta > Trichoptera > Molannidae > Molanna > Molanna angustata. The sequence continues at coordinate 30,290,669 of OY754968.1, read as the reverse complement.
GGACTGTTGTTCTCATTTTGGTTACAAAAAAACAATTTCTCAATAGATGGCGTTACAAAAAGGTTTCTACAATAATTTAGATGGCGATGAAGTTTTTCAACTGATTTTAAATGATCAGTTTCTCATATAGAACTTTCAAAATTGCATTTTTAATTGCTAAATTAATATAATTGAAAAATTTCTAAATAACAAGGCATAATTGGTTAAACGTTGAACTTATTGGTTGCAAATTGAACGTTGCGCAAGCACTTAAAATGAGCCGATTACAGGTCGACAGCCCTGTAGGTGCCTCGAGTTTCCTGCTTCCTACTTCGTCTCTATTGAGATTTAAAAAAAACATAAAATTAGTAGAAAGTGTTTTATAAAATTATATTTTTTCTATGTAAAAGTATTGCTATCTGAATCCATATTTTTAACTAAATCTATTTTACTCCTCACGAACTAAAGATGGAATGTATTTCTTAACACAAAAGTAGATTTTTTAACTGGTTGTTATAATGTATTTATTTACTTGTGTGGTTGAGGGATAGAAATTCCCTACAGGCAATAAGGCTTCCTCATTCTGTATACATTCGTATTTATGAAACACAATTTTAAAACAAAATATTTACCTTTTTAATGCAATATCTTTATCTCTCGAAGAAAAAAAACTTTTTGCTAATAATCATCCGTAGCCTTGATTCAATCGAAAAAAAATGTGATGAATATGATAAGTTTTGACGTAGGTATTATGTATGTTAAAATGGTATATGAATGTGTAGTTATCATATAGTGTACCTATATTAAAAGTGCATGTTTGTTTGTCATTTTACACGTCCGTATATCATGTGGTGTACACAATACAGAGTGACCTGCGAGTGGCACTTGAATAATACATTCAAACTTAACCGCCATTGTACGCAGACAGCCAGCCAGCTCCCTGGATCTTAACATTTGAGGACACATTAAATATTATTTTTTTTTATTTTTTCGATAATTTGTCTTGAAAAAATATAAAATATTCTCAGCCAGTTTCATAAAAATTAAAGGAGACTTTAAATAAAATTGCGTTTCATAACAACAAAATGTCACTTAAAGTTCACTTTGATCTACAGTCCAGTGTCTTCGTACTTTAGTCACTAAATACTTCTTTAAGAGCAGTTCATTTTTTAACCAACAGAATATTCTGCAATATGACATAATGTTCAAGTAAATTGTCAGCTCTTGTTGATGTCGATATTGTCAATTGAATGTTAACGATCCTGTGCATATTGCTTATTAATATTCAATAGTTTTATTATTATTTAAACATTTTTTTTATAAATAATTAAAAAAAAATAATGTTTTCATGTTCAAGCTGATAATATGCGTATGGTGAAACTGTGAAATGTGTATAGGAAAAGAATCGACCACATGGAAAAGTAGAATAAAGGAGAATTTTTCGATTTCATAAACATGTCTTATACATCAAGGATCAATTCAATCAGAAATTACGTATTGTATGATAGTAGGCAGAAATATTTACTTATGCTTTTAGCTATGTTTCCAAAGATTTTGATAGCAATATTGCCAACTTTCAGGTAATTTGGTGACATTTCTGCCTTTTGCTTAAGTACGCGGCATTATTACTTACAGGCGACTTTAAATTTTTAAAGAACCTTTAACTAAAAGGTCATTTTGCTGCTTTTTATGAAACTGGCTGTCGTTTTTATTCATACCATCACGGCATATCCCACAATGTGGGGTAACCAGCGAAAGGTGTGCGGGTGTACATTGCCTTATAAAAGGGAGAACAACACATCTATGTATACCCACACACCAGTCTCGTTTCACCAAAAAAGGAACTACATTCAGAATGGGTGGTGAACCTCATTGCTGAAATATGTGAGATGTTATTGTTGCCTGTTGTATTTTCGATTACCCGCCTCTTACGGGACACTCGAAAACCAGTCCTCGAGTGCTTCCATTTAAAAGAATGGAAGCACTATTCTAAGCCGGTGACTCACGGTGTCGTTTTTATGCTGTCAAGTAATGCATGGAATTTTCACTGATCCACTAACAGAATATTGTAACAATGCAGCTCGATAGTGAATTTATGATTCTATAGCTCTAGAGATAACATACTATCGTGGCATATCCCACAATGTGGGGTAACCAGCGATAAGTGTAAGGGTGTGCGCGATATGGAAAACTCATTGCACTTCACGCGTATAGTGTCAATATTAAGTTTATTGACAATACGTATAATTCAGTAACTTTTGAAGTAAAATAGGAACGTTCTTAATTTTAGAATTAAGGTAATTTGAATTTAATTTCGAATTCTGTTCTTCAGTCGTTCCTAAAACTAAAATTTACAAAATTAGTGCGCCGTAGATAATAATTTGAACTCAAATTGTCTATGGCGCAGACTACGCATGCGTACTGCGCACCGTTAGACCATATTTATTTATGTCATGTCATAGTGATGTCGCCTAAACTAACATTTCAATTGATAATATTAGTTTTTTCCTCAATATAACGCAACAATTGTAAATTTTGCATTATTTTTTTTTCCGTACACAATTGATGTGTTCAACATAACTAAAATATCTTGGACTGCTGTGAAAATAACTAGTACGCTTCCAATTAGATGTGAACTAAAGTAGGGAACGTTTTGACAGTTGATTCGGCTAAAATGTGGCTTATAAAATAGGTAATTTAAAGTATTCGCGACTTAATTAGGATACGAATTTTCATACTTCAGCGTTATAGAATATCAACATGGTCTAAGTGCAATATAAAAGCACCTATAATAACCGGAACGTTATTAAATAGTTATAGAACCGGACGTATTGTGATGTACCTACTTTTTGGTCTGTTCAGAGAACAGAAAACATCATAATGACTTATTTTGTTAATACATTGGTAAAAGCATTGTAAACGGACTGCTGAAAAACGAACCTTGGTCGCCATCGTAAAAGTCATACAATTTACCTCTTTTCCAATACGTTAAATATAATGAATCAATTAAATAAAAAAAAATGGTTCCAAAAATACATTTTTTATTATTTAGGTTTAATATAGTAAAATCGTATCAAATAAAATATAATATGACTTGGGGTAATGAAAATTGCATTTAGTACAAAATATTGAGAAACGGTTATATCGACCGTAGCAAAGCTTTGTAGCTCTTGGCGTAGACTCGTAGAGCCTAATACATAACACAATACTGAGAGTTATTGTATGTGTGCACTGTTGGGGGTGAGGGAAGTTTGGAGAAGGGAGGGAGTTGGGGAGAGAGGGGGGGGGGGCGTGCGTAACACCCCGTGACGTCACGGACAGTCCAGCGGGAAACAATATGGCGACCGACCGACGTGACGTAACAACTTGTACCCACTAGTGACGGTCACAAAGAACAATGACAGTCGCATAAAGCTATTCAAACATGTATGTATGTGGAACACCATCATAAGTAGAATAATAGATACCTACATAACTAGTTATTTGATTGAGAGTTCTATTTATAATAGAGAAAATTGTGGTTATTTATACGTCGATATTTATTCATGCTATAATGAATTTGGTAGGTATGTAAGATTTTGTTTACACTTTTTATTGTTGGTATCAAGAGAGTAGTAAGTACTTCGTATTTAATTATTTTGATTGAGAGTTCTATTTTTAAAATACTGAAAATTGTTTTTGCTTCGATTTTTATACATATTATAATGAGATTTATATGCAAGATATTGTTTGCACTTTTTATTATTGGCGTTAGTAGAATAGTACCCAGGTAGGCATCTACTTAATTAATTTGATTTTAAAATACTGAAAGTTATGGTTGTATCGATTTTTATTCATACTATAATGAGTTTTGTCAGCTCATTTATGTTTCATATTCTGAAAGTTGTCATTATTTATTAATTTACTTTATGCATATAGAAGTACTTAAATGCGGGTTTATTACCTTTCGGCAATCTCTTTCAAATAATCCAAGCAGAGAACCCATTTCAAAAAACGTGTAGCTAGTAGGTAAGTGAAGAAAAACAAAACAATATACAGACTGATAGACAGCAATTATAAAACGATGAAGAAAATCAATTGAATATGTCCTTGAAATAAATACATAGACGTAAATAAAATAAAATTAAGTTAATGTTTGCACTATAGGTACACGAAATCGGTCGAGGTAGGACTCGTAATCGCAACCACTGGAATACAATCCTTGCTCGTTAACTTCTCTACCACAGACATTTTTTTTAAATAAAAGATTTTCATTTGATCTTTAAGAAAAAAAAAATATAAATTTTTCTACAAAAAAATATCTTCTAGTACCTATGTAGGAATATTCGAAATCTCTTAATATGAGGTAGGTATGTATAAAATTATTTACCACGATTTCAAATAAATGAATGTACGATTATTGTAATATAAATGATTATATTAGATTAATAAAATGAAAATGATTATGATGAAATTTAGGTTATATAAATTCATAAGCGGTAAACTAAAGCAAAAACCCAATTTCCTGGGCTCTCCCTCCCTACCCCTTCCCATTGTATAACTGCCAACATTTATTTTATATAAGCTATTTTCTTTACAGTCTGTCGGTAGCAAGAGTATGCTCCGTGTAAAAAATATTATATTAATACAGTATTTTCTTCGTCAATTGTCTATTCAAATACAATTTTGCAAAGAAGAGGAATACACGCACTTTTCAATCTTTCGATTGTGACGGCTTCTAATTTGTAGAATTCCATTATGACAATGATTAATATGAACACATATATAATTCCACAATTTATTTCATTTTTCTCCCGACGACCGTTTCGGCTTATAAGGCCATAATCAACTGGTTGATTATGGCCTTATAAGCCGAAACATAAAATAAATTGTAGAATTATATATGTGTTCATATTAATCATTGTCAAGAGGAATACAGTAATACGTCATCAATGTCCTTAGGATCCTAACCCATTTTTTCAATTTTTCATGATCATATTAATGTATAAAATAGAATACAGAAAGAATTACAAATACGATCACATCAATTTGAAAAGGAAGAGCCGATCTGCTGAACGTACTTACTATCTATTCCAGTTCATAGTACTGATTTAATTCCAATTCATAGGCTATGGATTAGTCTTAGCCCTGATATTACGTCGGCTATCTCATTAAACATATCCAAAAAAAGGCTAAAACCAAACTATCTATGTGATTATACCTGATTTCCTTTTCCTCTTCTCTTCCTTAGATAATCCTAATTGATTTGATATTGTAAAAATCATGATAGGTTTTTATAAAAATAATAAAAAAAACACTGATTAAGGTTCCACAAAGTTTCATTTTCATTTGTAACTGTGAAAGAAAAAGATTGTCGTGTGAATGAAACTCAATCTTTATGAAATCTAAGTCTTTGATATGATTTTTATAAAACCCTAACGTAAAATAAAAATAAAATAATGTTTGAATAATCTTTTCATTGCAATTGATCTGTTTGGATCTGCAATCATGCGTATGGGTTTTATTTTTCCCGAGCTTCACGTGAACGTAGATCCGTGGAAGTTGTGGGGGAATGTGCCGCTGAAATAAATAAATATTTTCATTTCTGAGTGGATGTTTCCTTTTCCCGATTTCTCCCTCTACAGTGAATGCCACATACAAACATATACCTTCAGATCTTTCTCAAAATATTATTTATTTTTATAATTTAGCATCAAGGGGTGAATGGAAAATGCAAGTCAACCAGTTATTGGCTTGCAAATTCACTATCAAATCTACTAGTCCAAGAGATAGCAACGTCAAAAAACAATTAATCGAAAAATGATTAATCGAAAACGTTGCTATCATTCGGACTAGTCCTTGTTTTTTACTCCTCACTAACCCAAGGGGATATAGTGGGGAGTTATGTTTTCGCAATTTTTAAGGCAATTTTTACTACTGCAGATTATCAACTAGTATCATGCTGAGATTGTATTCTGAAAGTTTCATAATAATAATGAAGACTTCCTTTCACTCTGCGGAAGTGGCGAGTTTATTGCCGTATGGCAATTTCTTCCAACTTACCAGTGTTTCCGCAATGTATCTGTGTGTGTATGTGTGTGTGTGTGCTATGTGTTGTGTGCTATGTACTGTGTGCTATACACAGCGTGTTTATTTTACTTTTTCAATCATAGACTAAAGTACTCTATCGATTATTTTCGAATTTTGCAAATACCTATGTATATCAAATACTCGTTCAGATCCCATTAGATTAGTATAAAGTATATTTTCTTAACTATGTGTACCTGTGTGTTCAGCAGTATATTTGAGAGGTCCAAGAAAACTTATAATTTTCAGAGATATTTGAACTCTATGAATATTGTCACATAATTTTTTTTGATAATTGAACTAGAATTTTTTCGCTGTTCAAATAATAAAATATTAAGTAAGAGTATATTTGTATAATTGAATAAACATTAATAAATTGAAAGATTGTTGTACCATGTACGTTGATAAGTTACTTCAAAAGTTTATGAGAACTTTTGATATGGGACAAATTGATATGATATATGAGTTATTGGGTTCGTTTTAAATTAATATTTGACAAAGTATCGGTTATAGTTGGTCAAAAAGAAATAAATTAAATACAAATGGACTTAAAAACATCAAATGCTTTGATCTCGTTTATGGAGGCCGTTTGAAGGCATCTAGTGACTGAAAACATGATATTATATTAAAACCGCCTAATGCACTATGAAGGTAGGTTCTTGTTAGTAAGGTAACTATGGCGTGCGTTAAAAAGAGTTTAAATTATCTTATACGTGATTCAAATTATCGGAAACCCAATATTTGCTGATTTTTTGCATTTATAGAACAAACCTGACTTGAAATGAAAAACTTTATCGATCATTCGTTTTGTTTTAATGCACTGTTTAAGCACATAACAGATTTATTTCTCTACGACACATTTATATAGGTATGGATTAATTTAAAAGAAGGCTTTAGAAAAGGATATTTTTAATATTGTTTTTAAAGGAATTTATATTGAATTATAAAATTGTGTGACGAACATTCACTAGAGAAATGTTGAAAATACTTGTGTTTTTTTAAAACACTGTTTAGGAAACTTGAGAAATTTTATTTGAAATAGGATGCTCCCTTTAACCAATTTTAAGATTGTTAAATTTTTTTCAAGGTACTAGTGTTATTTTCAAATTCTCGTGATATATCCCTATCATACTTTCACACTCTGCACCGTTGTAAATATTTTAGGTGGTGTGCTTCAGGTGGAGCCAAGGTGCGTGTGGAATTTGAGAGTAGAGGAGGTGTAGGTGGGAAGAAGGAAGATGTGTTTGGGATTAGGGGGAATCCCCTGCCATTGTTTGTCGCCCAGAAGTGGTGAATGAAATTAAATTTTCGCCCTTACTTTGGGGGTGGATTTAAAATATGTCGTCGTGGTAACCGCCCGTGAATCTGGTACGAAGATCTAATAAAAATATTTGGAATTGTACGACGGGATACACAGGTCTGTTCTTTTTAATTTTCAACGCGTAATATTATTTAATAAAATGACTACAGAGATTATTACAAATCATAAATTAATTGTATAAAAAATTACAATTTGTTTATGATTCTACAAATTTGTGGCTTCTTATCATTAATTAATTTACATATAAGTAGAACAGTATAATTACATAGTGATAGACGATTATATTTTGTAGAATTCCATTATACATTATGTCTATAATTAAAATTAAAATACTTTTTTTATTCTACATGAATTTATTAGGGCCTATTTTGACTTGTTAGGGCATTTACATTAACCATAAATCAATTCATGTAATAATTATATTCGATTTCACTAATTAGCTAAATAGGGATTGATCAATAAATAAATAGTATCAACCAATCAGGACAAAGTAAATAAATTAATTTATTTGTATTGCTTTTCATAATATCAATAATTTTACATAAATGACCAATCACAAGAATCTGTAAGCTCCTCCTACATAATTAGTCGCCGTTTTAATCAATAAATATAAGTAAAAATTGTCAAAATAGTCATAAGCTCGTAAATGCCCTAACAAGGCGAAATAGGCCTATCGCATAAATTAAATTCATGTAGAATCAAAAAAGGGTTTTAGGTACTTTTAACTATTGACATCAGTATAATTACATATTAGAAATATTGTATGTGTTTGTGTGTGAATTTTTGAGTGCGTGCGTGTTACTGGTAAGTGTGTAATTGCGATGGTGCAATGAACACCTCACTAGGAAGTCATGTGCTGAGGTGTTAATTTGATCAATTGCGTGGCATAAATAGTACATAGTGTATATTCTTCTAAGATTAAATTATATAACAATTTGTTATTATAATAAATGTAGGAGTTAATTATGTTTGGTGTAATAATGTTATTAAGATTTTCCGAGCCTATGTTTTATATCCGTGATGTTATATGTTTTTCTGTAGATTTGTGACATATTTTGTGATAGCAGTTTTAGTGAAGTAGGTAGACAATTTTGTAATTTGATGATATAAGATTTGAAATGTCTATATTATATTATATATTATAATCTATCTAGAAATACGTACAATCACTATATATAGAATCTATCTAGTAATATATAGAATTGCCAACAAGCTGTCATCCAAATATTTTTTCATAGAATAATAAACAAATACAAATTATTATGAGATAATAATATGCGATTGTTGACAAAATCTTAATAAATTTGAGTTGAGATATTTAATTTTTTTTTATATTCGTACGTTTCAATAACATCAACTTATTTTTTGTTAAAAATGAGCCTTTTAAAGTAGTTAGGTAGTTAGGTACCTAATATATTTTTTTGTTTTGTTGTGTAAAATCACAGATTTCTATTGTAATATATTAGATGTCGTGTAGTTAGCAAATTTTGTATGAATCAAAGTGAGGCATTTTTCCACGGGATTTTCGACGTTTTAGTTGGCAGACCACATTGTTTTTCTATAGAGAATATCTACTAATGTGAATTGTTTTCGGATTTATTTGTCGTAAAAAACATTTTGTTTATTAAGATTTAGAGAACAGTTATCTAGGATGTGTTGCAATGTAAGGAAAACTGAAATATGTTGCCAACCAAAACGTCAATCGCGCGATATTCCATGACTCACTTTTTGCACGGAGTACTCCATCTTGTATATTATAATAAAAATCAATGCGTAAAATGAAATATTTGTCTTCGATGAGTACCTACTATTAAAAATAGTGTCGATGAGAAAGGTCAGATTCTACCTATACGTTTATAGGTTAGCATTGTGTAATAATTTTTAATAATTTGGACCAAGTAACACTATGAAACATAGAAAACTGGATTTAGATTTATGTACATACATAATATCGTTTGCTTTTTTGCATATGGTCTGGAAACTATTGATTATTAATGCATAATTTAACTAAGAGACTTCACGTTGCTCGGGTTGGTTGGAAGAAATTGCCTTATGGCAATAAACCTGCCTTTGTACACATGTACATAAATTATATAAATAAATAAATAAATAAATAAATAAATAATAAATAATAATTTAAAATTTATGAATAACAAAATATATCATTAGGCATACACAAAATATGTAATGTATCAGTAAAACACAAGGTTCATAATGTTTAGTAGATTATCATGTGTTATAAAGTGTTTGAATAGGCACTTAATATAATTTAGCTCTAGAGTAAAAAGGGGCCCTCCAAGCCTAGAGGGCTATTGTTTTTATCTTAAAAATTCATCACTCGATCATAATCTAATTTTAATCTTAATCTACGTTATTTTGGCGCGGTTCAGGGGTGACATCTGTGCGAGAACACTGTCACCTCGTAAAAGGACTGTTGCTTTCATTGTTTACAAAAAAACAACTTTTCAACTAATGGCGTTACAAAAAGATTTCTTCGTTACTTCATAGATGGCGATAGTAAAAACAGCTTTTATTCAAACGATCTGTTTCTCATTATTAAAGTATATAGAACTTTCAAAAATTGCATTGATATGGGTCCTCAATAAGAAGGCACAATTGACAGGTCGTAAGCCCTGTGGGGGCTTTGATTTCCCAGTTCTCCCTTAATATTCCAACTTCGTCTCTATTGAGATATAAAAAAATTGTCATAAAAAAGATGACGTGATAGTTGGGAATCCACATGACAGGATACTGCTAACTCTACACAAGTCTTAACAAAGAAGAATTAAACAATAATTCACTTTTTACTGTTAATTCAGATGTTGCAAATGTCATCTTTTGTTTTTCCAATAGATATTACCTTAGAATGTAGGTAGAGGTATGTATGTTTGGGAGGTGTTATGCGTTAAAAGTATGTCAAAAAAAAATAGTCAGCTTTATTTTTTTAAAATCACACAAAATAGATTTTTTTTGTACATTGCTATATGATGACATTTTTAATGACATTTAATCAAGCAGGTTGTTATTTAACATTTGATTAAAATGAGAAATTGCATTATTCAAAACTGGATGCTGCGTTCACTCTGAGTTATATTTTGTTATCCCTTACAAGATATATGAAGTAAGAGAGGAATTGTTCAACTAACCGAAAGTGTAGGTACATAAATATATTTGGCTAATGAAATTGTTCCCACGCATTACACTCAACTACCCCCATCACATCACATATATTAGTTCTTACTTTCTCTCTATTTATTATCACATTTATCTCCCCCTTATATGCTGTTAAGAACATGGACGGTATTTTTTGGTTGGGTATCTGTCACTTTTAACCTTATGTACATTTTATAAAATTTAAGAGGTATATTTTTTCCTATTTTTTTTTGTCTAAGTTTCAATTTGTAGTCAGTAAATTTAAATTTGTAAGTTTAATTTATAGACTATGGTAGGTATCTATTTAAGAAATGGATCGACAGAAAGATGATTCGAAATTTGTCAATCCGTGAGAAAGAGGTTCCGTGTTTAAAATTACACACTCACTTCACAGAACTTGTTATTTCATTTCGCTCTCAAATTGTTATTTCATTTCGCTCTCCAATATTTAGTTAAGGTTAGTGTTCATAGCGTCCTTATGTTCCATTCAAATTGATAGCACTTAAATATAGTTCTTTACTTTATAGAAATTATTAATTTTGAGTAGAATGAAGATAAATGCTTTGCGATGGTTCGGACATGTAGAGAGAATGAACGATGAACGACTGACAAAGAAAGTATACAAGGCTGAAAAGAGTGGGATGAGATGTAAGGGTCGTCCGAGAAAGAGCTGGCATGATCATATAAATGAGATTTTGAAAGAGGGGAACATACGAAGTCAGAACAATAGGAGAGCATGTATGACGCGATGTATGAATGTAAATGAGGCAAAACAGGTATGTCAAGATAGAAGAGTCTGGCGTTCGGTTCTCTCTGCCTTCCCCAAATAGGGAAACGGCGTGATGGTATGTATATGTATGTATGTATGTACTTTATAAAATTTATAAAACTTCGAATATAAAGATATTGGGAACCACCACATTGGTACGCCATTATTTGAAACAAAACAATATGTCCGAGTATTAAAGATCACGTAAACCAGCCGATGACAGGTCGTAAGCCCTGTAGGTGCCTCGGGTTCCTGGTTGTTCCACAATATCCCAACTTCGTTTCTATTGAGATTTTTGAAAAAAGTTTGTCAATAAAAATATCCTCTGACTTCCGAAAGACAAAATCCAATGTTTGCGTTAATGCAATTTAAAAAATATATTCGATATTAAAGACCCCTTTAAGAAATAAAATAATGTCAATACGTCATAAAACTGTTCTTAACATGGTACTTTTTTCACATTATATCAAATATATTTTCCTCTTTTCCAAAATCAAATTTATCGAGTCGTTGCGTTGTTTTGAGCGTAGTGCGTCGGTAATACAATAATGGCAATAGCATATTGTCAGGGGAGATAGGAGATAGGGCGAGGCACGGAGAGGTGGAGGGCAGGGGTGAAGAAGTGTGGGCCGCTGATTTTATGGACTTAGTTAAATCTGTTGGTACCCCCGTGGGGCGCCTCGCCTGGCCTAATCGGGGGGACAGGCCTAATCGAATCATTCGATTTGTTTTCACTTCAACTTAATTTGTTTTATTAACTCGAATGTTCACAGACAAGTAGGGGAGTGATACATTTCGAACAGAAGGTTAATTTACTGCTACTGAATATTCTTTCTTTGTAGGTACAATGCCACTTTTATTATTTTAAGATGGTTTTTTACTGGTTTATTTACAGGTTTTTTATTAAATTTAAAGGTTTACAAAATAGATTATCACTATCCTGCTGCACTTCTGGCATCAACAGAATATTGGAAAATACACACACACACAAGTCAACACATGATACGAACACACAAGGTCTCCAATGCTCCATACAGGCGTACTTATGTCACATAGTTTAAACTATGCATACAAAATTATGATTGAACAATCATCAATTGAAATAACTACTACATCAAATCTTACATCTACAAATAACGAGTGGTTTGTGGTCAACACTAAACTATCCACTACATAGTAAGTGTATAATCTTTTGAAAGGTTGACAATCTCTAAATCCATTTTTCTGAAGTACCTACATTTATATTAGATTCTTAAACAAATATAAGATTTCCAGAGGACAAAAGTTTTCAAAATACACCATACACACAAACACATTGTCACGAAACTCATAGTATGGACTATCTACATGGTACCTACCTGTTGAGAAATTGATGTAAAAAAAATACGCTAAAATGTGAATTCATGACTCTCCACTATTCTATAGTGTGGAGAGTAAAAATATTCAATTGTACTTTAATTTATCATTAAGTTTTTTTTAATTTTTTATTATTTCCAATATTTATATAAAGAAATATTGGAAATATTATATGAACGTATATGTTTATTTATTTATTAATATAACATTGCTTCTCGGGCAACTAACAGGTACCTACTACCTACTATGTCAAATATTAATTTAACATGCATCTAATAACAAGTTAATGAAAGATAATAATTGTAGGGAAGTTATTAGTCTATTGCAACATGACTGTCATGGCAACCTTAGATTATATGATCGCAACATTAATAATTTTCAAATTTGTAGCAATAATAAAATATTTATAAACGTGAAAAATAATGTATGAAGATGCCATTTTTTCCAAATGTTTCGCGTTTTCAATCCAGAGAACCAAAAGTTGCTTAAAAAATATTTTTTAAATAAAACTTTTCTTCTCTATTTGGGATCAAATCTTCAATACCAGTACATAAATGACTTTAAATGACTTTTTATCAAATGACTTTAGAGTATATAGTAGGCCAAATACATATATTAGATGGTTCGGTGGCAGAGCGGTTAGTGCGCTGGGCTAGTAATCCAGTGGTCGCGAGTTCGAATCCTGCCTCGACCGATTTCGTTCACCTATAGCACAAGCATTTATTTGCTTATTTTAGGGAACGTAGGAAGATGTATATGTACTTGTTTAACAAGAAAAAAATAGTACATTTTCATTTTTTTTCCCATGAACCCTCATTATATACGTCTTTGACATAAAAAAAACAGTTTGTTTTTAAGGCTTCATTCTATGGAACAAGTTTTTCAAAATTTTAATTTGTTTAATATTTTCCACGTCAAATTATTTTTAATAAAACCCTTTTTTAAATAATGAATTAAAATAACAACTATTTAGTTTTCACAAGTATTTTATGTAAACCAGTTTTAGTGCTGACCCGCTCCCTCATCTAAACAAACGTATACTCCTTGTTTTTTATTGTTAATAACAAAAAACAATACGACCTACAAGGTAGATTTTTACTTTAAACGAGTTGAATATGAAAACATTTTGCGAAAGTTTTAAATTTATATTTTTGAATTACTTTTCGCACCTTTAGCTCGCTTTTTAAATTTGACATTTTTGTTGAACCTAAACCTAACCTACAAATGATTTCCAAAAATATAAATTTAGTTATTTTTTTAATATTTTAGTTACTTTCTTAATATTATAATGCGACTGGCTAACTAACCTATTTTTACCAAACTTTTGTTCGTTAAGTTTAGGAAATCTGGTGAGAAGACTTGGCTATCCTTAGAGTATCTACGCCACTAGACTATAATATTTTCCAGACTTGTAAATATTTGACTTTTTTTATCCCACAAAATTTTACAGGATATGAACAAATATGTAGGTACATCGTGACATTATCATTTTTATTCTTCATTGTTATAAGAACAATACGTAATATTATTGAAAGAACAAGGTTTATGTACATTTGAACCTAATCTCGATATTGTGACATATGATGTTTTGTCGGGACATTCTTTTGATTGATATCATCTGCATATTTTGAGAGACAAATAAATGTCTACAAATATATTTTTAAGATGTTTGAAAAAAAATGTTTAGATGTTAAATGGAGTGTAATAAGCTCGTACGTTAGTTCCGAAGCAACCTCATCCTATACGTATCTGGTCGTTCTCACGGGCATTAACACGTTAGATCCCAACGTATGTATTTGAAAATGGATCTCTTGTGAATTTTTTAGAACTTCTGTGGCATTAGTGAAATCTGAAAAGCCGTCTGGCTTCGGTACTGGCGTCGTGGGCTCGATTCCCAGCAGAGGAGAAATTTATTTATATTTATTTCTCACACAAATAATAATATTAGAAACATTGGCTAGCATAGAATATTAGAAGTTTGACATTAAACTCGTCACTAAATAAATTAATGAAATAATTTCATTAAATTTTGTATATCGTATATAGCAACATTTAAATTTAATATACTTACACCTTATAACTAGTCACATTTCGTCAATTTGCGTTTTTATAAAATGCAATGTTCTTCTATTATATATTATAATGGTTAAAAAAAAGAATAAATATTTAATCTTGCAAACAAGATCATATAAATCCTCATACATTCCAAATATTATTCATACTTTTAAACCAAACATGCTTATTAGGATATTAAGTGGACGTAATCGTCGCGACAGGATTCGAACCCGCTATCACTGAATTACTAATCCACATTAAAACATATTTCCGACCGCCGTGGCACAGTTGGTAAGCCGTTTGGTTTCTGTTCGGGCGTCCTGGGTTCGATCCCTAGCAGAGGAGAAATTTATTTAAATTCATTTCTCACGCTAATATTGTTTCTCTGGGCTGGAAACACTGGTAAGTTGGAAGAAATTGCCATATGGCGATGAACTCGCCACTTGCGCAGGGTGCATGGAAGTGTATATTATTATTATTAGAGTGCAAGCACTCGTGTGTAAAGGAGACATTAAAATACAAAAGACACAAAATATTATATATACATAATTATTATCTGTACAAAAAGAAGTTAATATAATTTACATATCAGTCAAATTTAATATGTAAGTTTATTTTATTTTTCTTTTGAATTCATAATATTCAGTTGCAAGTCTCAAATCTGTTTCAAGTTGATTGAACCACATTATGATGTAAATATGTCGATCGGACTTGCGACCTTCCTATGTCTTTATGTATTTATTAGATGGGTCGATGGCAGTACGGTTAGCGCGCTGGGCTAGTAATCCAGTGGTCGCGAGTTCGAATCCTGCCTCGACCGATTTCGTTCGCCTATAGCACAAGCATTTATTTGCTTATTATAGGGAACGTAGGAAGATGTATATGTACTTGTTTAACAAGGACATATTCATTTTATTTAAAAAAAAAAATTGAAATAGCACATTTTTTATGAATATTTTTAAAAGATGGCACTTGAAAATTACGAAATAGTATTGCAATATTAAAAAGCATGTTCAGCTAGGTATACAATAAAAATTATGTTTTTTTGAAGATATTTTGAAAAGCCCAACGTGCCTCAACGTGTTATTTTTGCTTGAGATGAGAGATCTTGTAACACAACAATGGACAAATCCTATGAGAAATTATTATATAGTTCGGCCTATAGCGGATTATATTATAAACCAATCTTTTTGCCTATATTACTATTAGACAGACACGTATAATGCAATTAATATAAATAGCTATTTTCTTCGCCATCTAATGTATGTAGTTGTATTTTGCTCGAAGCAAAACAGTAAGCTAAATTAATGATGTGCCGTAAACGCGAGTTCTTTTCTCATTAGTGAAAGGATTACTAAAATATTATATTTTTTATTTAATTAAGGTATTCCCAAAATATGTATACATAGATGGGTTTTAGATGAGTAACGCGGTTAAAATATATATACCTTGGACGTAAGATAACCCTAGGTAGAGACAAGCAAACCATAGAAATTGAGAGAAGAATAAGTCTCGCATGGGCGGCCTTTGTGAAACTCGATAACACCTTTCGTAGCCCCATACCGAATTCCCTGAAGTCAAGAGTGTTTGAGCAGTGCATTCTGCCAGTATTCTCTTATGGCATGGAAACAACGAACTTAACCAAATTGTCTGCCAACAAGCTGCGTGTAGCACAAAGAAACATGGAAAGAATAATGTTGGCCATGAAACTAGAAGACAGGAAGAGGAATGACTGGATACGCAGTCAGACTAAACTGTCCGATGTGATTGAGAGAATAGCTATGCAGAAGTGGAGATGGGCAGGACACATATCAAGAATGACCGACAATAGATGGACGAAAAGACTGGTGGAGGGGAGACCGAGAGGCAACAAGAGACCATAAGGGCGACCACCTAACAGATGGATGTACGACATTAAAAGATTTGTTGGACCACAGTGGATGGGAGTCGCACACGAACGGGATGAGTGGAGAAGGAGAGGGGAGGCCTATGTCCTGCAGTAGGCAAACACAGGCTGATGATGATGATGAAAGCGGTTTTAGATACATACATAATACATACATGGGTTTTAGATGCATAGATGGGTTCAGATGCATAGATAGGAATACATAGATGGGTTTTAGACGGGCAGAGCGGTGGGCTAGTAATCCAGTGGCCGCAAGTTCGAATCCTGCCTCGACCGATTTCGTTCACCTTTAGCATAAGCATTTATGTTTAATTTAGGGAGTGTAAGGACATATTCATTTTTTATAAAAAAAAATATCTTACGAGAGTATGACTTGCTTTAAACTGGGTACCTACTTTTTGTTTTCTGGCTAATATATTTCTGTCAATATAAGCATGTGAAATTACAAAAAGGATGTCTACTTTTAATTTTCTATTAGTTAACAGGCAAATTTTATTCAGTAGTTAAACCATCGCTGGGCATGTAGGACGTATTAGGTGCTCTGGAAACTAAGGATCTCGAGAATCAGGGTTTGAATTTAGTATACCTACTTTTATACAATGAATGTTTTTTCATTTACTAAACAAGCTACCAAATAGTATTTTACAAAGCTGTTATATGGCCTTTTGCATTACAAAAGACTCCTTTCTATACTCTCTCTCCAAATTGACTAAATTTACGTTTTGTGTCTCAACATTTTTGAATAAATCACTCACATTTTAATTTGAACTTAAAATAATAATAAACACTTCCTTGCACCCTGTACAAGTGGCGAGTTTATTGCCATATGGCAATTTCTTCCAATTAACCTGTGTTTCCAGCACAGAGAAGGAATATTTGGAAGAGAAATGAATTTAAATAAATTTCTTCTCTGCTGGGGATCGAACCCGCCTGGAAGCCAAACGGCATACCACTTTAATATATAATGTATATGTATGTGTATATATATTTTTTCCTTTCTGCATTGTTTATTTTTTATTCTGTGTATTATTATTGTTTTTTTTTCAATATATTTATTAATCTTGTAAAAAAAAGTACCTACTGTACCTTTGCTACTTAACTATAGATATTTATGTAGCATAGGTACAATATTTATATACATACATAAAATGTATTTATATAAATATTGGTCATCTTCAAACAGGAATTCCTTGTTAGATAGCCATAGCATATTACTATGTATTAAATTAACATATAAATAATGTGTAGTTAATAATGTGGAACCAGAAAACCTTGAAATGTGTGTAATTTTATATTATTTAATAAGAGTCTGCTGCACTATGTATATGAGATTATATTAATGTTCGTATATGTATATCTAAAACAATGCATTGCCTTGGGTGTATTTGATCTATTGTACTGGCAATATTGCAACTGACTATAGATAATAATATAACCTACTATAATAATCCTACTTGTAACAGACGTATGTAATTCGTAATACACGTACGTTAATGATGTACGTTTCAATGGAATGCAGCGTATAAATATCACGTAGGTGTGGAGCTATATTATATCTTATGTATACGTAGCTATATTTAATTGTAACATATGGATATAAGTTAATGTAAGCTTATTTCTTTTATAAGAAAAAATATTTTAAATATTTCACGTACAAATCACGGATAATAGAAGTCATTTAATAAATAATAATTTATAAATCTACTGTGACTTTAAAATTTTGTATGACTAATCCCAAAATACAAGTTGGCGTTTGAGCTGAGAATATTCTGCATCACATTTTTTCAGTGGATTTTTTTATCAGAATATTTATAAGTACTTTTATTTAAATTGAGCGTTTTGTAATTGGAAAACATTTCCTTAATTATGCTATCTATTTAAAAAAAATAGCTGACATTTTAGACATAATACACTGACACTGACATAAGTTTAACCCACATCATAAATTAATAAATACTTTACCCGAAATATAATTCATTTTCATTTTTTTAGTAATATATATTGGCAGCAACCTTTGCATTGTCACCAAATTGTTTTAGTAGTTATGACTTCTTGTTAGCGGGAGGAGGACTAATCAATTGATACAGTTGTTTGTTGAATTTATTTTATCATCTTAAAATATTGTATATGTGTACCTATTTATTTCATTTGTATTAACATGAATGCGATCATGTGTTATTCTTTATTTGTGTTATTGTTACATATAGTTAGATGAGTGGAGGCAGAGCTGATAGCGCAATGGGTTAGTAATCCAGTGGTCGCGACTTCTAATCCTCCCACGACCGATTTCGTTCACCTATATAGCATTTTATGCTTAAGGGGCCATAAAAAAATAAACAACCCAATTTCAAATCAAATTCCTCAAATATGTGAAACAGTGTGTTTCTAGAAAAATACCATAAGTGTTTTCAACATTTCTCTAGTCACACAATTTCAAAATTCAGTCTTGATTCCCTTAAAAACAGCAGTTTTTACAGTTTTTTTTTAATTACTCGATGACCGATAAAGTTTTTTCATTTCAAGTAAGGTTTGTTCTTAAAATGCAAAAAATTAACAAATTTTAGGTTTCCAATAATTGAAATCACGTATAAACCTTTTATTAATGCACACGATAGTAACCCTTGCCAACACGTAACTTTATATTGCATCTTACGGTTTTAATATATCATGTTTTCAGTCATTAGATTTAGCGTTACATGTCCTCTTAATTTAGTACATTTATGCTTAATTTAGGGAATGTATATGTACTTGTTTCATGATCATATTCATTCCTTTAAAAAATATTTAGTGTGGCTTATACTTAAAATAACTCTAGCTCAATCACTTCTTCTTCCATTGCATGATTATGCCGATGTATGCTATTTGGATGCAAATGAAGTGCATCTCAATAAACTTGAACGTCTTCAGAATATATGTATCAGATTCATCTTTGGGTTGAAAAAATTTGATCACATATCATCTTACCGCAATCTTCTTTGTTGGCCCAGGATTCGCCAGCGGCGCAATATACACATTTTGTCAATATTGTACAATATTCTCTCTAACCCAAACCTGCCACAGTACCTCAAAAGCAAATTCACTTATTTATCCAATCATGGACTTCCACTCCGATCTGCTGAACGTACAACACTATCCATCCCTATCCATAATACAGAATTCCTCAGCTCTTCTTGAAGTACAATCAGCAAGATTATGGAATAGCCTTAGTCAGGATATTGCGTCGTCTAACTCACTTTGTATTTTCAAGAAAAAACTAAAGAAGGAATATTTATCCTTGAACACCTGATCCCGATTTCCTCTCTTGTCCTTACCCTATCCTTTTTTCTTGCTATGAATTATTATTTTTTTTTGTTTAAATAGTATTTAAGTGTAATATATATTTTCTTTGTTATCTTTTGCTGTTATGCATACACAATGTTGTCATACTTTGTAATCTGGTTGGTTGGAAGAAATTGCCTAGTGGCAATAAGCCAGCCTGTTTACAAATATATTTGTTTATATTATGTACAAGAAGATGTATAAATAAATAAATAAATTTACACTTATACATACTCGTAGGTACCTTCTGTTCTACTCACAACATACTTTATGGCAATGTTCAGTACCTAATACGTATCGAAGTTCTTAATAAAACCACACCATGTGTAGAACGAGTATCACACAAGTCAATGAATTGGCGAATGATAAGGATGTTTATATTTACAATTAAGTACTTCACAAACAGGTCAAATGACCTAATGGACGATGAAGACGAAGAAGAAGAATATTCAAAGGTTTAATAAACTATGATTGTTTATTTATAATTGCTGAATTATGTATATAGTTTTTCATGTTATTATAGCAAATAATATATGTATGGTTGGATAATTTATATAGCGCCGTTTTCGTGAAAACTCACCTCAAGGGCGCTTTTTAGCTATTAGTTTTTCATGTTAGTAAAAGCTTAAAATCTAGGTTATTGATCTTAAATTAAATTAAAAATAAACATAAAAACGATGTATACAATACTTAGTATATTCTATTTAATTGAATCTAATGCCATGAAACGTTGAGAAGTGTCACGGAGCAGTTAATTACAGTGTTATTAAGTTGGTTTCATTACATTATATTCAAATTCAAATTTAGGAGGTGTTATTGTGTGAAATATTAAACAGGTGTGTCTTAAGTTGTTTTTTAAACGTGTTTATATTGTCTATTTGTCTGAGTCGGTATGGAAGTTTATTCCATGAGGATGGACCAGCAACAGCGAACGCACGATCACCAAAGTTTGATTTGTGCACTCGGTTAACTTCGTTTAGTTTACCGATTGCTGAGCTTTGAGCTGAACAGAGGGATTTCTGTCTGTTGTTTGAGGTGAGCGGAGTGCACATTTCGGATAGTTATTGCGGGGCCAGATCGTGTATTGCCTTGAATGTTGTTAGGCATATCTTGTACTCTATCCTTTCAGGGCACTTGAGCCAGTGAAGATTTTTTAAGTGGTGAGAGATGTGAGAGTATTTAGAAGCACCCGTGATAACTCTAGCAGCGGTATTAAATACAAAAAAGCGGTAATATATTTATTATTGTTGTTTTGTTTTGTTATATTATTATTTTATATTATTTTTTTTTTGCTATATTATTATGTGTAAGAGAAATGAAGAATTCATTTATATATTTATTTATTCATTCATTCATTCATTCTTTAATTAATTAATTAATTAATTTAATTATTTATTTATTAATTAATTAATTAATTTATTTATTTATTTATTTATTTATTTATTTATTATTTATTTATTTATTTATTTATTTATTTATTTATTTATTTATTTATTTATTTATTTATTTATTTATTTATTTATTTATTTATTTATTTATTTATTTATTTATTTATTTATTTATTTATTATTTTTATTTATTTATTTATTGATTTTATACCGAATTAAATACAGGAAAGTAAATATGAATTGATTAAATATTCTTCGATGAACTTTTTTATGAATGCTGTTTTCTTGATTTTATAACATTATTAGAATTTCAGTATTTGAATTAAATTATTTTTTGCTTGAATAAACTAAGGAACATCCTTGTATATATTTTTTAATTAAGTTTAAATTTTTGCAGACTCCGATCCACCAGAACATCTATCAATAACGATGACTGATTTTAAACGGAAGGGGGGCACCACGCCATTTAAATTCGAAGTTATGATATTTTTTACTCTCGTTACATTTCCTCTCCGCTAAATCTTTCGACAATGGCATGTACCCACTCCTCGTCTTTGCACCTCGTTTAGTCAAATCAGTAGTTAGGTATAACGCGGTTAGCACCACTTAACGAATTCATATAATACAAGCAACACGAGTAGCGGATAATGGAACAGACCCGTCATGAATCTCGCCACTTGATCTATGGTTCATTGTGATATAAAGTTTTGTACCTACCTACATACGTATAACGTCATCGGGCGGAACCACCAGACTCCGGCAGGTGTCGTGGATGTGTCCGTAGACTTTATTTGAATTTAGAACTAAACATTCAAATTAATTAAAAACTGAAGAGAGAACTTTTAATTTAAGCTAGTTTTTACCCATCGCTTAGAACACAAAATTTGAAATTCAATTCAGAGAGCAAATCGGGGATTTTACATTGATTTTAAATTTTACCTACTGAGATTTAAATAAAGAATAGAAAGTATTTGATGATTTAAAACTGTTTTATGGATTATTAGTAAGCATTTTTACTAATTTATAATAAGCAGGAGGGACGACATATCCATAATGGACAGTGATAGACTTGCGTATATAACAGCAAATGAAATCCCCTCTAGTCGCCGTCTATCCGGAAGGCAACGTTAGAGATGGAAGGATAGTTGGACATAGTTTTTTAATAACAGACCAACAGGTCTACTAAACGAAGAAGAAAAAGATTATTAATTCATAATAAGCCTTTTCCTGTAAGAGTCGGGTAATCGAAAATTCAAAAGACAAAATTATTTCTCATGCATATAGTTCAGCAATGAGTTTCACCACCCATTCTGTATGTAGTGTCTTTTTCGAATGAGATGAGACTGGTATGTGGGTATACATGCATGTGTTGTGCTCCCTTTTATATGGTAACGTATACCCGCACACCTGATGCTGGTTATCTTACATTGTGGGATATGCCGTGATGGTATGAATGATTTTTTGGAGAACAATGAGCGATTGCACAGTGTTAACGTTATGGGGGTTACGTGCATGTGGCGTGTAGATCAATAGGAGTACATGTACTAGATCTAATGCACACTAAACCACATACGTGTAAGTTCTGCTGGCTCACAAATTATCCCTATATACCGGAATCGAACCGGGATATGTAATTCATAATTTGCCTTCTTTATTAACGAGCGTGTTCAACCAACAGTCCCATATAATTGATTATCGTGGATAACGATAATCCAAATTGATTAATGATAATTAAGTGATGCAAGTTGGTACATAAGACAGGTTAAGATTGAAAGAGTGAAGATGACTTACGTATTTATTGTTGAGAACAAATTAAAAAGATTACAATTAATAACTACTGAATTTATATCTTATTAATAAAATTTACACTTATAAATCACGTGCCTACGGGAAGTACGACACACAGTTGGGTATCAGAACGGAATGAATATTTTATTCAAAATGGCCGTATATACATATATACGTCCGCCAATTAGAGTTGGGCAATGACCATCAATTAGAGTTGTGCGATGGCCATAGCCACAACGTCAACCAGTTAAACTGCATTTCAACATCAGAGTCTACTCAATTTACTGGCTTTCTTTTTTTTTTTTTTTTTTTTTTTTTTTTTTTTTTTTTTTTTTTTTTTTTTTTTTTTTTTTTTTTTTTTTTTTTTTTTTTTTTTTTTACGGCGCTGGCCGATTTACTAATGATATTAATAACAATTGAGCACTACAAATAATAACACTCAATTATTATTATTACCATTATACACTTCCTCAAAAGAATTAGCAGATCAATGCGTAAATTGTAAATTATTTAAAAGAGCAAAATAAAATGCAACAAACGCATCATCAAGCTTTCAATTGGGAATAGTTCACCCATCCAGATACTTAACATATCAAAGGATTAGGCTCTGAGGAGGTCTCTATACTACCTAACAACCCTACTGATTCCCGAATATTAACGTTTAAAAAATCTTTAACGATTCTACATGTATTCATAATTACCGTTTTTTGCATTTTTATTATTAAATTTTTCGATAAATCTATAATTTCTAAATTACGGATTAACGATTTTGGAATAATGCCAGTGGCTGAAATAATGAACGGTAATATTATTATTTTACGAGAATGCCAAAGTCTTTTAATCTCATTACCTAAAGCGGTGTATTTTCTAATTTTTTCATCAAAAGTTTTTATAATATTACTAGAATTTGGAATAGCCACGTCTATAATTATAATTTAATAACTATAATTTTCTAATGATTTAATTATTGTTCTATATCATCTTCATCTATATCAAATGTTGAATCATAATGTAAACATTTATTTTATTGCCAAATGATAATTTATTTAATATAAAAGCAGTGTTTCAGACTAGATATGTTAGATTACCGATAATATTTTTTTATATACCTATACCTACTTTCTCTTCTAACAAATCGAACACAGAGTAGGTAGGTACCTATCAGAAGTACTTGCCTAAAGAGTCGAATGAATTATTGGCTAAACAAATATATCTATACAATTTAAAATAAATTTGAAATTAAGGTAAATCACTATGTGCGATGTAAGTGCGACGTATAATTTTCGCCAAACATCTTGAACGAGATTCCAGTTGCGCAGAGCGCTAATTTTTGTCTTTTTGCTTCGTTGGTTTACGTGCAAATCGCCCCCCTTCTCGGCTAAAAGTTCAAGATATTTGGCGACAACTATTATTTACATTACTTTAATTTGTGTCAAATATTGTGATTATTATTGCAACAAAATTATTTGAAAATAACACAATATCTTTAAAATAAATAGTGTAGGTACACATATCTATCAACAAGACGAATCATAAGTATTTTATATTTAACTTCATTTGAAAATATAAAAAAAAAATTAAAAGTTTTTTTTTGAAAATATATTAAAATAATTTAATGACCTTAATAAAATGAATGCGACGTTGAAAACCGTATAAATATTCATGTAGATTGGAGCTTGGGATAAATTGTATGTATGGAGTTTATGAGTTAAACAGTATAATTTTTTATCATTAAAAGGGTAGACCGTGTTGTCACACATAAAGGGATATGGTTTTGCTTCATTTGCATCAAGAGCCCAAGTGAATGAATAAATAAAGATAAAATCCTGATATATTCTGGAATAAGTGTCACAGCGCCTTTCATAATAATTTGCACTGATGACATTCATATAATACAAAACTACATCATGAATGCACAAAGGTTATTAGCGTGTGAGTTATGCTTATTCTCAGAATGAAATTATTCAATAATATATTATGTATGTTAACTAGATGTCCTGAGTTCAATTAAAGTAGAATATCTTTTAGTATCTACTAAACAATAAGCGAGTTGATGATTTAAATTCGTCTATCAAGCAATAGAAAGTGATAACCTTATGCTTAACTTTTCTATCCTGGCAGACAATTATTTAAAATAATTATAATATTTCTTCTTTTCTTCTTGATTTTTTGTATTTTTTTTTCTCTGCTTACCTCTATATGGGGACCTTAGAACATAGTCCAATTCCGTTTATGGAAAATAACAATTTTTCACAAAATAACAATAAAATTCATATCTAATATAGACAAACCAATTCTGAACAAAATATCCAATGAAATATTAAAGGACAGTAATAGAAAATAAAATAAAATACAATTCTATTCGATTTTTGAAAATATTACAAAACAAAACGATGGAAAATAAATATGAATAAACCGCTGTAAATTAAGTAATTAAATATTTTTGGCATTCTTTTGATCAATCAGCAACCCAGCTAATGATGGATAATTTATGCCTTTATAATGTTCAAATAACAAATAAATTATTATAATTATTTCAACATGTAGATGAATGAATTAGTTGCAGAGTGGTTATTACGCTGGACAAGTATTTCTGTGGTCCAGGGATCAAATCATGGGTCGAAATGTGTTTGGGTTAACTGATCTAAATTGTCATTTATCTCGCAACTCTGGTTTTTCTGTGCCTAAGTACATACAATAAAATTGTGTCGCCTTTTATAAAGTTTTGGCAAAAAGCTTTAAGAGCTGCAAAGTTTTATTTTGGCAGAAATCCATCTTCATAATCATAATATTAGTATTACAGATTTTTAATATCTGAATAGAGATGAAGTTGGAATATTATAGGAGAACCGGGAACAATGCACCTACAGGGCTTACGACCTGTCATCGGCTGGTCTATGTTATGCGCTTGCGCAACGTTCACTAATAGTTATACCTTTTTGTTGAGGTCTCTATCCATTAAATTTTAGTAAGTTTTGTTATGTTCTAAATATGTTATTCATCATGATCCTTTCACTTAAACACCTTCGCCATCTATGAAGTGACCAATAAACTTATTTTTTGCAACTCCATCTATTGAGAAATGGTTTGTAAACAATGAAAGCAACATTCTTTATACATTAAATGACAACGCATTCGTATAGATGTCCACTGTCACTATCCAAACAGACATTTAATAAGTCGAATTGTGTTGTAGGTAAATGAAAAAAATATAGATTTTTATAAAGTCCGTAAATAAATAAGTTGATATTCGCAATACATACTAAAAGAAATTAGTATCAATAATTGGGAAGTCAGATAACTGGAATTTCCTAATGGATACGAGAACAGAGAGATATAACCTTCCAAAGGAGATCTGTATCTTATGTACACCATTGTTTATGTCATCATTATCATAAGCTCGACACCCTTGGTTTGGCCTTGGATGAATCCAGCAATCTCTTCAATTCTTGCCTTAGTTTTCCAGTTTCTATCTCGCAGAATAGATACATCAGCTCTGACATCCGTCGTAGTTTTTGTTTTCTTGGTCTTTGTGGTGTAGATAGTATGAGGCGTTATATTGGGTTGTCGTCATCCTTTCTGATTATGTGCCCAGTCCAACTCAAGCGTCCCTCCATGATGGAACTGATCACATTGGTCTCTCCATATATGCCATATGGCTCTCTATTGTATTGACTACGCCAACCATCAGTATCTTTCATGGGACCGAAGACTGTTCTGAATATTCTTCTCTTGAATGCTGCAATGGATCCCACTAGAGCCTTCGTCGCTACCCAGATTTCAGAAGCATACATTATAAATCTTAACTGCATCTGAAGACCATAGAAACAATGGTTTGTAGCCATTATTCACCCCCCGATTTCCTCTCTTATGTCGTTGTCACTAGTGAGTGTAGAGCCAATGTAAGTGAATCCTTGATCACCTCAAAATTGATTTCCAGGTATTATACAATGTGTATTAAATGCAATAATTATTTTTGTTTTGTTATAATTAATTATGAGCCCAATTATCTTTGCTGATTGTTCCAATGCAATGAATGCTTCACGGTTAAAAAAACCTTATTCGAATTTACATGTTACAACGTTTGACTTGAATATTTCTATGTGATAAAAAATGTGTATTTAGTTTTTAAAAAATCAAAAGATTTCTATCCGTGTGAAATGAAATTCTGTGCTTCACAATTTCTTATATACGAGTATGTAACTACAATTCGGTTGTCATTGTTTTTTGTAAACCGACAAACTTTAACAACGACAAACGACAAAGATTTATAATATTTTATTGCTGAAATACAATATTTAAAATTCAATAGTCAGATGAGTTATTTTAATTTATTTTATCCAATTTACAAGAGTATAAACAGTCGCAATTTAAAATATAGGCACAAATTAACTACCAGCATATGGACCAGTGAAAATAAAACATGTTTCAAATCTCTTACGTAATCTTAATAAGACGCGATCTAGTTTCTTGGCATTATTATTGAGGCTACGGGGGATGTAACATATTTGCATTCGTTGTGCTCCCATAATGTCTCGTTTGAATGTTTATATAATATTATATAAAATATTTATCAGAAGTCACATTTAGAGTACAATTAAAAGTATTTGGCATTGTGGTGTAGCATTAAGTTTGCCAGGCAGCCGATGTTAAGCACGTCGTTAGTAGGCAGTCGAGGCTGGAGGTATTATCTGGATCCATAAAAATCCCGCCGAGAGGAATAGTAACGCATCATTAAAAAGCCAAGTGTCTCGCAAATTGCGATCTTGGAAAATGTACAGCGAGAATTCTCAATAACGTTTATCTACAGCAATAATTACGTACATTTTTTTACCCTCCCTCCCTCTCCTTGTGTTATATTATATTTATCCACCTGAGGTATATACATAGTGAGGACACTCGTTACATTTGTTATTTTTTTTTAAATTAGTCGCAGTAGATATACTTCTTGCTTCCTCTTTTTCAGCTTTCTATTAGGACTGGGTCCTCGGATTCTGCTCCTGCTGGGACGTCCAACTGTCCCTCTATCGTTGATGTGGTCTGCCTGGAGATCTGATGTGGTATTTCTTATGACACTATTTTCACTACTCTTGTTGTACAATATAACCAATCTTAATAAATATGCCAAATTATTTTTCTTCTTCTTGTAATAGTGTTCCACTTTAGCAAGCTTTCCTGTGATAGCTCCAGGTATCTCTCCATCTCTTGGGTCTTAAATAATGCAGTAAAATATAAATATTTTAAACCTGCTTGAAGTAAGTATTTCGATAATACTCTGTTAAGTTTACATAACGCTTTATATTGAGTGGGTTGGCTGTACTCTACAGAGGACACAGAAACTCACAGTAGGTATATATGCACTGTCTACACAGTAGCCGCTGTTAAAAATGATATAAAAAACACGCTTAAAAATGTGAAATTATTATTTTACTACATTTAAGCAGTAGTCGAGGTGTAAAAACTAAATATTACTGAAATACGATTCTAGGACCGACAATTCAGATGTCTCACTGTGTTACAAAGGCCGATATTCCTGGACTTGCTTATAGTTTATTAAAAAAAAAACAATGTGCGCTTAGAACAATTATTGGTGTAAACAAGGTTGGAGGTTTAAGTAATGAGTTCTCTCCCATGTGTTTGTTCAACATTTTAGTGCTTGGCCGAGCTGAGCCGAGGAAAATGTAGTTGAGAATGCACCGAGAAGGCGGCGGGTTGAGAATGAACACTATAATAATATAAAGGCACATAGTTCTATAGCACAACGTTGCTTGTTGCGACCAAGTGGATAATATATTATGTATGGAGCATAAAGCAAATAGGAGTTGTTGTTATGTGAAATAATTGTGTATTTCACTGGGGAATTTGTTAGATATCAAATCATTTATATTAATGATTGATTTTTTTTGCTTATTGTTAACTTATTATGGTTAAAATAAAGTGGTATATACAAAGTAATTTTGTTGTTGTTATTTATTAATGATGAAGCCACAAAGTTATTTCGTATTAGATTACGTGATTGAATTTTTTGTAAAGATTATGCGATGCCTGAAAATATGCGATGTAAAAGTTTATAAAATACTTTTTCTATGAAATTAACTTCTAAAAATTAGTGCGAATACGTAACGTTATATTTATTTAACACTACGATAACGAGAAATTATGCAAAATAATATTTTTGATAATGGTTATACAATGCTGTTTTTTTAATAAAAAAATTACATATACCGCAGATAAAGCCCATTTTTCTATGAAAATCTTTGTAGTGCGAAAAAGGTTATTTCGTAACTAGTGATATTTTTTAAATTTTTTTTTACCTCTAGATTTAAATATGTATGTAACAAAGTGAAAGATCTCTTTTGAATTAAAATAGTAATAAATATTACATAAACAGTCGTAAATCCTTTGATTTCAACGACATCTGTTAACGGTAGTTTTAGATTTGAATCCAAGCGGATGAGACATTCATTAAAACTCATTTTTCTAGCAATTATTGATTATCTTGAAAGAAGAAGAAAAATTCTTAATCGTAGATATTTCTTTTAATTTAAGTTATTTTTCTGATACGAATGATCATGGATATGCATTGGGAGATTGTAATACAAAATACAATGAAATAAATAAATAGATAAAAAACAAAAAAAATATTATTAAATATAAATTCTTCAGTGAAGGTTTACAAACACTTTGTACCTACAAAAAGTACAAATGCTCTCTGTACAGTACAGAATGCATTCAGTTTGTTTGAACAAACTTCTCTTTTCTCCTGCAAATGATGCTGCAGCTTCATTATGCCTGGATTTGGTCCTGCCCTACTTTTCCAGGGCTGCTACGAGATTTCCTTTGATTCTTCTACCCTTAACTCACTCAATTCTGGGAAAAGCAATTTGAGTTTATTGGTCATTTTACAAACAAAGACAATTATTTTCACTAAGAAGAGCTTTACTTGACATACCTGCATACAATAATTTGTCGATGTAAATAAATAATACACATCTCCAAAATATTTAGTTGGTATAGTTGTAGCCAAACTTCTTGAACTTTTAGCCAAGAAGGGGGGGGGGCGATTTGCAAGTAAACCAACGAAGCAAAAATAAACAAATTTCCGCTCTGCGCAACCGGAAGCTCGTTCAAGATGTTTGTCGAAAATTATACTAATTGTTAAATCATTAAGAACCTAAACATTTTTTCTGTGAAATTATCAATATAATTTTTAAATGGAGAGTTCTTTAATCCATTTATGCAAAATCTAATATGCAAAATAATGAATTGATTTTACACCGTTTTGTACAAAATATATTGATTTTTCACTAATAAAATTTCAGTATAATAATAGTATAATAATATTAATCATATTGCGAGTTTATTTCCATATGGCAATTTCTTTCAACCAACCAGTATTCAGCCTATAGAAGTAATATTTGCTGTAGTTATTAATTTTAATAAATTTCTCCTTTTGCTGCGGATCGAACCCAGGACGCCCTATAGTAAGAATATTGTGAAACTTATTCTATATATTTATACAAAAAACTAACGTTTCACAGATCATTTAATCATTTTTAAAAGGTACGCTCGAAAAGTAACTTGCTCTACTTAGTGACTATGATGTGTTTATTCTTGCCCATTCCCATTTTATACACAGTGAATTATATCAGAAACTTTTGATATTTTTCTCACCGTTTCATTTCTTATGGTATCTCTAAGTGACAGACTCAACATAGCACTTTCCATCTCCATAGTTATTTTGGACGATAAGTGGACAAAGACAGTGCTGACTTGGAGATCTCGTACTACTTGAATGGTTAATGGGGGGCCACAGCTGAGATGGAGCGATATCAAACGATATGAAGACTGCACAGGACAGGACATGACATGGAGGCAAATAAAGGAGAGGATTGTTCAGGGTTTGATGGAAATAGGCTGGGTTTGATGGAAACATGTTCAGGGTTTGATGGAAATAGGCTGGGTTTGATGGAAACATGTTCAGGGTTTGATGGAAATAGGCTGGGTTTGATGGAAACATGTTCAGGGTTTGATGGAAATAGGCTGGGTTTGATGGAAACATGTCCAGGGTTTGATGGAAACATAAAGATGAAACTGACCATCACCGCGTATAATAATCATACGATTCCCGTTGAAAACTGGCAGGCAATAAAAAGATTGAAAACTAAACCGTTTTGTTAAATAAAAATATATATTGAAAAATAAATTGAGGAAATTTTGAGAATCACGGGTACAACAACCGAGTGGGGAGTTGAGTTTCACACTCTCTCTCTCTCTCTTTCTGTTGTGTTTTGAGGCCCTCTTTGTGGTTCGACTTTTTTAATTTTAATGACAGTTGGTTTTGAGATATAACTACGTGCTCGATTGCTCGACTTAATGGAGGCTTTGTCAACCACTTGTCATTTTTTATTCCTCTATTATTATTTCCTATTTACACATTTTTTTTTCAATTAAATTAATCGTTAGAGATACCTTGTTTAACATTATGGCTCTAAAGCTTTATTTTTTTTATTTATTTATTTATTTAATATACAGAGACACCAACAGAACACTGAACAACACAAACAAAAAAAACATGAAACAAAAAAAATAGAATCTCCTGTGCTCCAATAACAGGTATCTCCCACATGGCTATTGTGCATAATTAGGTAGATACAATCAACGTCTCCTGACCATTCAAATTATAAAAAAGACATTACTTGCACAGTTAAAAAGAAAGTTTAAAATACACACATATACTTACATATATGTAGGAAAACAAAAAGAAAACAAATGATGAACTAATAAGATAAAACAAAAAAAAGAAGGAATAATTGAACTGAGACAAAAAAAATAGATTTTAGCCCAGCATACTTTAAGGGATAAAAATAAGCAATTTATCAAAGATCAATTTCTATAAAATATGTACGTCATTGTCATTACATTAAATTGTCACAACGATTCAGACGCAACGTCTGAATCTACCAATACAATGACACTCTGACACGGCAGAATGTCACTGCATTGGCAGGTGCCTACGCGAATCCAATGTAACAACAGTCAATAAAGAACGTCGCGGACAATATCGCGAACTCGGCAACATGCCCGTCTAACTAGAATATTTTAAGTAAGACTTAAAAGTAATATGTTGTCGAATTTGCTGGTTTATATGTCGTACTAATATACACGTGTTAGTAATTTTTTATTTTTAAAACTATAAAAATTAAATAAAAAACAAAACATACAATCAAGATACCAAATTATCCTAATACAAAATACATAAGTGGGGAGAAATGCGCAATACAAATCAACACCCACAGAGCCACACAACATCAGGGTGTCCCTATCACTAAATTTCCTCGAATCAATCGTTTGAAAGTGGACACCGGATTATGAAACACATCAAGATCCGATACAACCCTTGACAAACTATTATATGAGCTCATCATTCGGCTTATAGGACAAAACTGTCCCACATTGGTTCTATACCTTTTCAGACGAAACACTTCGCTGCATCTAAATCTATTATTTGCATGAAAGTTTAACAATTCTATGTCAGATGTGTCCAAGTGACCTCGAATCAGCTTACGAAGATACATTAATTCGGCCACACTCCGCCTAGCTGACAAACTAACCATATTAAAAAGCGAAAGGCGTTCCTGGTATTCCAACCGGCCACTATGACCCGCTCTAAAAGAAAGAACCCTAGTAAAATATTTCTGAACACGTTCTATTTTGTCTCTATGAGACACATAGTAGGGGGACCATATGAACGATTGGTATTCGAGTAAACTTCGTACCAGAGAATAATATAACCTTATTAAACTATTCAGATCTTTAAACGGTTTTGTTATCCTAAATAAGAAACCCATAGTTCTGTAAGATTTTTCAGTAATATGATCGTAATGATCCCTAAACGAGAGTTCAGAATCAAGTATCACCCCGAGGTCTTTGACAGAGCTTAATTTCCTCAGGTCGACGCTGTCTATATTTTATGTGAATTCTATCTTTTTCCTATTTCGGGTGAAGCTTATTGAGTGGCACTTGTCGGCGCATATTATTTTTAAAACACCAATCAGACAATTTGTCAAGATCATTTTGAAGTTTTATACAATCTCTGATGCAGCTCACAGGTGTGTAGATTTTAAGATCGTCAGCATACATCAGGAATTCGCTACTAAGACACGAGCCAAGGTCATTAATGAAAATCACAAACAACAATGGTCCAAGGTGGGAACCCTGTGAGTCAAAACCCCCCACCGATACCATTTTTAAAATAAAGACGCTTTAATTACCATTAAATCCATCACCGTAAAAAATCAGGTGATTTCAATTCACATAATCCATCACATAATTAATGTTGTTGATCATAAAATAATTCAGGTATTGATGGGTCATAAGCCCTGTTTATATCCAACATCTTTTATTTTGTTAATAGTATATATTCTAATTTGTCTCTATGTATTAAGATCGATCAGTTCTAAACCATGTCATTATTGAAACCTTGAGATGGATTTTATTGATTTTTTTTTTCTTTTTTTTTTTAGTCCATTGTACATTTTTAAATTTACACAATGGCATTAACCACAATGACTATAGAGTTATAAATTGTAATAATGGCTAATAACTAAAGTCTAATTTAACAATTTGACAAAACAAGGTGAAGGAGGCGTACATCAAGCAGTGTAGAGATGGGTGAGATGATGTAGAGAAGAATTTTTTCGAGCTTTTAGTACATAAGTATTTGTTGTGGAATTTTAGCCTCGAAATCGTACCTACATATTCGGAGAAATATTTTTACCTACATAGATTATCAACTCTTTCATAACTTTACTATGTTGGTAGTTATGCATTTTTTTAAACGGAGCGAAGTGAATGTGGAAAATCTTTCTTTTTCAAAAATATGACACGAAACGTTTAGAGATCTTTCATAATAACCAATTAATATGCAATTCTGTTATAAGTGATTCTGATTTCCCACTTTCTTCCATTCCTTTTCCTTCCTCATGAGCACATTTATATACATATATTTGTGTTATTTTTTCATTTCTATTAATTTTATTCTACTGTAGGTACCTATATGGAATAAATTAAAAACTTTTTATTTTATGGTGTAATATTTATTTATATGGAGTAGGTACTTCTTCAAGACGAGTAAAATTACTGCAAACTGTATTGGTCTACAATTTAAGTTACACTTATTTTTTCAATGTATGTTTGCTTAAAAATTAATAAATATATTTTGCAAACTATTCTAACAACGGTGCACATATTTTCACTATATATATATCAAGTATGGTAAATTGTTTATATCAACGTGCTTTAGTTTCAAGAAAATATCTATCAGGAAAAAATGTGGTCCTCCAAGGACTTTTCGTCGTATGTTGCTCTGTTATTATACTCTACTTTCAGCCACTCCAGCAAAGCTTCTTATCTCTATGAAAAGACATAGAGTTGGCTGAATTTTAAATTCCTTTATCACTTAGACCGGCAACTACCAACCTGTAAGTCTGTAATCATGGAATAACGTAAATATCAAATATGTCGTTGTTCATCAAATAGTGATATCCTCGAAGTGATTTAACGAATTATTAAAAGTATCAAAGGAGCAATTTGTATCGTCGAAAACATTTAAAATTGAAATACATTAGTTCATATAATTTTTTTGTTTTCACTTTTCATTCAGAATCGGAACTGATACATGCTTTTTTCAATGAAACAGATGCATATATTTATGAGATTATAATTACCGTATAAAAAACTACAAATTAGGTACGAAAGGTGTAAAATTGCAACTTTGTATTATTATAAATAAATTTTACATACAACACAAACATCTTGTTACAAAATTTTTCTATAAGATTTTGTTTAAATACGAAAAGATAATTAACGTTTAAAAAAACTCAGTATAACTAAACCATAATTCAAAATAACTACATCCCTAAATTATTTTGAATACCCCTGTATTTTGGTACCTACTTGTTTAAATATCACTGTAATTATATTACATAACTAGTATCGGTCAACCATTAAATTACAGTGTTAGTTTTATTTTACCTAAACAAATTTATTACTATTTGCTATGGAGTTTCATCAAGAAATTTTCATCGAGAAGAAAAATAAAATGAAATCTATAAATATGTTTGTAAAATTAGGACGATAGAAGTAATGGAGATTGTATTTTGTGAAAATATCTCCGCGTTGGTGAAATTCCGTCCTGGGAATATCATATTGTAAATATTAGTCTGCGAAACACGAAGTTTTTCCAAGACTAGCTTTATTATGCTCCTCAGCATTCTCCTTAAATTGTGAAAGGTAGATAAGGGTTTAAAGTGGGGAAACGCGGGCCAAACGGCCAGCATTTCCTACAAAATGTCTTCACCCCTGTCCACTGGGAGGCTCGACCCGCCATCCGACCATCCTCCCCCCGACTATTGCAAAAAGCTGTTTAGATAAAGGATAAGGTAACAAAAAATATTCTCAACCAAGGAATATTGGTGGCATATTATGGAACTTCGGAAATATGATAACCGGCGTAGGGTTAGAATTTCCTCCAGAAATATTTTCTTAGGAAAATCCACCTCAATATTTCGACTTTTTATTCTCATTTATCTCGAGCGTGGAAAGCTACTAGTGTCTTAATGGGAACATGAGAATTCCTTATTTAAATTCTGGATTTAGCACTCATCAACTATCCTCAAAATACACATTTAATTACGTTACCTACATTAAATTACATTGAAATGAACTCCGGATTATTAACTTTTATCTAATATTATTTGTGAAACTTTTATTTAATATATGATATACCCATCAGGGATCAATAAATATTTGAATTATTTTATGTATACATAAAAAAAATAAAATAAAGCGTAGCCATAAAAAAATAAAAAGCAGGGAAAAGTTTTCAATCATCCATTAGATATTTTCAATAAAAAAAAACTAGTGGGTTGTGGCCAACGCTATACTCCTCACTACCAAACTATTCAAATTATATATGGAAAATTTTCATGGAATGAGTTAGTTAATTTTTTTGTTATTTTAGTAGGTATTTTATCATGAAAAATTGATAATTCTTCAATGCCATTTTATGATGTGCCTTTTTAGCAAATTGAAAACAAAAACATCAAATTTTAAGTTTACTGAGCTTGGTCACTTTGAAATATTTGGCAGGTAAAAAAATTGAGAAGCACTGATCAGATATCCTTCTTAATCTAATCTTATGGGGCCTAAGAGAGTATTAGGATATACGAATTCGAAAATAATCAAATGAGTACTATAGTCAATTGTCGATAAAGTAGAATAAACGCGCCGTACATAGAACATATCACATAATAAACAGCACACACACACACACACCCTCACACACACACACACACACACACACACACACACACACACACACACACACACACACACACACACATACACACACACACACACAAAATTCCGTGCAGCGAGAAAGTCAGTTATCCTTTATTTATTTCGATAAATCAAATCAACTAAAATAAACAGACCGCGCAGCAAGAGATTTTATTTCTCCTTTTCTTGTCGATTGCAATGCGTGCGATTGAAATGACATAGTTTGATTTTTTTAGAAAAAATATGTTTTTATGATTTTGACGCATATTGTTCGCGGGCTGCCGTATACTATAAAATAAAAAAAATATATAAAATTTATGTACCAGTTAGGTTAGGTGAAATAAACTTAGGTTAGATAGCGTACAAAATAGTCTATCTCTTTCTATGTATAAACATGGTGAAACCTCAAGTAATTTTCCTTAAATTGGCACTTTGCTTAGGCCGGAGTGTTTTTTACAAAAATCTTAGCCTCGAATAGTTTTACTGAATAAGAATCATGAAATTATTCCATAAATACGTTAGGTATTTGAGTGAATATTTTTTCTTCGCGTTACTTTTATTCGTAGAATATATTATTGTATATTTACGACGGCGGAAAGAGGTTATTGAATGTCAACTAAGTGTAATAATATTTATTATGGAAACATCTATCATGTTTATTCTTGCAAATTGTTTTTGTAACGATCAAATTACCCGAGATCACAACCCTCGCAAATAACATAAAGCCGAGAGAGAGAGAGAGGATGCTGGGAAATGCTTCCAAAAACATATTTCCCTCAACCCTCTGCCGTCGAAATACCGTTAACCATCACAATCCGGATTTTATATTTCTTAACTCATTTTAAAAACACTTTATTTTCCTTTCTTTTCGCTTTAACGACGCTGTTTAAAGTGATTTTTTTTTATCTGCTTCTATCGCCCACTCGGGAATTGAAGACGAGATGGGGTGAGCGAGATAGCTGAACGTTGGATATCTGAGAACGCATTATTTTGAAATTGTCTTTTGTTGAAAAAAAAAACATGGTTAAAATGAAATTATCAGTAATTTTGGTTCATAAATTGACATCGGTCAAACTTCTCAAATTACCCCTCGACAATTTTTCAAATGTTTTATGATCTTTTTTCGCACAGATACTTCACCTAGTTTTATCATGATATTCATAGTTTAGTACATCTTTAGTTTGAAAACAATTAAGGCCTTACTTACTATTTATAATACGAGTTAAATCCAACCTTAAGTTAGTTTTGGCCATACAATAACTGGGTAAGTATCAGCTTAAACACAAATTGCAAATAGTAAGTAAGACCGAGTTTGTGTAAATTGATTTGCATTTAACGAAATCGGTAATAATTATGATGGTTTATAGTGCGTCGTTTGCTGATAAAATTATTAAAATGGTGCTTTTTTCTTGCTTATGTATGTCTAAGTAGGTACATACATATGAAGAACCCAACTAAGTAAACCATAAAATCATATTGCATCAACATTTTTTCGTGCAAAATGACACTTTTATTCGTGAGAATTATTTTTTTTTTCGCTTCTTTGAATAAACATCATGGTATTTGTATGGGACTTTTTGATTGGGATTTATATTTTATTTTTTTTCTATTTGTAATTTGAATTTTTACATTACTTTTTACATGATTAGTTTATTGATTCATTCGTTATATTTATATATTATTTTTTCCTTTTTTTATAAAATTCCGTTTTTTTACTCCTCACAAACCCAAGGGATTTCGCAGTTTGAGGGCCTTTTTTATTGCAGATTATCAACTAGTATCGTGCTGAGATTGTATTCTGAAAGTTTCATCACAAAGTATCTGTGTGTGTGCTATGTACGGCGTGTTCATTTTATTTTATTGACAGATATAATAATAATAATAATGAACACTTGCATCTTGCGCATGTGGCGAGTTTTATGCCGTATGGCAATTTCTTTCAACAAACCAGTGTATAAATACCTATGATAAAACAGATATAAATAATATTTTATAGAATACCTCTCAATTTGTACATTGGTTTGTAAGTATTATACAAGATTTTTATAATAGTTATAATAGCAATTAATCTTTGACGTGAATGTTTTGTGTTTTTTATTAGAAGTATTTAAGATATTAATGTTATTTTGTATTACAACTAGCAGGTAATAGGTACTTATCATACAAAAGCGCTAGCCATTTTCGCCCACCCCATTCTCATTCTTCCAACTTATTTTTCCTCGCTTTCTTGATTTTCCATCACAGTGTACCTACCGTTACCGCCATTAGCCGAATGCAAATAGCTCCGGTTAGGTTTTATTTATTTTATTTTCTCTTTTTTTTCATCTTACTCCCCGTTCTTTCCTATTTCTCGTCTTGTCATCTGCTAATATAAACTCTGCGGGGAGTACCAACTTCATTTTCACGGTTTCTCCGATCGCGATTAATTTTTTTTATATTATAAAAGTCACTTATGTATAAAGTGCGTTATTTGAATAGAGTTTTATAAGAAACGAACATCTTGAAGAAGAATATTGTTTAACAGAATGAAAGTAAACACACTTCGATTGTTTGTTCACATCTTGTTCCGCTCCTAACAAAGGTTGGCGACCATCACACCAAACTCTTCCCGATCTTGCTCCAACCTAGTAAGTGACGCCTCCGGAATCCCGTACCACTGCCTGAGATTTTTGAGCTACGATATTCTTTTACAACCCATATTCCGTCCTCTCTCTATCTTTTCCTCCACAATAAGTTGAAGAAGGGCATATATATTACCACGGAATATGTGCCCAAAATCTGCTGCTTTGCCTCTCCAGCAAATTCTCTCTCTTTCTCCATCATATTTATAACTCTTTCATTGGAGACTATCGACCCATGAGATGCGCATCAACCTTCTGTATGGCTACTTCAATTTTATTTACTGTCAAGAGTCCAACCTTCCACTCCATACAGCAGTACTTGCAACACGTATGTTTTAACAGCACTTGTACTTAGCATTTGGTAACATGGAAAGAAATGATGAAGTACGACTGACAGAGAACATAAATAGATTTGAATGAGATAGAATAACAGGTAGGAGGTGGCCAAGAACACGCTAGCACGACCATGTAGGTACACAATATTCTGGACTATAGAAATGTAAATTAATAACAAACGAACATGTATGAAAAAATGTATATCTACATGTATGAATATGAGTGAGGCGAAAAAATTTATTCTAAGACAGAAGTGTATCGCTCTTGGTTCTGTCTACTTACCCAAATAACAGAAACTCGGGGTGATGGTAGGTATAAATAATATTCATTACAATGAAAGATTGCAATAGCGGAGTTGATAGTAAATAACATAAGATCAATAATGAATGACCCAATTATTTAAAGGGCAGGTATGCTCGCCGTACAAAATTTTGCTACTTCCACCACAACCCGCTCTGCATATGGGGACTGTTAACGGCCCCTTCACAGAACGCTAAATGAGCGACAAAAAAATGCATAGCACGATAAGTAGCTCACGGAGCCCTCTATATTAGCAATCTCGGCACCACAGTGCAAAAAGAACGAATGTGAATGAAAGATTCACACCCGTGGACTGTCATCGATTTCAAATCTTTTCAATTGTAAAGCATTAAATGTGGACTAAGATCTCTTTAAAAAGTATACTTAATGGGAATCAACCTATAGTTAGGCAGCAGTACAAAATACTAGTTGGCTACTTAGAAAGAACGAATTATTGGTGGTGGCTGAGAGGTTAGCGCGCTGGGTGGTGGTCGCAAGTTCGAACCTGCTACGAACGATTTCGTTCACCTATAGCGCAAGCATTTACGCTTGATTTAGGGAATGTATGAGGATGTAAATGTACCTAGGTACATGTTACGAGACTTACCTATTTATTAAAAAAGAAAATAAAAAAATAATTTTATGAAAATGTATTGTAGTTGATGAAAATGAAGTAAAAAAAATCTGACAAATCGGTATTATGAGAACGTGTACGATGCACTGACGTAAAATTCGATGTCTGGATTCAAAAACAAACAACGCGTTGTAAAATGGTTAAAAATTGGTAAAATGAATATTACATCTTAATCGTCAGATTTATAAAAAATATTTTTTTAAAGATTTGAATGAAAATGAATAGTTTTCATTTTGGCCAAAATTTCAAACATCTCAATAGAGACGTCAAGTTGGAATATTATAGAAGAATCAGGAACTCAATGCACCTATATGGCTTACGACCTGTCATCAGATGGGTTACGTGATCACTTTATGCGCTTGCGCAACGATGACCAATTACGCCTTCTTATTGAGTTCCCTTATCAATGAAATTTCGAATATATTTTAACAATGAGAAACAGATCGTTTGAAAATAAGATATTTTTATGATCCCCATCTCTGAAGTAACGAAGAAATCTTTTTGTAACGCCATCAGGTGAGAATCGAGGGAGATCGCGATCCACTTCCACGCCGGCGACGCTATAGAGCCCATTGGCCCTGTTCGCCACCGGACGCAGCCGCAACATCGGACAAACACAAAATATCCACCATCCATCGGGTTCAACCACTGCCCCCGAGAATCCAACCTCAAACGGCGGGGCAACCGCTCAAGATCGGCAGCCGGGGCAAGCCCCTAGCACAACCGATCGAACGGA
Source organism: Molanna angustata (assembly GCA_963576475.1). NCBI lineage: Eukaryota > Metazoa > Arthropoda > Insecta > Trichoptera > Molannidae > Molanna > Molanna angustata. The sequence continues at coordinate 30,249,602 of OY754968.1, read as the reverse complement.
AGGGCTTGCCCCCGCACCCCTCGGTCCTCGTGTTGGCGTCCGAAAGCTTGGCGGGCTAACACCGGGGGCATCCGACGCAATCATCACCTGTCAGATTTGACGTCACAGATGTCAACACAGGATGTCTGACCCGACGTCTGCGCCGGCGGTGTGCCCGGACCAAACAACATTCGCCACAGTTGACGAGTCACCGCCGAGCGAGACTAGAGGCGTCCGTCCTGTTCTTCTCTAAGTACAGAATTGACGAGGGCACAACAGCGTCGGCCGCCCACCCCCGCCTTTACTGCCTAGGCCCTTAGAGCCGCAACCTAGGCCCAGGTGAGAAGTTGTTTTTTTTAACAGTCCTTATACATGACGTGACATTGTTTTCGCACATACGTCACCCCTGAACTGCGCCAGAAATATTATTTCATTTTTGGCTTGTTTGCCTACTTGTACCAATGTGTATGTATATCCAATATTTTGTAAACATTAGATTTTTTCCCTATCATCTTCTTTTCCCTATTTTTTTGTCAAATTTTTAACATCTCAATAGAGACGACGTTATTTCATAGATGGCGATAGAAAAAATAGGTTTTTTGTAATTGATTTTTTCCATGACTCTAATCTCTAATAAAAATTTTAAGCTTAGATTATCTGGTTATTTTTAAGTGAAATATTTTTTCAATGCATAGATATAATAACTCAGTAACAATATATCGGGCGGAACGACAAAATAATAACAACTCATTAGGATAGTTTAAATATATTTCATTGAAAATGCAGCAGTGTTGAAAGTTACTATATTAAAACACTTAAGGCCGTACTATACCCTGGATATATGGTTGTACGCAAAAATGCACACTAAATTAGCTTCTAATGTATGAAACACAAGAAAATATTGTATATCACCTGATATGTGATATACAACATTTTATCGTGCAAAAATGGTAAAATTTAGAGGTTTTTTTTAAATAGCAAGAAAAGTTATTGAAATTTTATAATAATAAAAATATCAGCCGGTAGATTTTCATATTCTCTATCGAATAAAGTAAAAATAAACTTCATAGCCCTTTAGCTTTTTAGTTACTTACAGTAAAAAAATGAAAAAAGGTTTTACTAAAACAAATTTTACAAGAAAAGTATTAAACAAATTCAAAATTCAAAAAAATCATGCAATAGATTAAAGATGTACATACAAACTATTCCTTATTTCAAAGACGTTCCTTATTTATCTTTTGAGGGTATTAGGGAAATTATTTTCAAAATATAATGTATAGCCTACTATAGCCTCTTAACACAAATAAACATACCTAGTAAATTCATAAGATGTAGTAAAAATATGATATTAATTATTATTTCTTATAAATATATTGAGAATTGAGACTACGGCCAGTTTCGTGAAATAAAGGTACCTACATTTATTGACTAGTTGACTAACTCACTAGAAGTGAGGACTACTGGATTTTTTTATACGAAATCAGTCGTAGAGGTTTAGTATGAGCCATGTAAAATATATCGGAATCAGGAAATAAAATTAAGACAATGAATAGGATATCACTATTTTAAATCATGTCGCAATATTTAATACAAAGCACCGTAGTCTTAATTTTACAGTGGAATAATTTATTCTGACGATGTGCTTTGCACGAAACGTATCAATAATCAAATAATACCTATATAACTAATCCCAAATATTTTTTATTGTATATTTTTGCTCTATTTTATGTAATATCGTATTTTTCTGTTTGAATTATTTATTTCTTTGTTGATAATATTCCTTTTATTCGTAGATAGTAGTTATGGCGCATGTTTATTATTTTTATTTTATATATTATCTTATTGTCGCCGTTTTCTATCCCAAATAAATTAGTAAATATGTAAGTATTTCCATCAAAAACTTTCGGTCGAAAATCTAAACCATAGACAGCTTATACTGGGGTATTTTCTGGTTTGCAATGAACCTCGTAAATTTCTGTTATAATCAATAGCTAGTTGCGATTATAATAATTAGTTATTTCCACCCCCCACTTGATACGCCCTATGTGTTGCACCCACATTCCCCTCCCTCATCCCATTACTACCTACTAGACCAGCACCATAATATATTTCCAATTAGCACGCCACAAAGAGATGACGAATGGATTTAATCAATCCTTAATCATGTGCAGAAACCGCTCCTTTGAACCAATCTAAAATTATTTATTTTTATTTCTGAAAACGATTGGGGGAAGAAAATGAAATTTCGTGATAAAACCAATTATATTATTATTATATTGCGGGGATATTTCATTCAAAATTCATTATTTCTATCATTTTAACACGGTAGTTTTGCGAAAGCCGGCCTTCGTGGCACAGTTGGATGGATATCTGATTTCTGAGAAAAAGGTCCCGAGTTCTAAATCCGGTGGAGACACAATTATGCTTTCAGGCTGGATCTCCAAAAGTCTCCAGAATGTGGCATCTTGTTATTGGGTGCGTGGCACAGCACTGCACAGTAGGTACCTGTTAGTTTCCCTAGGCGAAATAAAAATGAATAGATAAATAAATATCCTATTTGGATAAACATTCGAACTTATCGTGTTCTTGCAGTATTTTAACTTTAAAATTAAAATATTTTTTGTATGTTTAATTCTTATGTCATCGTTATAATTCATATCTATTTATTTTTTATGTAGAATCATAAAGAAGGTTTTTTATTCTGTTTTATTTCGTCGGCCTTCATGGTTCAGTTGGTTGGGTATCTGATTACTGAGCCAAAGGTCCCGGTTTCGATTCCCGGTAGAGACACAGTTTTTAATTGTGTTTTCAGTCTGGATCTGTGAGACGATTAACATCGCAAGTCTCCTGAATGTGGGAAATTGTTATTGGGTGCCTGTTACATTAGTATTTGTTAGTTGCCCGAGCAGCAATATTAAATATTATTTACCAAATAATTAATAGATATTAGAGAGGTATAGGTAGATTTAAATATCTAATGAAAAAATACATTGTTACTCAAAATCAATATCGATTCATTGGTCCACTAGTTGTGCAGCCCTAGTAAATACTAAAATGAATATTAAAAAATATATATCTCCCTGAATTATTTGTTTAAAGAAACTCCCCGTTTTTAACTACGAATTATTTCCGCCATGTTGGATTTGTTTTCATTTATCAAAATACTGCGAATAAAATTACGACTACCTGTCCAAGTCAGGATTTCTGTTGATGAAGGTTTAATATTATTATTATTTGTGCTAACATAATAATATTACGAATGTTATTTGTCCACTTTATTTATTTACTCAGATGTTTTTGCAGCTTTCAATGGATATTTTTTTTAGTATCATTACTTAAGGCAAAGAATTGTCTTATATTCAAAGAGTTTTTTTATGTGAATTATTAACTATTTGTCAACAACGTTTAGTAAATTTATATACTAGGAAGTAATTTGCTTTCTTTATGAAGACTGAAAAACTTCTTATTACTATTTTTTTCTTCACACTAGTGGGGAGTAGTGAATTCGGAATATTGGAGGTCATTTTTTACTGCAGTTTATCAACAAGTATCATGCTGAGATTGTATTCTAAAAGTTTCGTTACAATATATCTCTGTGTATGTGTTTGCTGTGTACTACGTTCTAAGTACGTATTATATGTATACGGCGGCGTGTTTATTATAATATATTATCGATTACAGGCTAAAGAAATCATTCGATTCTTTTCAAATTTTGCAAATTTGTATATATAATACTCTTTTGGACCCCATTGCATTTTGAAGGATATCTGATCCGTGCTTCTTATTTTTTTAACTGTTTAATATTTCAATGTGACCTCAAGCTCAGGAAACTTAAAATTTAATTTTTATTTTCAAATTGCTATACCATTGAGAACTTGTCAAGTTTTCATAAAAATAATATTTTAATCACAAATAATTCAAAACAAACTTATTTCATGAAAATGCTGAATATTTTCAATACAACAATTGAATATATTTTGGAGTGACTTGGTAGTGAGGAGTACAAACCACTCGTTTTTTTTCCAAGAATGAATATGTCCTGAGAATAATTCAAACACTCCATTATACATTCCATCATCTTCTTCTTCCTTGCCTCTTTCAAGTTCATCTGAGGTAGACCCTTATGGTACGCAAACGCTAGACCTTTTGATAAAAATACATATAAATCATCATACATTTCATAAACTAAACAAATGCTTATGATATTGGGGAACGAAATTATTCGAGGCAGTATTCGAACCAGCGTCCAATAGTTGAAGTAACTAGTTTACTAGCTGCTCTGCCACCGACCAATAGTGAGTTTTCAAACATTCGATCCTTTCATCTAAATTCACAAACATAATCAACCCTTTGATACGACTATTTTTCCAACTGTCGATTTGTTCAGGAGAACTTTGTTCTCTTAACATATCGACAATGTATCAAGCCAGAATACGCGAGAATTGTATGGAGAGGTCTACTTTTTTCATGGCTTTTCCAACTTTGAAGTCAAAAAACACCAACTTAGAGGCTTCGCAGCATATATGTTCCATACACGGATTTACTCAGAATTCGGAGTAGAACATTTCGTGTGTCTGTGTGTGTGTGTGTCTGTGTGTGTGTCTGTGTGTCTGTGTGTGTGTCTGTGTGTCTGTGTGTCCGTCCCCCCCTTATAACTTTTGATCCGCTCAATTTACAGAGCCTAAAATTTCAGAATATATAAACAGTTACAGGCCTACAAAACTTTTATACTCTGAATTTTGAATTTTTGTTTCAGTCAGGGGTTATCAACTTTTGAATTTTTATTTTATTTTTCCATATATCTCAGAAACCATAAACGCTAGAACGCTGAAAATTGGTACAAACATAGACAAATACAAAATCTCAAATTAGTTTTTTCAAAAAAATTCCAGGGTTTCTCAAACATTTTTTATTAAGAAAAGTATTTTTTTTTTTATAAATTTATGAGTTTAACTGCTTATACTGTAATTTTTTTTTAAAATATCGAAAAAAGCCGAAACACCCCAACTAGATAATTTAATTTTCTATAAAAAATATTAACATTGTAGTAGAAGATCCCAATTTTTTTTTAACAATTTTTTTAAAAATTGAATTTAGTGACGACATCGCTTCATACATTTTGTATGGCAGTCGCCTATACACAATATGTAAGAAGACTTAATAGTTTGATACTTCATCTCCAAACATACATACATACCATCATGCTATTTGCATATTCTGGGTAGGAAAAAGGATCTTCCTCCATACTATCCTATCTTGACATACATACCTACATATGTTGTATAGAAAACAAAATATCTGAAAATATTCAATAATTTGTATCTATGGGTTTATAGTTTGGTACATATTCTTCAACTATACATACTATCGCTATCGACAGTTGGATCTCATGTGTTACATGCAACTAGTTTAAATACTTAAATATATTTTTTTAATCCAACTGTCGATTTGTTCAGGAGAACTTTGTTCTCTTAACATATCGACAATGTATCAAGCCAGAATACGCGAGAATTGTATGGAGAGGTCTACTTTTTTCACGGCTTTTCCAACTTTGAAGTCAAAAAACACCTTCTTAGAGGCTTCGCAGCATATATGTTCCATACACGGATTTACTCAGAATTCGGAGTAGAACATTTCGTGTGTCTGTGTGTGTGTCTGTGTGTGTGTGTGTGTGTGTGTATGTCTGTGTGTGTGTGTGTGTGTGTCCGTCCCCCCCTTATAACTTTTGATCCGCTCAATTTACAGAGCCCAAAATTTCAGAATATATAGACAGTTACAGGCCTACAAAACTTTTATACTCGGAATTTTGAATTTTTGTTTCAGTCAGGGGTTATCAACTTTTGAATTTTTATTTTATTTTTCCCTATATCTCAGAAACCATAAAAGCTAGAACGCTGAAAATTGGTATAAACATAGAAAAATACAAAATCTCAAATAAGATTTTTCAAAAAAATTCCAGGGTTTCTCAAACATTTTTTATTAAGTAATTTTATTAAGTAAAAGTATTTTTTTTATGATAAATTTATGAGTTTAACTGCCTATATTTCCATTTTATTTTAAAATATCGAAAAAAACCGAAACACCCCAACTAGATAATTTAATTTTATATAAAAAATATTAACATTGTAGCAGTACATCTCAAATTTTTTTTTAGCAATTTTTATAAAAATTGAATTTAGTGACGACATCGCTTCATACAATTTGTATGGTAGTCACCTATACACAATATCAAAGAAGACTTAATAGTTTGATACTTCATCTCTAAACATACAATATACATATACCATCATGCTGTTTTCTTATTCCGGGTAGGAAAAAAAGACTGACCTCCATACTATCCTATCTTGACTACCTAGGTACATGTGTTGTTTAGAAAACTAAATATCATAAAATAATAAATAATTTGTATTTATGGGTTTGGTACTTATTCTTCAACTATACATACTATCGCTGTCGACAGTTGGATCTCATGTGTTACATGCAACTAGTCATAACAATAATATGACCTACACAATAATACAAATGGTTATGTGACAAAAAAAATAGTGTAAGGATTCCACTAAGGCGAAGCCTGTGAGTGGAAAACATAATTTTTATTTTATATTATGTAACTTCTCGGGCAACTAACAAGTACTATGTCAAAACAATATTTAACATGTACCCAATAACAAATTGGCACATTTTAGAGAATAACGATATTTATCGTCTCACAGATCCAGACTGAAAACACAATTAAAAACTGTGTCTCCACCGGAAATCGAACCCAGGACCCTTGGATCAGCAGTCAGATACCTAACCAACTGAGGCACGAAGGCCGACAAACAATTTAAAAAATCATTTTTTATACTATTTAATTATAAAAATAAATACAATATTTTAAATAATGTCAATTAGGGGAGCATAATGCCTCTTCAAGAGCCTCCTAGTTCAAATACTCAAAGAATGCTCAATATTCCAGTACACAATACTTCCTTTTTCACCACATCTTTCTCCGTACAAGCAGCTCGTCTTTGGAATCACATCCCATCGTAACTTCGAGTTTCATTAACACTTCCCGCTTTTAAAAGTAATCTGAGGATTCATTTCCTTACACATAACACCTAAATTTGTCTCCTTATCCTATCCTAGTTCCCCCCTCTCCTGTCCCTTCCCTTTTTTATTGTTTTTGTTTTATTCGTGTAAATTGTTGGTACGTATCATACAAATAATGTGTTTCACCAAATGAATATGGTTGGTTTGCTATTGTGCACATGTAGTATTAGTTATTTTATATTGTATGATATAGAAACCCACTGATAACCATATATATTATGGTTAGTGGGATCTTTTATAAATTAAATTTTGTTGAAAATAAAATAAATAAATAAAAAAAAACTCAAAATGATTTAAATATATAAATAAATAAAACATAATGGATATAGTTTTAGAGATGATGCTATTACGTCATCTGACAATATCATGTCAGTCCTCTTAGACAACGTGTCATTTAGCTCAAGAAAAGGAACAAGAAAAGATAATTCATTGTATGGAAGTGACAGTTGTCACGTGACTGACAACTGTCACTTCCACACATTGAGTTATCTTTTCTTGTTTCTTTTCTTGAGCTAAATGACACGTTGTCTAGGGGGCTGATACTCATTTTTTTTCTAATTCTCTTATTTCCTTGACTTCGATAATATTTTGAAATTTAATCACTCGTTGTTTAAGCTTTTCGCTGAGATATTTTCGCAAATAATAATTGACTTGTTGCCATTCCGGAAAATTTCAATCTCGCTCCACCGGCCATTGTTAGACCCCGAGGCCGACTTTAATATTCCTTGCGAGTAAAACAAATATTTTCAGTCGCTACAAGTAAAATGGTGAAATGTTGCTATTCGTTGGAACATAACTACTACGTACCTACTTACTTTCTTTTGCTTAGAGCAACCAAGTTTTATAAGGCTACTATACCTACATAATGTTTCATTAAGTTTAACCGTGATATAATATTATATACCGGATTTATTTTTCATGAGATGATATACCTACCTACCTATTATGAGGAGAAATATGAAAAAATAATGCTCACACAATTAATGTAAGAAAAATACACAAGTTAATTAAAAGAAATTTTATTTTTGTTTTGTATTGCTTCTCAGGCCACTAACAGGTTCTATGTCAAATATTATTTTAACACGCACCCAATAACAAGTTCATTCTGGAGACAGATCCAGACTGAATACACAATTAAAAACTGTGTCTCCACCGGGAATCGAACCCGAAACCTTTAGCTCTGCAGTCAGATATCCAACCAACTGAGCCACGATGGCCGACTAAAACAAAGTTCTTAACACAATTCTATTATGAATTACTATAATTCAAAACACTACATATGTTTAGATTCTATATATTTTTCATTTGTTTTGACGAAAGTTATTTCATATTATTAGGGCATTTTCAAGACTGACTGTTTGATTTTTTGATATTCGTGAGGGTGAAGATCACTATTTTTTTGTCAGTATTTACAACATAATATTTTTAAACAATGCTAAACAAAGGGTAGAGACTACGGTTAAATTTAACAATTGACGTAAACTCAAACCTTTATATTCTTGATGTCCTTAATGGGAAAAATAAATAAATCATGGAATATTTACATTAACTACCACTTGTTCCACTTTAAATAAAAAGTAAAGATAAATATGGAAGAATACAGATATCCTGACTGCGCAACATTGATATCAGATAGGATACAATTTAATTAAATTTATTTAATTGAATTGAAATTAACGATGGAAGCTTTTGTCAAGAATAAGAAATATCTACTGCCATATGGTCCATTATAAATGTCGATTCTAAGCGATAAGTTTGGTAACGTGATCGGATTCTAAGTCAAGAGTAAGGCTCCAGACATAATCTAAACACAATGTTTTGTTAACAGATCTCATAATTATCATCATCATTGGCGCTTCAGCCCTGTGTGGGCACTGGCCTCCTCCAGAATCCTTCTCCAGCCGTCCCTGTCCTCAACCGCTCTCCTCCAGTTTGCTATTCCCATCGCTCTTATGTCGTCTTCTGTATCGTCCAGCCATCTAAGCTTAGGCCTGCCTCTACTTCTTCTGCCCACTGGATTGGTATTAAGAACATTTTTGGGGACACGATCATCATTCATCCGGCTGACATGTCCCAACCACTGCAGTCTACGTACTTTTATGACTTGTACAATGTTGGGTTCGTCATACAATGCCTGTTCTTCGTGATTATATCGCATCCTCCAAAGTTCATTATCATTTACTGGGCCAAAAATCTTTCTCAGGATTTTCCTTTCAAATATCAAGAGGCTGTTTTCGTCTCTTTTTGTTAAGACCCAGCATTCAGCTCCATACACTACGACAGGTCTGAGAAGAGTTTTATAAAAGTTAACAGATCTCACATGTCAATAAATCCACTTAATTTGGCATACACTCACTTAATAAACTCAAGAATTTCCTTCCACTTTATTGTAAAATAACCTTAGCTCAATCACTTCTCATACCGTTGATTGACTATGCTAACGAGGAACATCTCAACAAACTTGAACGCCTTCAAAATGTTTGCATACGTTTTATCTTTGGACTAAAAAAAATCGATCATATTTCTCATTACCGTAATCTTCTTCATTGGCCCAAGATACGACAACGACGTAATATATACATACATATCTTGTCATTTCTATACAATGTCCTTTTTAATCCAAATTTACCTCAGTATCTCAAAGATAAATTTTCTTATCTTTCAAGCCACGGGCGTCCACTTTAGATCTGCTGAACGTACATTACTATCTATTTCTATTCATAGTTCTGATTTTTTAGCTCTTCATTTGAAGTACATTCAGCAAGACTATGGAATAGCCTAAGTCCTGATATTACGTCGTCTATCTCACTAAACATCTTCAAGAAAAGGCTAAAGCAAAAATATATATCTGACAATACCTGATTATATTTTCCTCTCCGCTTCCTTTTCTTATTCTTTAGTTTTCCTATCATTGTTATGATTTGTTCTTATATGATATCTTATTTGTTTTTTTTTTACTTTTCTTCTGCTATATTTGTTTATTTGTGTAATGTGATTAACTTATTGCCATAGTACACACTGTTTTGTATATTCAACGTTAACTCTGGTTGGTTGGAAGAAATTCCCCTCAGGCAATAAGCCCGCTAGTGTGCTAATTGTATGTGCAGAAAGTAAAAAAAAAAATAATAAAAAAATAAATGAAATATTTTTTTCAGTGTGATGTTATAGCCAATGTAGGGTCAGGAGTGGACCATCAATATTTCACAGCCTCCTCCTCCCCTCCCATTTTTCGCTACATTTGAACTAGCCGCCATCGTGCCTCTGACTCGGGTCGCTGACTGCATGAATTACTTTCCCAAAATGTTTGTTTTTACCAGTTTTATTTTCTCCTATTTATTTTACCGTCCTTGGCTGCACCCCGCTGAATAAAAGTTGTAAAATGTTCGCAACGTTTTTATTATTATTTATTTTAGACAATTTTGGTGCAACGATCAATTGTGTTTTGATTTTTTGCGAGAGCCTCGTATGTGTCGTCAGAAATAAAATTATATTTTTCGTATTGCGATTCTCCATTATTTTTGTCTGTATTTTTATATAAATGATGGGGTCCTTTTTTTAGCAGTTAAAAAGTAGGTATAGTTTTATATGATTAAATAAAATATAACCCCATGCATTGAATATTATGAATAAGGATTATACATCTTGAGAGAAACGTAGAATAAATGGTATGTGGAGAACATGGATACTTATAACTCTTTACAGATAAAAAAAAAAAAGGTTAAAATATTATGTAATGTGACTTACATTTCAGTAGGGCAGGTCCCGTTCCATGGTAACCCATACCGTTTGACCGGACTTTTCTCCCAGATGTATAATGAAATTCCTGCTAAAAAATTGATAAATCTACTGAGCTTCCAGTGTGAACAATGTTTCTAGATAAGGGGGGATAGACAGTTCATCCTGTTCCTGTGCCTTTTTCAACTAAACTACTGAATAATAAGAAATTTAGTGAGGGTAATTAAAGTGTAGTTTGCTTTAATTATATATTTTAGTATTTTGTTTATCGAGTTTGATGAGCAATATGTTTGTAGGTATAATTCAGATGGATCGATGGCAGAACTGTTAGCGCAGTGATCGCGAGTGGTCGCGAGTTCGAATCCTGCCTCGACCTATTTCGTTCACCTATAGCACAAGCATTTATGCTTATTTTAGGCAACGTAGGAAGATGTATATGTGCTTGTTTAACAAGGACATATTCATTTAAATAAATATAGTATGTTATAAATAAAATTGTAGGTACAAATGTGCCACAAAATTAATTACATATCTGTGGTATTTTAGACTTTATCATTTATATCATTTTAACATAATAGACTATATCATTTTAACTATATCATTTTGTGTATTATTTTAAAAATATAACTTATTGATTAATTTTAAAATATTACATTATCAATCAGCTTTAACATTAAATCTAGAATCGAAAAATATTGATTCATGATCGATCGATATTTCATAATAACCCTGTTGATATATGTTTCAGTTAAAGCTGATTTTTTTAATTAAAAACGGCCCCAGCAACACAATGACTCAATTAGAATATTTTAAAAAACAAAATATCCTTTATTAAAAATAAATTGTCGTCAAAATGTCTGTTATCCACGGACCGTGTATAATGCAAACGGTGTTTATTATTTTTATTTCAATATCAAAACAGCAATAGCGCGGTATGACACGTCATAAAATGCCCTAAATATTCATGATCTTTGCAGCCCTATCGCTACCACAATATGGGTGACTATGCATTCACAACACTAATAATATTTATAAAATATTTCATATTATTTATAAGATATCCAAAAAAAAAACTTTATTAATTTAAATATTGTTGTGTTTTATTAAGATACAAACTAACTTGATGCAAAAAAAAATACAATTGGTATCGCTAATATTTTTTTTATATCTTGGAGCTTTTTTGATTAATAATTCTACAAGTGATGACAAAATGCAAGACCAAGACTTATATTTATTGTTCTAATTTATATATTTACAATGACAACAAGTAGATTACTGCTGCCCAACTAGGAAATCCTCTTCTAGGGCTAGCAGTTTACAATTTTTAGTGACATTAAACAATTATGAACCGGGTAAGGTAATGGTTCTCGTTCCACATTAAATAGGCACACAATCACAGTATTTTGCACTCACAAACACCACCTTAACAAACATCATAGGAGGTACAAGCTCACATAAAATAGATCAACCAGGTCCTAATGTACGCCATAATCATCATCATCATAAGCTCGACAGCCCTGGGTGGGCCTTGGCTGAATCCAAGAGTCTCCTCCGTTCCCGTCTATCTGTTAATTCGTTATACAGTTTCTAATATCTATTGTGGAATCATCGGCATCGACACTGTCCATCCATCGAGTCCTTGGTCTTCCTGGTGTCTCCCTCGACCTTGTGGCACAGAGAGTGTGAGGCGTTTTGTGGGGTTGTCGTCGTCCATTCGAATTGTGTGACCAGCCCATCTTAAGCGCCCTATCTTGATGGAACTGATCACATCAGGCGCTTCAAAGGTCTAATATAGCTCCATGTTATATCGACGACGCCAACCATTATTTTTTTTTATTGACCCGTAGATCGTTCGATGGATCCTTCTTTCTCTCAAAAGCCGCTATGGATCATTCATTTTAATAGTCATCACCCAGGTTTCGGAAGCACACGTGAGGACCGGCTTGATGCGTGTTTTGTACAGAAGGATCTTTGTGTTTCTCCTAATGTACGCCATAATACCTGTCATAAATCCAATCTCCGACGTGATTTGTTTATTTATCTTTTTGTTCATAATATAAACATATATAATGCACACTTTTGGGCTTGTTGCCATTAGGCTATTTATTTTCAAAAACCTTAGTTAGCCATAGGCTATTGTTTTATTTAAGCCAAACTCTGGAGGCGTCTCATTAAAAAACTGACGTCTCAATAAATATAAATTATTGTAAAATTGGTGAACATAAACGATCGATGCACGTCATTTGATCCAGCGCGATGTCTGTTCTTTCTCCGACCATTCTAAAAATTGTTTCTGATTGTATTATGTGAACGTGTTGTCGCCCTAGTAAGTATCAAGGGCTGGGTAAAGTAACACGGCGTGACGACATTGAATGTTATTTTATATTTTAATCCTACATCCGAGTATCTGGAAAGGCACTCAACAACAACTTATAAATGTGATTCCTCCCTCGCTACAACATTATGCCTGCCCGCCATACAACACACCACACTATGATGATCACATCTATACCGTAACGAATCAGCCACTTCGCATAAAACACTCCAATGTATGTACCTACATACCTAGTAGAGAGTGAAAATAGTTTCGTCATTATGCGGTCATTTTGATCGATCACTCTGGAAATAAAAATTTTAATAAAAAAAATGTTCATGTTAAATGTGAAGATTGGGCCGCAGAGTGGTCGGAAGAAGGCGGCTTTCCTGGTTCCGTAGCATTCGCGATTAAGGAGAGTGGAGGAGTTATTTTGCACTGTCCAGGTCCTGAGAGTATTTTTTTTTAATTTTATCGGGCAACTAACAGGTACTATGTATCGGGCAACTAACAGGTAAGTAATATTTAATTTAACACGAACCCAATAACAAGTTCCCATATTCCGGACACTTGCGATGTTAACCGTCTCACAGATCCAGACTGAAAACACTATTAAAAACTGTGTCTCCACCGGGAATCGAAACCGGGACCTTTGGGTCAGTAGTCAGATACCGAACCAAACAAAGCCATAAAGGTCGACAGTCAACTAGTGACAGTGATCGTTGGGGGGACCTGACACCGCACACGAAGAGAAAGAAGAATACATATTTTTGTGTTGAATCGATGGTGACTGTAAAATTCATTTTTGATATTGTAAGAAGCTAATTATGTTTTCGAATTGTAATATATACAAGAAATTAAAAAAAAATGTGTGTAAAAACCAAATTTTAATAATTAGAATATTTAGTAATCTTGAGTGATACTGCTGGTAAACAGTGCCTTTTTACTGTACTAACGATCGCATATTTTCACATTATTATTCGCCAATATCACGTCTTCACTATTTGGGGAACAAATATTCTAGCCTAGGCGATATTTATTATTTGTCATTGGCAAACTATAAAAAAATTTGCTTCAATATTTTTTGGTGCAAAATAACACTCGTGACAATTATTTTTTTTTGCTTTTTTGAATGAATTTCGTGGTATTTGTATGAGACTTATATTTTCTTTTTCTATTTGTAATCTGCATTTTTACGTGTATATTATTGTTATTCGTTTATTATATTCTTTGTTTTATTATTATTTATATAACTCTGTTTTTTATATATTTTTATTTTTTATATAAGTCTGTTATTTAACATAATTTGTTTTTGTATGTATTATCATGTTCAAATACTGTTTTATTTGTATGTGTAAAAGGCTATCAAGCCGTAAATTGTTACAAATAAATTATTTATTATACAAAGTTCGTAGAAAATGTAATTTAAATTGAAAATGACATAACCTCACTTCGTAAGATATCAACTCCTCACACCAAATGGTGAGTTAATTGGTAAATGGCAACCAACCACTATTTTAAGTCAAGAAAAGCAAATCCATAATTATAATACATTTCTTTTACGTGTTTTTTGTTGTTGATGCACACATACAATATGATATATTATCAAAGGGATTTTTTCTATAGAGAAAACCCTTATTTGTTCAAAATATTTAATGATGTACCTAATCGATCCGATATTGGTTGTGTAACCATTTGCATGTACAACACATGTAGGACAACACAAATGAATTTTGAATCAGGCCACTTGAAAACCACCCCTTCAGTTTTTAGTTTGTAAGAGGTGGTTAGTAATAGTAGGTAAGGGCAACAACCCCACAGCTCTACTGAGAGCTATGTATGATATAACATCAGATGGCACTATCGTCAGTATATGGCTCTCTTCTAGATTAGTCACGGCACCACCCCACGTCATCAGAGAGTCACGGATTAATATAGATCATCCAAGTGTGTTTAATTAAACTCTTAATACAGCGGAAATGATAAATGTGATAGATCCCTCGTAGATGATTGATTTGTTGAAATTTCACCGAAATATAAAAATCATTTTGGTGCAAGTTCTCTGTTATGTTTTTCGATAAAACAAATGTTTTTTTTGTTTATTATAGAAGGAACCCTCGTGTTGAGATCGTTGGATATCTATTCTTATTTGTTCATAACCTTGAAAATCTGATTTGATTCATAGATTCAGTGGACCTTCAACATATACGAACAAGTCGCTTCTCGAACTCCTTTATTAATACAGCAGCCCGACTGTGGAACGATCTTCCGAATTCTGTGTTTCCATCTTCGTACAACCCGGGTCTTTTTAAAATCCGAATTAATAAACTCTTTTCTAGATTGCAAACCCCTCCCAACGCTACGTAGTGCGCTTCTTCGGAAGAGTAAAATGGACCCAAATCCTAATAGCTGGCGTCCCCTACGTAGACATGTTAAAAAAAAAAAAAAAGGTTCACCATAGGCTATGAAAATATTACAATTTTTCTCTGCTGTGGATCGAACCTAGGAAGCCAGCACCGAACCGAACGGCTTGCCATTATAAATGTCGGTTGACATTTACCTAATTATTTATTTATTTAATATTTCTTCAAGGGCAACTAACAGGTACTATGTCGAATATGAACTTAACACGCTCCCAATAACAAGTTGCCACATTCTGGAGACTTACGATATTAATCGTCTCACAGATCCAGACTGAAAACACAGTTAAAAACTGTGTCTCCAACGGGAATCGAACCCAGGACCCTTGGATCAGCAGTCAGATACCCAATCCACCGAACCACGAAGGCTGATTAATTTTACTATCGTGTTTTTTTTTATTTTTTTAATTAAATACAATAAAAATAAAAATTATTTGTACTCAATAGTTGAAAATTCAACGGAAAATTTTTACTTGATTTATTTTGAAACATCGGTCATATACTTGCCTCTGCAGATCTCCAAATATTTGCTCCTTCTAATGTATGTATTCCTCCTACCCTCGGTTAGTGATGCTTCTGGCTCGAGTGCGAAACCAAAAGTCCTGATGATGAAATTAAGAGCGAAAGCTGCGGTGATGTGAGCCGCTCCCGCAAATTAAACTGGCCTCGTGTCGGGTGGGGGACTCCCCCAATAATAATCATTTTTGAAAATTCGTCAGGGGGAGAGAGAGAGTATTAAATCTATGCGCACGGTGACATTTTAAAACTATTAACATGACTGATGACGATGTATGCATTTGATGGAATATTTGAATTGTATTTATTTATAATATTTGCCGGAGGTAAACAAATTAGCTACCAATTAAGAATATACGTATCTAAATGTATAATCTTGTAGTATCTATTTTTTATTATATTCAATGTGGGCTATGTTTAATGATATTATATCTAATTTATTTACCCAATTGAAAATATATACAATTTCTTAGAAATGAGTCGAAAATAACAAAAAATAGAAAACTTCAACATAATATGAAGATTACCTCAACCTATGAAGAGAGATGAAAGGACAGCTAGATGTTCTCCTCCTGAGATAGTCCAAATTCACAAATAGTACATATTATGACCTAAACCAAAATGAAGAAAAACAGTTAAAAATGCTCGATGAGGGAAAACACACAAATCTGTGTTTTTAAATATTCATAAAAAACAACAAAACAAACAACTTAAGTAACATAAATATTATGTAAGTACAATAATATATTAACTGTATACACTGTAAAAACCGTTTTAAAAAGATTTCTACGTGATCAATGAAAACATTGAAATCAATGAAAAAGATTTTCAAAATATCAAAAATAAATATTAAATTCGTAAGAAAAATCTTCAAAAAACTTCATTATGTATATACATATAATGACTATGGACGAATTTCTTTTTAAATAGGATCTCCCTTTCGTCTTAACATTTAAAAATAAATTAAATACATAATGTACGAAATTCTTATATACCTACCTCAAAATAAATTAAGGTTATTATAATACATAGTAGTAATATTGTAATTTTTAGTACGATATAAATACCCCGGAGACCGATCGAAGTTTCAATTTCCAAGATTGAAACCAAAAACTAACCGAGAAAAAAATGTAAAACACTAAAATACTTCAATAAGTTTTGTAAAAATTACTTTCATTGCATATTTTTTAGTTTCTGACATCTGACGACGATTAAAATCAGCCATAGTCGGAATTTCAATTCGGTTGGAGTGAAAATGTGGGCGTTGCTAGCAGGCGGCCTTATTTGGCCAACATCGGTTCCCGTCATGTCCACGGCCCCCGCCTCACCACCCCGGTCACGTGCGCCCCGCCCCACGGTTTGGGCACCCCTGGAGCGACATCTATCCGGGAGTGGATGGATGGAGTGAGTATGAAAAATTAATAGCGCGTTGTTTGCGACGGCTCTGACATCTATGTGAAATATCTGTGTGAAATGGTTTTGATTTATGTCTCTCACTCTTCGTTCATCTTTCCTACCTTGCATATCATACAGTACCTAGTAATAGTATTGTAAAGTAGCAACTCTTAAAACATACATAAAAGAACAATTCAGAATCGGCTTTAGCTTTTCATCTATTTTCTTCTTCCTTAGCCTCATTACTAAAGATGACGGCTGCATTAAATCACATAATGATCTGACTATTATGGTCAAATTGAAGGGTTTCGTTGATTGAAGATCATGTACTTAGTCAATGTAGTAAACTAAACAAGGTCACTCCATCGGATCGGTGGGTGACCTCTGTTTTTCTGCCCTTTAAGTTTCCCATCAAGATGACTTTATCGGGGTTATCAGCCGTTTTGAAAATACATAGAATACTGAAAGATGCGCTGTAGGTAGATTATCTATAGGCTATCATATCTGAAGTTAATTAAACATGAACACATGGGTTCTCTTAGCAGTGCATGTTAATTGTAACGTTCTCCGACACTATCCAATATCACCATATCGAAGGCATCATCTTACTGTATTACTTATATATTTGTTTTAATAGATAAATAAAATTAATAAATCTCACTATATAATAGTCCGAGAGATAGCAACGTTTTCGAATAATCATTTTTTAATGGCTGGTGTTTTGGTATTTTTTCTTATTGAATATACGTATGATAAAGTTCGGCACCTGGGAGTGGTTGCGTTTACCAGTGCGCATTTTCTTTATAGTTCAAAATTGCAGATTTTTACATAATTTCAAGATAATTTGTACTTGCACGTTATTTGTAACCTATGAAATCCAATAGTATGTGAAATATGTACTTTCTGTTACAGGAATATGTAAAAAAATATAAAAAATAAAAAGAAGATATTTATTTTAAGTAATCTTAAACAAATCACCATGATTTTATGTATAAATGGTCCACTAATTCAAAAGTACCATTCAGTAGATGCTCTTTGAGCGAAACGCGTCAGTGGTCAACACTTTAAATTAGTGGAATAAAGTTAAAAAATTGTGTTTTTACTTATTTTTTTAAGTAATTTTATATTTATTTAAATCACCAAGATAAATTGTAATCAAATGGATTGTATAAGAGCACAAGAAGGATACTAAAATCTGCAATTTTCACCTATAGAAAGGGGATGCGCACTGGTAATCGCAATCTCTCCCAGGTATCAAAACTTTTTCATAAACCTATATCTTATTCCTATATGTATCTAATTTTAATTTTATTATTATTTTTTTCTAAATGAATATGTCCCTAAAATAAGGATAAATGCTTGTGCTATGGTTGAACGAAATCGGTCCAGGCAGGATTCGAACTCGCGACCACTGGATTGCTAGCCTAGCGCACTAACCGCTCTGCCATCGACCTGTGGGGACATACATATATTATTACTTATATCGCGTCAGTACATCTTTTGGCGACACCAAAGATTTCTACTGGATTCCCCGCATCTCTGGTAGTAACAAGACCGACATAATTACATCACGAAACCTTCAGGCAGTCGGAGGAAGAATGACATCATCGAGTCTTGTCCGGTCAAGAGTCGCACGCAGTCGCACGCACCCGCCGCGCACATCGTGGTAACGAATATAATTATTTACCCATTCCTTTACGAACTAATTAACACCCTTCACCCCACCTATCTCCATAGACCCATCTAAATTCAACGTAATATGTTCAAATTCAGTCAAAATGAATCAATTCATATTCTTCTTTAGAACCTGCACCCATAGTTATACTGTGATTTTTTTAAATTGAAATAAAACATATATGTACATATTTATATGTATAATAAGTACTGGCGTATTTATTCGTCAATATCAATTTTTATAAAATGCAAATTTTCAATCTTCAAAAATCATCTGATAATGTGCAACTCATTATCGACGCACGCGTCATTTTGTCAGGGTTGCCACACTAATGTGTATAAAATAATTTAAGTCAAATTATAAACAGTCCAAATGCATTTTGTATATTTTAATTTTTATTAATTTTCTTCTTCTTTGTGAGACTTGTGTAGACTGTTTTCAGGAGAGTTGGTCTTCTTGTGGGAGGTCTTAAATAGCTTTGAATCACAGATATTATTAGTGGGTATACTGAAAAAAAAATTGTTAACAGTAACAAAATTTCATGTTAAAATTAGCCGAACTATAGTGACCACAAAACATTTGGTACTAAGTGTTATGTGCAGACAGCCAAACAGTACAGTCATAAATAGATAAACCTATATTACTGATAACAAAGGTTTGGCTAAAACACAGGTAGCCAGATCGGTTGTCATAATATTTATTTCAGTATACTTACTTTTTTTGGTAAACTTATTTTTTGCAATATTTGAACCATTATCAGTTACATTTAATAAAGTGAGCTTTTTTTTAAATATATTGGTATGAATATCTTCCCTGATTTTTTTTCGATTCATTGCCGATTGCACTTACGCAGTGTTGCACCAAAGCCGAGATATCTGGTAAAGTGCGTCGTTTCGGTTGTGCGCGCGCGCATGCGTGCTGCGTCCTCCCGGCACGTGTCCGGCACGCGTGCCTGACATGTTGTGATATTTGATTTGAAAATCAATCGGCGCATACTGAGCAGGGCCTAGTTTCATGAGATTAGGTCCTCGTAGTAGTGTAGTATAAGGTTTGTGAGGGGCCCGTGGGTGGGCCATCAAATTAATCAGTGTAAAATATGAGGCCCCCAATTTAATGATCTCGTTCTCTCTCGAGCGAATGATTCCAAAGCTGAATCGGACAAAACGAAAAATTTTGTAATAAGTTCAGATTTGATTTTCCAACTGTCGATTTGTTCAGGAGAACTTTGTTCTCTTAACATATCGACAATGTATCAAGCCAGAATACGCGAGAATTGTATGGAGAGGTCTACTTTTTTCACGGCTTTTCCAACTTTGAAGTCAAAAAACACCAACTTAGAGGCTTCGCAGCATATATGTTCCATACACGGATTTGCTCAGAATTCGGAGTAGAACATTTCGTGTGTCTGTGTGTGTGTGTGTGTGTGTGTCTGTGTGTCTGTGTGTCTGTGTGTCTGTGTGTCCGTCCCCCCCTTATAACTTTTGATCCGCTCAATTTACAGAGCCTAAAATTTCAGAATATATAAACAGTTACAGGCCTACAAAACTTTTATACTCGGAATTTTGAATTTTTGTTTCAGTCAGGGGTTATCAACTTTTGAATTTTTATTTTATTTTTCCATATATCTCAGAAACCATAAACGCTAGAACGCTGAAAATTGGTACAAACATAGACAAATACAAAATCTCAAATTAGTTTTTTCAAAAAAATTCCAGGGTTTCTCAAACATTTTTTATTAAGAAAAATATTTTTTTTATGATAAATTTATGAGTTTAACTGCCTATATTTCCAAAACTTTTACAATTATCGAAAAAAGCCGAAACACCCCAACTAGATAATTTAATTTTCTATAAAAAATATTAACATTGTAGTAGAAGATCTCAATTTTTTTTTAACAATTTTTTTAAAAATTGAATTTAGTGTCATAAATTTTGTATGGCAGTCGCCTATACACAATATGTAAGAAGACTTAATAGTTTGATACTTCATCTCCAAACATACATACATACCATCATGCTATTTGCATATTCTGGGTAGGAAAAAAGGAACTTCCTCCAAACTATCCTATCTTGACATACATACCTACATAATATATGTTGTATAGAAAACAAAATATCTGAAAATATTCAATAATTTGTATTTATGGGTTTATAGTTTGGTACATATTCTTCAACTATACATACTATCGCTATCGACAGTTGGATCTCATGTGTTACATGCAACTAGTATTAATATAAGTTTTGGTTTCATTAATATTTTGATAAAACCGAAGATAGGTTTTTAACCATCACATAATTTCACACTGCAAAGTTTAGTGATAAATTGTTTTTATCTCTGTTTTGTATTATCCTCATCCAACTGTCAATTCGTTCATGAGAATGCAATTCTCTGAATGAATCGACATTATTAAGCCAAGATGCGTGTACGAAGGAACATTTTGTATGGTGTAGTGGACTTTTTGCAAGCTAATAACACCAACTAGAGGCCTCGCAGCATATGTGTTCCCATACATGGATTTACTCAGAATTCGGAGTAGAACATTTTGTGTGAGTTTTGTGTGTGTGTATGTGTGTCTGTGTGTGTGTGTGTGTCCGTCCCCCCCTTATAACTTTTGATCCGCTCAATTTACAGAGCCCAAATTATCAGAATATATAAACAGTTATAGGCCTACAAAACTTTTACACTCAGAATTGTGAATTTTTGTTTCAGTCAGGAGTTATCAACTTTTGAATTTTTATTTTATTTTTCCATATATCTCAGAAACCATAATAGCTATAACGCTGAAAATTGGTACAAACATAGACAAATACAAAATCTCAAATAAGTTTTTTCAAAAAAATTCCAGGATTTCTCAAACATTTTTTATTAAGAAAAATATATTTTTTTTTATAAATTTATGAGTTTAACTGCCTATATTTCCAAAACTTTTACAAATATCGAAAAAAGCCGAACACCCCAACTAGATAATTTAATTTTCTAAAAAAAATATTAACATTGTAGTAGAAGATCTCAATTTTTTTTTAAATTTTTTTTAAAAATTGAATTTAGTGACGACATCGCTTCATACATTTTGTATGGCAGTCGTCTATACACAATATCTAAGAAGACTTAATAGTTTGATACTTCATCTCCAAACATACATACATACCGTCATGCTATTTTCATATTCTGGGTAGGAAAAAAGGACCTACCCCCATACTATCCTATTTTGACATACATATTAAAACAAAATATCTGAAAATATTCAATAATTTGTATTTATGGGTTTATAGTTTGGTGCATATTCTTCAACTATACATACTATCGCTATCGACAGTTGGATCTCATGTGTTACATGCAACTAGTATAGTTAAACACAGGTGTGTACCTAATCACTATATTGTTTGTTTATTTAAGAGGCTTGGGGCAGTGTAAACAAATAAATAAATACATTTTAAAATACGAAGTAACTAAACTAAAGGTCGTATTACGGGAGTTATTTGAGAAAAACATAAGAAAAAGGTAAGGTCCCATACTGCGAGAATACTTCTTACAAAACCTCAACTTTTTCTCACGTTTTTCTTAAATAACTCCCGTAATACGACCCTAAATGTAGAGAGGGTATCACTGTATTTATTTTATGAAGTTATTATGTATAACTTTATTTTATGAAGTTATTATGTATAACTATATTTTATGAAGTTATTTTGTATAACTTTATTTTATGAAGTTATTGTGTATAACTTTTTTTTAGTTATTATGTGTAACTTTAGCAAAAACTATAATTATGTATTTTTTTTAAATATGAGAGTAATTTGAAAGATATAGCAAATTAAATTATCTGTTGTCTATGATATCGATATAAATTCTGTTGTACTTAAAGTTAGAGCTGCACACAGGACACAAAAAAATATGAGGTAGACGTACGAAACGGACGAACGGATTGGACGAATCTCGTATCAGCCGAGAATATTCTATTGAAGATTTATGTAGAGTAAAAATAAAACAGACAAACGGATGAACAAAAAACATACTAAAGATACAAGGATCAGTAATGAAATCAACAGATTTTTCGAAAATATACGCATACAGCCAAAACTAATAAAATAATTAGTAAAAATGTAAACAATGATTTAATTATAGGTAATATACCTATTTATTTATTTATTACAAGAAACACCAACAGAACATTGGCTTTGGATTTGGGGTTAAATCCACATTCAAAAGTTGAGATTTTTTCTAGTGATAGTTTATTTGTTTTATAAAAAAAGGCAAATGATTATTAAAATAATAGAAATTGCAAAAATAATTTATTAATACACATAAAACATAATATAGACAGTTATAATTAGTAGTTCCAATGCTCATAACATGTGTTTACAAAACATATATTGAATACATATCGTTTAATTGAATATTAAATATATTCAATTAAACGATAGAAAATAATCTAAATAGGTAACTATAACACATCCAGTGTAGTGTATTTTTAAAACACGCTTCAGAGAAGGAATTATTAAGGGAAAACATCTCATAATGATTGTTAACTATAATATAAATTTAGTGGTGGAGAGTTAATAATAACAAGAGTGATTTATGATAGGACAATGATAACCAAAATTATAATTAGTTATAGAATAAAAAAATCATAAATATAAAATTTCTTTGGTAAATTAAACATTATTATCACAACTGGAATATATAAAAGGACATTATTTAAGGAGTATGTATGTTTTTTTTATTTGTCATTTTCTGACGGAGATAACTTATTCAAAATGAAAAGTTCCAACATATTATTCTGGGGGTGATTTTTCATAATTCACAAGGGACATTCGGTTCGGAATTTAAATTTTTTCGATCAGCGATTGGATCAGGAAGCTGCTTCTCGTCCCTTCAGCCAGTTTCACGTAGAGGGAGAATTTTATCAACCATATGGTTATTGATGCATTGCTTTTATACTTTGTACGTTAAAGCGGACTTGGCATTCTGGCTATAAAAAAATATATTTTTTCTTAACCAGTTAACAAAACAGCATATTAAATAAAATTTGAAAAATTTTGTTTTATGTAGTTTTTGTAATAGAGATACCTAATTATTAATGAATATATTTTTTTTTTTAATTTTGTCAATACTGACGGTGTTGAATATGTAGAATTCCATAATAATAGATATTTTAAATCAAACAAATGATTTGGTCTACATATATATTTTTTTCTGAATCCAGGACGACCGTTTCAGGCCCTTATCAGCCAGTTGATAAGGGCCTAATAAGCTGAAACGGTCGTCCTGGATTCAGGAAAAAAATGTATATGTAGACCAAATCATTTGTTTGATTTAAAATACCTATTATTATGAATATTTTAAACATTAATAAACATATTTATTCCCTAATATTGATGAAGTAAGAATGTAAGGACTGGATAGTTATATTAATTATATAAATATTCATTTATATTATATATTAACATTGGAAAATATTTTTCTAGTAAATATTTTTTATTTTATATGTATCAGTTTAATCCAGTTTATATTGCTTTTAAAATATTTAAATAAATAAACATAAATTTATTATAATATTAAATCATTTAATGAAAAATTGTAGGTATATATTAAAAAACTTTCAGAAACGTAATTGAACCAATTTGGCATTCTCGTTTTTGTAAAATATTTCCATTAATTTGAAATGTCAGTTACTAGTATTCTTCCATATTATCAATCGTTCAGCCATCATTTAAGTTTACCCTTTTAAGTCAGCAAACATATTTAATATTGTTATCAAAAACTTTTTCGGGGATGGACTCGATTGACATGAAATAAATAGTTTTCGATTATTTTTTTTAACGTAGTTACGCTACGCAGGGGACACCAGCCATTAGGATTTATACATTCAGGTTTGCAATCTGCTCAAGAATTTTTTTCCGATCCTCAGAGTCCCGAGTTGTATATCTTGAAATAAGGAGCTATTAGGATTTCTTTATTGTAATGTTGGTAATACTTCAAATATAATTTGAATCGACAAATTGTTATTTTTTTTTTTGTATTTTCATCATGAAACCTTAAAACATCAGTCTGAATCGACTCCGTAGAATATCTTGTTCCATTAAACGAACCGAAATCACAACAAGGAACGTCGGAACAATAATTCAATTTACTGTTCATCATATTATTACCTTTTTGGAATTGTTTATTTGGTAAACAATAATGAAAAGGCTGTTAATTGTTCTTTAGAAGATATTGTTTTTTCTCTTAAATGTTTACTTCAATACTAACCACAAAATCCCCAAAAAATAAATTTGAGTAATGTGATGAAGTGGCCGAAACCAAATTTGGAAAATTGAGAGATGATTTATAAAGGTATATGAAAAAAAATATAAATGAATATTTCTTTTCCTGTGTACCTTACCTATACAATATTTATTTATTTATTTATTTATTTATTTATTTAAATCCACAATAACCATACATAAAAAATTACAACAATACGACAGTGAAACATAGAACAAAAAAAAAAATTTTTAAAAATTGACAATTTAGTATAACATGTTGGCACTGACAAAATGAATACAACATCCAGTACCAACATCCAGTGGATAAGAACTATTCCACTAAGCAGTGCTTGTGTCGGAATAGCTTTACAATTCATTTTAACTGACACAGTCTTTACTTATGTAACCCATTTATGTCTAATATATAATTATAACATATAAAAAAAATCAAAAATACAAATTATAATATAAGCTATAACATCACGGTTTTATAATCATTTCATAATTTTAAAAAATATATCTTCAATGTTCATTCTACCTTTGTTGAGAATCCAAGAAGATAGTTTATTTTTCATAGCACTTAGTGATTTTATATTATATATCTCAGAACCAATCAATTCTTTTGTAAATATGTTTAAAATACGAGGCAAAATAAAATCAAAATGTTTTTGAGCAAACGTGGTATGAGCTCTGGGGATGGGTAAAAGTCTGTGTCTAATATTGTAGGAATTTTCAACTCGAGTATATTGTGTTATATTGAGCTTATGTGAGTAAATGATTAATTTCTTGAGGTATAGCTGACGAATATCTAAAACTTCAAATTCAAAAAATAATGAATTAGACGGATATCTAAAAGGTTTTTTATTAATAACTCGAATGATACTCTTCTGGGCTATTTCAATGGGACTTAGTGCGGTTTTATACGTTCCTCCCCAAACTATGATGCCATAACATAGTATAGATTGAGCAACTGCATAATAGATGAACTTAAGGTCATCTATTTTAAAAACATTGCGAATACGTAAAAATAGATAGATTAGTTTTCGAATTTTTATGGAACATTCCTCAATATGCTTTTTCCAATAAATAATTGATTTATCAGATATTGTGCATTACCAAATTGAGTTCAGTGCTCATAAAATAATCAAATTAAATAACAACGTTATCAATCATTTTTGTGTTAAATATACATATATAAGAAATAAGAAAATGTGAAAAATTAAATAATTATGTGAGAGTATTTTTTTTCTTGCGCCCCCACTTTGACGAGCCTGTAACCAAAATATGGACAGTGTAGCATTAACATGGAGTCGCGGGCAAAATGCCTGAATAGCCAATGGTCCATCATGTGTGAATTATTTCCCAGATAATCGGCGACCGTGCGCGGACTAGTTCCATACCCCAACCATCCCTTCCCCTTCCCTTCCATTCCTCTTTACATATATCAACGGGGAGGGCCGGGAGTTACATACATACCTATATTAATTTTTAGAAAAATTGAGCGTCTCATATCGGTAATTTCTGCCTTCCTCGATCATTTTTTATCGAATATGCGCAGATAATATGAGACATACAAAGTCGGTCTGCGGTCGTTCGAGCGTTTTATGCTCGGGATACATGACGAAGCTGACATTAATGTAGAAAGAAGTGTGGATGTCGACATCGTTGTATGTAATTTGTTTTCCTGCTCAAGTGTATTGGACACCGTTAACCCATTGCAACACAAAGCCGGCGAATCACCAGCCAATGTCAATGATACACTTAGCCGGCGATTTGCTGGATTGCCTTTGAGTGGCTTTTATTTACAATGGTGGCTCTCAACATTATCCAAAATTACCTGGAGATGAGTCATAGTGATATAGCTAATGATAATGAATTTCAATTTATGGGTATAAATGTTATTATATTGTAAACTCGTCCTCATGTCAGTTATGTCATCACCCCGACCAAGTTCTCACCCAACTGTGTCTTACAACAGAACGGAGATCCTCGCTGCTGTCTGAAGGCCTCTTCAAGGTCCAATTGGGCATGCGGATTTTGTGGTCTCGAAGAAGAACTTTACAGCCTTCAAATTGTTTTGCCATGGTTATAGTGCCCTTCTATCTGCTGAATAAAAAAAATAGAAATAGAAATACATTTGTCAACTTTCTGATGCCCTTTTTACACAATCACAGGCTTGAAGTAATCTTGCGACAATCCATGTCTGTGAATATTATTTTCACCGACGTTGATTTTCATTTTTTTTGCACTTTTGTGCCGAGACCACGAGTCTAGAGGAACTTCTAAAGCTACTCTTCGTGCTATGCATTCTTTGTCATTCTTACTAGCGTTCTGTGAAGGGGCCGTTTTCAGTCCTCATATGCGGAGTGGGTGGAGGAGGTCGTAGCATAAATTATTAAGAAAATTGACAAAATTATAAAGTGCATTGTATAAGAAATAATGTCTTTTTATGTTGCAATTGGTTTATATCCTGTCTACACGAGAGCGACACCAAAATTACTGGTGCAACTCGGTGTCGCGATATAGGTATTGTAGAAGCATTTTCCTTTGAATCCTTTCCTTGCCACTGTCCCCTCACCGATGCGTTTTAAAATTGTCAATAGGAAAGTTGGTCACAATAATTTTGGGTGACAATAAGAGACAATTTAAAAAAAGGATCAGTACAAGTTTGAAGACCACTGCGTGTGGATGTGTGCACAGAAATCAATCAGTGAACCAGGAATAAAGAAGCATCGGTGAGATCGTTTATAATACAGTCCACTACCTACCATCTTTAATACCCATCACCTGATGTTTTCTACAGGTATAGGTACACTCGAGTATTTAGTGTCGTCGTTTACCCGTGCAGTATGACAGAAAGCGCACTGCGGTTCGATTGAATCAAAAAGGCCATGTTGCAAATAGACCGTTTCTATCATCCCGAGAAGCGATTTTTTTATTATGTAATTTGATTTGTTTATGCCACGACTCAAAATCCCTTACAAAAACTAATAACCAGGCGTCTCTCTCGACAGTAACAATTGGATATTTGCAACTTGCTAAAAAATTAATTAAACGCTGTCATCTCTCATTAAAAAGTGTAAGTGCGTATATCATTAAAAAAAATACTTTCATTATTTAAAGAAAACTATGTAATTTATTTTTTATCCAGATAAAGTTACACTTCAAGAACAAAAACATGTTACAATCCTAGGATTGGTTTGCAACAAGCACTGCATCTATCCACATTATCTCTGTTGTCCGTCAGCCTCTTCATATCTTGGTAACTGCTACAGCGCACATCACTGATCACCTGGTCTATATAACTTTCTCTAGGGCGACCTCTATAATTTCTGCCCTCCGTCATTCATTCGGCGATAGTAACAAACATATGCCTGGTGTTATGGCCTTTCCATTTTATGATCCATTGGTAATACCACCTTTCTAACGACGTGGTACTGAGCAATGACGGAGAAATGAGAAAACGCTAAATAAGACTTAAATTTAATTTTAATTAAAACATTCCAGCTTGGGTATATAATGGGGAAGGAAATTAATTATACACTAATGACAAACTTAACTTTTTCTTACTTATAGTATAACTTATAATTTTTATTAACTACTGTATAAAGTTATATTGTACTTATTGTTATTATTATACTTGTAAAAAGGATTTTAATAAATAAATAAAATAAATAAATAAAATTGTTAATGTGATTTGCTATGTCAACAATATCCGAAACAAACAATGACCTACAAAAAAATACTGAACAGGCCGCATAGCGCCTGCAAACAATGCAACATGGCAATTTCAATTTCCATGACTAAATGTATGGCATTCACATAGCATGCAACCTGACTAAGACCCAGCAGATCAGGTTAATATTTTTAGATACCTAGGAATAGACCTAACAGAATATGCTATCCTCTTCGAAGAAATGAGCCAAGTCAATAATTCTTTATCTAGAAAAATGAGGATATGGCTATGAAGAGCATAATGAGAATTTAAACGGCATGCGTGAGACCAGTTATGACATGGTGTGGAGGTACGAGCAGACACAGTATTAGAATACAAATGCCGAGGAATGAGGAGAAATGAGGCCACTGAGAATGATATCATGCAAAACCTTGAGAGACCGAGTGAGGAACATCAGAATAAGGGAAATAAGTTGATGATATCATCAGATGGTGTAGGTAGCGGAGGAAGACTGGTATAGTCACGCCCAAAGGATGATTGTACCAGACTTGCTCATATCGTGCTGCACAATCAGCCTCACGGAACCCGCCCTCTCGGTAAACCGCCTAAAAGATGGAGTGATGCCTGGGAGGAGCAGAGCTCTTAAAACAGATCCATAGGTCAACATAAAAGAAGAAGAAGAATAATTTAAATTCTAAATTTAATACATAAATCTGTCAAAATAGTTATTAATAATCAAATTTTAAAAATTATTTTAAATAACTAATCCTTTCGTACTAAATTATTTTAATTTTTTAAAGATAAAAACCATATTATAAACTGTATTTAGATCAATAGTATATTGCTAACGGGAGCTATTTATTTTTACTTTCAATATTCAAGTTATTTTGCTTAAAACTGATTGACCAAATAAAATTAAAAAAACATGAGATTCAATTGTACCTTTGTATATACATATGTATTATGGAAGTGAATAAAGACGTAATACTCTAGTAATAATCGCACCTAGTTTCCTCCCGCTTAAGCGCGTTTCACCCCTAGGGCGGGTATTTAAAGTTGAATCGTCCCGTGTGTATTTAATATGCTAATGTTTATTTGGATGTTGGTGTAACACGAGATTAAGGGGAGTCCTACATACCTACTAAAGAGGATGGGACACTCGATAATTCGTGTTTAATGCAGATTTGATTTTCTCTTTACAAGTGCGACAATCTGTTACTTGCAATTTTACTGTGAAGATGAAAAACTCCAACATTGTAACAAAGCTAAAACACAATATCCTGGCTTAAAAGTCGTTATTTCTCGGTCACTGTGTGCAATACCTACACTACATATAACAGCTATTTTGTATTATTTTTGAGGTCATTATATAAATGATAAATAATATTCTTGATAAATAATAATATATTTTTGATAAATAATAATATTAATTTTTGATAAATAATAACTTTCAAGAAGATAAGTATATGAGCATACTAAAGTTTTTTGAATCGTCGATGGATAAGACTGAATATGTTTAATGATGAAATACTATTATAATTTAATTGTATTGATATTAAGGTAGGTAGATTTGAACCTACATAATCTAGTGAAAGAGTAAAAATTTGACACCCTATCTTGGTGTTTCTGTGTGATTTAAATATGTTTTTCAATCAATATTTATTCAATATTAAAATAACTCAGCGGGACTCAAAAAAATACTTCATCAAAAAAAGATTTTCAGCATCTCTGCTGGATGTCTTCGCCGTTGCGTCAGAAGTCGTAATAAAGAGTGTACGATAAGATTACGCCCATTTAATTAAATGTGGTGCTTTCTGGTATTGTGATTGACAGTTAAATCTTCCCAGGATGATGAAATCCTGCTTCCACCAGCCGGCTTGTCGCATCTTCCTGTGGGAATAGCATTTGACATTGTATTTAGCACAGGATCCTAAGACCCCTCGGTTTTGATTCGATTGTATCAGCGGGACATCACCTCCCAATGGAAGTTCAGTTTTCTGTTATGATTCATTTCTTTCTACAACAAAATAAGAATAACTACCTTATATATAGAGAAAAAGCAAAGAGGAAATTAGTACCTAAGGAATCGGTATTTGACACAAAGTCACAAAATGAATATTATTAAAAATATAATAAAACGAACATATGTATGTATGTTGATTGTTAAACCATCATTTTTATTTTCAGATACAGCAATTGAAACTGTTTATAAAAAAACATAAAAAATATTTAGTATTTAAGAGTATATGTTATTAACGTGTAGGTATAGCTTTCAAAACCTTCTTCAACACAATTTTTTTCAGAATATTGGTTAATTATAATATTAGTTGGATGAAACAAAAAGAGATCAAACTGGCGATAGTTGGTACCTATAGTTGAAGAATGCGGAACAAAGTATAATCTGTTAAATCAAAATTATTATAAGTATATTATATTTCAAGATATTTTGATTATTTTTCTATATAAAAAAATGTATGAAACGACAAACGACACGAAAAAACTACGTGAAACGACAGGAAAAAAAAACTCTGAAAATCATTGATCAGATATTTTTTAATAATTCTACATGACATTCTTTAACTTTGTAAGATTGCAAGGAAATGATGATACGACTAAAATGATTTTGAAAACATATTTATATAAATATATATTATTTACACAGAGTTGTTTGAGCGTGTAAGTTTATATATTTTTTCCAAGGAACGATATCCCCCTTTCTTCGACTATTGTTCTTTACTTCCGCTTTCAGACTGATTATTTTCCACAACCAAGTTCCATAAAGGCACCCCACGAGTTCCATCGAATTACATGTCCATGTGGAATATTCGTTCATTTTAGCCGGTGAATATGCTGAAGTGGAGTAGATTGAAAAAGCGCCCTTGTGATATCTCCTTTCTCTTTATTCTTCTACCTTCTATCTCCCTCTCTCTACAGCTCTACACTAATGGTGATTGTTTTTGTATTAGCTAGTCAGTGTCTAGTTCAGTTACGATTGTCCTAAAATTATAAGGGTGAATACTAGTGAACCTCGTCAGCGAGAGATAGCGTTGAATTTTTATTTTAAAATAATTAGCAACGGACTAGTGATCTAGTGGATTTGGGTTCAGATCTTGCTTTGAGAATTTTTTTTTACCTGTAGAACAAATATTTCCTTACTCAAGAGAATGTATGAGGATGTTCATGTACTTTAAAGAAATGGATTCATTCATATTTGATTACTATGAATGTGAATATGGTAATGTCACTTGGGAAATATTTCAAGGTGATCTTTTATATCATTCGTTTTTCTTTTTGTGTATATTTATAAATGTACATATAAAGTATTGTGTTCGTTGTTTTATGTACATTTACAGTATTGTATTTTTTCATAAGGTTTTTTTGGTAGCATTGTTTGCAAATGGATCATTTCTGTCAAATAGTTTTCATTGAACTATCCAATCCCGCAAACAATCTATACATCTGCTGATAAATTATATTTAAGGTCATGATATCCTTTATAGATTTTTATATAATTATTCAATTTGTTATATTATTTTACGCCGTAAAATAATATGAAAAGGTATTCCTTGAATAAAATTCCAGATCAATGCATAAAGAAATCCTAATCAATGCATAAATTGCAACTTTTTGGGAAAAAGAGATGTAAGATAAGATGCAACAAAAGCAATAGAACTACATATCTTGCTGAGTACAATTAATTCACCCATCCAACAGAGCTACTCACGAATTTGATTTAGAATAGATTCAAACTTAAGAAATCTTTTAGAATAAGATTAATTAGACGAAAATTGAACTTTTAATTTCATACTAATGACCGAGTAGTGATTTGTACATTTTTAAGGTTAAGAAAAGACGAGAAAGTATTACTAGTTCATAACAAATCAAAGATCAATGCTCTATACAACCAATTTTTCTCTTAATATTTTGTATCCCTCAATGTTTGAAAAGTCATGAGTACCTATTATTATTTTTTTACGTTGTTTATAACAAATGCTGATTTTAATTAATTATTAAATTTTTTGTTTACGATTTTGTGTTATCAGTATGGATTTGTGAGACTATTAATATCATAAGTCTCCAGAATGTGGCAACTTGTTATTGGGTGCGTGTTAAATTAACGTTTGACATAGTACCTGTTAGTTGCCCGAGAAGGACCTTATAAAAATATATATATATTATATTTTGCAAAAGACATATTAAGCTGCAAATAAATAAATTAATTCTTGGTGTACATTATTGTCTCACATTAAAAATAAGTGTGCATATTTTAGTTTCTGATTTTATTGTATCGCGAATAAATAATAAATTCTGTTGATATGTCCCCCGATTTTAATATCAGCAGTTTAGCTTTCTGATTGACGACTAACTCCCATGGGGTGGCTACCATTGCTAGCTGGAGTCCCCTGGGAATATCTGGAATAATTATTATTATGACTTGGAGGTTGTATTTAAATACATACCTACTGGGTGATATTATTGATGATTTTTTGACAATCATACTGCACTAAATTCCAGTACTAATGACATTTTTTATTCTGCTTCCTGTATATTTACAAGTTTTCTCTCTCAAACGTTTATTTATTTATTTAAACACTTCCTGACACCCTGTTGATGTGAAGAGTGCATTGTCAAATGCCCTTTTGCGAGACAATCAACATTCTTCCACCTCATCGGTGTTTCTTACCCAGATAAGAAAGATTTGCGGGGGAATTAATTAAAAATAAATTTCTTTATACCTACTGGGAAACGAAAACTAATACAACTTTTTACCACTTACCACTTTTTCTATAACAAATTTTTAACATCTCTAGAGAGAAAGTTGGAATGTTATAGGAGAAACTGGAATTAATGGCACCTACAGGGCTAACGACCTGTTAGCGGCTGGTTTACATGATCCTTTTATGCGATTGCGCAACGTTTTTGCAACCAATTCGCCTTTTTATTGTGTTCCCTATCAATCCAATTTTTGAAAGTTCTATATGTAATACATCAAAAACTTTTAATTTGAAACATAAGCTGAAACACCATCGCTATATATGAATCGACGAAGAAAATTATTTTTTCGAATAAAATTTATTTTATGGTATATATTTAATAAGCCATTGTTTCAAGACCATAGGTATACACTCTCATATATCATTTTTTATTTTGCTTAAACTACTAGGAAGTTATTATTTTTTTCTTACTCTCCCTGGCTCCATCCCAACTCATTGTCTGCGAAGACTTTTAAGCTCCCGTACACAGTCAATCTGGATCGCGATCCATGATCAAAATCAATGATCATGAACCAGAGTAAAGATCTGGATCGCGATCATTGATTTTGATCGTGGATCGTGATCCAGATTGACTCTGTACGGGATGCCTTAGGGTTAGCTCTTGTCGTGATCAGGCTGTAATATGTCGGATATAATCAACAAATAATCATTTACCTACTTTGTGCATAGGTACTTAGCAGATTTTTTTTGTGCTTTTATTAGCAAATAATGATTTATTTAGTTAGTGGATCAAAGTTTCTAGAAACGGGTCACCTTGTGACTTGTGAAAATGAATTAAATTAGTGTTACCACAACTGTCGTGCGCATTTGTCACAGTCAGTGTGACAATGTTGTAAGTAAACAAGGTTCGGTCCGCGGTCCATTTATATTATTTGTTGACACCTCCCGGGTCTCTTTATCTGAAGATTCTGGCTCATTAACCGGACCATCATTCACTCACTCTAGCGGAGGGGATGGCGAGACATAAGATTGACAAGCGCTGATTATTTCTTATTAGAGAATTGTTACACACACGAAACCTTCATTACTTTATGTCTTTTTTTATCACGTTTCAAAGCCGACAGGCAAATTGATAGCTTATATTACTGGCTTACATGAAGTGATACATATCCAGAATTTTAAAAAAATGGTGAAATCGAGCCACCCGATATAAGTTGGTACTGTATGTTTTTGGAATTGGAATACATGTTCCAAAGAATGATGAAAAATAATCAATTAATGGCTTCTTCTCATTCTTTCTTCAGCCATCTCTCCACTGCTGGATGTAGGCATGTTCTAAATTCTTCCATTCGTCTTTTTTTGGCCTTTTTGGACCCATCTCCTCACAGTGACGGGGAAAATGTCATCGGACCACCTTTTCTGAAGCCAGCCTATTCCCCTTTACATATCCCATGGTCTCCATTTCAGAATGCTGGGTGCCCATATGTACATTCCCTGTCTGGAAATAAAACCCACCCATTGCCATTATTTTTTTACTACTAGATCCACGATATTAATTATTAGTTTTGTTTGGCAAACATGTTAAGAGCATTGAAAAATAAAAAGTTTTTAATCAGATGGACTAAGTTCTCTTTATTACTCTCCACACTATATTTAAGCGTATTTTTTACATCGATTTCTCAACGGGTATCATGTAGAGTACATACTATGAGTTTCGTCCAGATGTTTTTGTATGTATGACGTACGCCGTATCCTTTTTGTGTACTTTTATGTTTACAGCCCAAACTATAAGTCCGATCAACTTCATATTTATATCAAATGTGTAAAGTGCATAGACTTATAGCTTATGATTAGTTTTCAATAGACAACTTTTAATTTCATCTCTATGATTTCATCATTTTTGTTGATTTTTTTGTCTCCTCTATACATAAAACTATAAGTCCAATTGTTGACATCATATTGATTTCATATATGTAAAGTCCATATACTTAGAGCTTTATTAGTTTTCTATAGATATCCGTTAATTTCTTCTCTATCATTTAATCTGTCCAAACTTTCAAAATGCTCTCATGCTCTGGAAAATAAAGGTATTTTTATTGTTTAAATACACTCTTCAAAAATGCATTCAAAGATTCTCAAAATATAAAGATAAAAATCTATGGTCCGTTATATCAATGTGAAATTAATTTCATATTTGTATGATAAACGTATATAACAGAAGAAAAATAATAATAATAATAAACACTTCCTTGCGCCATGCGCAAGTGGCGAGTTTATTGCCGTATGGCAATTTCTTCCAACTAACCAGTGTTTCCAACCCAGAAAAGCAATATTTGCGTGAGAAATGAATTTAAATTCCTCCTCTGCTGGGAAAAATAGCTTCTGTATGGGAAAATTGAATGATCAACTTCATATTGATATTGTATGTCTCCATAAACAAGTGTATTTTTTTACTCTCCACTTCTATCGTTCTCAAGGGGTAGGCAGTGAGAACCGAACACCACATTCTTCTATATTGACACATATACATCGCCTCATCAACATTGATACAATGTCTCATACATGCTTATCTTGCTAGTAATGCAATTTTTTTTACATAAATTTCTCTACAGATATCATGAAGAAAGTGCATACTATGAGTTTCGTGACAATGTTTTTGAGTGTATGATGTATTGTGAAAACTTTTGTGCTCTGGAAATCTTATATTTGTTTAAAAATCTAATAGAAATGTGCCTTCTTTATAAAAATGCATTTAGAGATTGTCAAACTTTCAAGAAAAAAAATGTACACATAAATGTACACGCCGACCGCCGTGGTACAGTTGGTAAGCCGTTCGGTTTCTGTTCTGTAGGGAAATTGCCATACGGCAATAAACTCGTCACTTGCGCAGGGTGCAAGGAAGTGTTAATTATATTCTACACTTACTATGTAGAGGAGACTTTAGTCTATTTATGTACCTATATACCTACGTCTTTTAGACTATGTAAATTAAAATAATCAAAAATAAATTAAAATAAAACACAAGAGTTACAACCACAGAGCAAGGAATATAAAGAGTAGTTATAAGACTACAGGTCGTCACAAAGTTGGTGGTAAGGTGCAACAAATTCAATAAATATACCAAACACTTTACATATAAATGTTTTATTTAAAAACTGTAAATTAAAAATCAAATCGGATATTTATGTCACATTTACATAGCAGTAAAAATATTTGGCTCGGACACGTTTGTAGAATGGAGGATAACCGGGTCCCAAAGAAAGTATTGGACACCTGTCCTGAATGAAGAAGAAGCAGAAGGAGACCTAGGATGAGATGACTGGACGACATCGAGGGCGATATAAGAGCGATCGGACAGACAAATTGGAGGAGACTTGCTGACGACAGGGCGGGATGGAGGCAGTTTCTTGAGGAGGCCAAGGCTCGCACCGGGTTTTGTTTATATCATGTCTATCGATTATTGGTCTGTGGTTACAATGAAGAATAAAACAAAAGTTTATTGAAAGTACTTGCATTTCGTAAAATTGTATGATAGTTTTGTAAAACGAAACAGTATTAAACCAGTTTTATAAAATCAAAGAATCCCAACAAAATTTTTAATTTTCATCTTGATCAAACACTCCAGTCTTATTTGATACGAAAATAAGATAAAAATCTTATAGTTCAGATAAGATTTATAATGAATTTTTATTAATAT
This sequence comes from Molanna angustata, assembly GCA_963576475.1. Classification (NCBI taxonomy): domain Eukaryota; kingdom Metazoa; phylum Arthropoda; class Insecta; order Trichoptera; family Molannidae; genus Molanna; species Molanna angustata. The sequence continues at coordinate 30,212,143 of OY754968.1, read as the reverse complement.
TTATTAGCTTAACTTTACTTTTTTTTTTTTTTTGTTTTATTTACATATTTCAATACAGAACATTTCATAAAAAAGTATACATAATAAAAATATTGAAATTTTACTATATCACTAGGCTAAATGCCTATTTTGAGGCAGTACTCATAAAGCATTTAGTCAAAGGATATTGAGGGTATATTATTAAGATAACATAAATAAAAAAATATATTTTTACTGGATTTGTAAGATAATTTAGATGTTCAATATATATGTGTGCAAATTTAAGTTAAAATGTGTGTAAGTGCTGTTTCCGATCCCTGTCTGCCCTTATTCATAAGCCAAAGTGTTACCAAACGCTTGAAATTGTTGTGCGTGGAGGAGGGTAGTGTATCGTTATTGATAATATTAAAAATTTTTGGAGCAAGATATCTGTAATGTCTTTGTCCGTAAGTAGTACGTGTCCAAGGTGGTAGAAAGTTATGTCGATGTCTTGTGTTGTATACGTGTCCAAGGTGGTAGAATGTTATGTCGATGTCTTGTGTTGTATACGTGTCCAAGGTGGTAGAAAGTTATGTCGATGTCTTGTGTTGTATACGTGTCCAAGGTGGTAGAAAGTTATGTCGATGTCTTGTGTTGTATACGTGTCCAAGGTGGTAGAAAGTTATGTCGATGTCTTGTGTTGTATACGTGTCCAAGGTGGTAGAAAGTTATGTCGATGTCTTGTGTTGTATACGTGTCCAAGGTGGTAGAAAGTTATGTCGATGTCTTGTGTTGTATACGTGTCCAAGGTGGTAGAAAGTTATGTCGATGTCTTGTGTTGTATACGTGTCCAAGGTGGTAGAAAGTTATGTCGATGTCTTGTGTTGTATACGTGTCCAAGGTGGTAGAAAGTTATGTCGATGTCTTGTGTTGTATACGTGTCCAAGGTGGTAGAAAGTTATGTCGATGTCTTGTGTTGTATACGTTTTGTCCCGCAGTATTATGTACTTGTACGTATATCTTTGTTTAAATGTGAAACTTTAAACACTTACTTACATACCTAAATAAAAATCTTCACAAAATTTCACCTGCGAGGAATTTTGTAATGTCGATATATTAATTAATTACTCCCTATTGAATATCAAAATATTAGGAAAAATCTGGGTTGTTTCTACTATTATTTTATTATATTATCATCCCGACGAAGTGTCACTGGAGATGGAGATGTTAAAACAGAGTGAAGGGTGAATATAGAGGGTTAGTGATTCGTATTGACTTTTATAAATGGTATTAACTTTAGACACACACACACACACACACACACACACACACAGTCAATAGGTAGGTACTTAGATAGTGCGTTCTGTATTTATTGTATTCCCTATGGCGATATGTTACCTGGCATTTATTTGCTTCTATAGTTAAGTTATATTAGGTTACGCAACTATGTAGATATAAGTATGCACCCAGTTCTAAGGCGGTGGCCAAGAATTATTTATAAAAGATGATTTAAGTTTTGAATATTTGTAAATTGAGGTTTTTTTATACGCAGCTGTTAATGTAATTGAGATTCTAATAAAAAAAATTCAAAACAATTTGTTTTTCTGTCCAGGAAAGCAAAATTTGCGTGAAAATATATTATTTATTGCATTTGTTTGGATATGTAGGTAACAAGACTAAGGGGCCCGGGTAGACGTCGTTTTGTCACAGATCGCATTTTATATAGATCTCATTTTATGTATTGTTCTGCAATAGACCTCCTATGTAGATCGCATTTTATATAGACCTCATTTTATGTATTGTTCTGCAATAGACCTCCTATGTAGATCGCATTTTATATAGACCTCATTTTATGTATTGTTCTGCAATAGACCTCCTATGTAGATCGCATTTTATATAGACCTCATTTTATGTATTGTTCTGCAATAGACCTCCTATGTAGATCGCATTTTATATAGACCTCATTTTATGTATTGTTCTGCAATAGACCTCCTATGTAGATCGCATTTTATATAGACCTCATTTTATGTATTGTTCTGCAATAGACCTCCTATGTAGATCGCATTTTATATAGACCTCATATTATGTATTTTACATTTTTTTTCGTTCTCTAGATGCGTAACACAATGTCAATAGATTTTAACACAGCCATTTATTGAAAGATTACACAACTTACAAATGTATTACGACCTATTTTCCTTCTAAAAAATCTTGGGGCGGGTGTAGGGAAGTCAAAATTTGTGGTTTTATGTATTTTTGGACAAGAAACCCAAAAAAAACATTCAAAAATGTTTTTTTTATATCTCGATAACAGCGCCACCCATCGGGTCTAAATCTATCCTATCTTTCAACCAACTATACCGTAACCAACCATACAAATTTAGAAAATTCCATTGAAATCAATTGGGTAGTTTCGGACATTCCCGTGTTCGAACATCGTGACGCGAGATTTTTATATATTGTGACGGGATGTTGCGGTTTTGAGGCGGTTCTAAAATTCAAGGATTCTAGGTGTAAAAAAATCAGTTGCTGGGTGTTATAAGATAAGACTTATAAGATAAGATATTATTTGACTGTATTGATGGATCTCACCGATATTTCTTTTTCTGTCTCTCACTAGGAGTAATTTTTATCTGCACTTATCGAAATTTACAATAAATTAACACATTTGCATGTTTTTGTGGTATACGGTATCACATTCCAAAATCGAGCTAACGAGCATCCCCGAAGATGATGAACCGAATGAGCGGTGTGTGGGTGCGGAATGCATTCCACAGCATTCCTTTACTAGGCTCGTAGTTGAACATACATACACCGTACATATAATGTAGGTTATTGTCCATTATTCTCATGTTGTATACCTATTTCAGTAAATTTTATAATATTGTATATTTATATCTAATGTGTGTAATGAAATAAACCGTGACATCGCCATAGAAATGCGTCTTATTTCAAAACACCATAGTCTTCTAAATTGTGCGTAATTGGTATACATTGACAGTATTATTGTCATAAAACATTATTGTCACATAATTTTTTTTTGAAAATAACACATAAATAATTGTGAGAGAAAAAAGATTGACTTCATAGAAAGATGCTTTTTCATCAGGGGGCAAGTCTGGTCCAACCGGCGAAATCAAAACCCTCACTATTACCCATATCATGGATATACCCAGATTACCCATATCATGGAGTTTTATAATATCTTTAGATGTCATAGAACTCCATATGATAATTATATCCATGATATGAGTAATAACGATGGTTTTGATTTCGCCGGTTGGACCAGACTTGCCCCCCTGGTTCTATTCGTGCCGCAACCATGTTTCGAAGATTTTTCGGCTTCTAACCATGCATATCATTTCTTTATTTAGAAGTAAATATGAGATTAAATACGTGTATGTTTAAAATAATTTACCTAGGTATATACATTCACATATCACTCACTAAAATCAATTTGATTGTTGGTGTATAGGTACCTAGGTGTAGGTACCTATATTTTAGAATAAGAAAATAGGTTGTATATTTTCAAGAAAAAAAATTAAGGTAGGTACTTACAAGCATCGTTCCCAACAGAGTACAAGACCCTCTTCACCCTCTATCTTCATAATTTTTGAAATTCATTTTTATGATGAAGTGTTCGTCTGCCTAAAAAAATCTCTTGATAATTCGTGAGATAAATCCTGGCATCAGGGATACAAACGAAATAAATAACGCAGTAGCTGGCAAACTTCGGATATACTATTTTATGTGAAAGTATTTTCAATTTATTCTTTTAGTGAATACTAATTTTCTTCTTACTCGTAATCTTCCTTAGCTATTTGTTCTGTGCAGTGAACATTGTGCATGAAACCGTATTGAAGCTGTGATTGAAAAATGCGTATGTACGACTATGGGACAAGTACATATAATTTTCATCTATTTTTTAATTTATTAAGGTTTTAATGTGTGGTTGGAGGCCCAGGCAAGATTTGTACCCGATCGCGTATTATTTACCTTTCCGTGTTGATTAGGAGGCAAGTACTGCCACGAATTAGGCACTAGTTTGTTGCGATAATGCACTTAAAAGCTCGTGTTGAGTTCAAGGCACGTGTCCTCCAAATGCATACGGTTTTGTAACGTTAACTCCACATATGAATAAATAATGGCATAGACATATCAAAAAATTGGCCATGCACTGTCTCACACACGTTCGTCAATTGTTTAAGATATACCTATAGTAACCTTTTTTCGTGTTTTTTGACCGGTACATTTATTTATTTATTCATATTATAATACACTTCTTTTCCTTCTATGTAGTAACAAAGCATTTCATAAAATTATATTTACATTACGTGATTTTTCCTTTATATACCAGATATTATATTATTGTCATAAACTGCCTTGCTAGGTAAAAACCTGTCCTGTCTTATTAGTTTGTATTTTTGATTCGAAATTATGTTATTAATTTATTTTTATGTAATCTCTGGTCTTTTTTATCGTAATTTTGATGTTTCGTTTAAATGTTTTCAAGTAACTGTTTTGTCTAAATGTTGTACCTAGGTAGTTCATTGAATAATTTGACTCCAAAATATAGGAAGTTTTTTCTCCGAATGTTGACTTGAGTCCAGACATTGACTCTGCTGACTTTCTTTTAATATATAATGTTTGTAGCAATAATTTTAAGCAAATTAAATAAATAAAAAATATATAAATATCCAACGGATGAAAACCAGAGTCATGGATAAAAACATAGAAAAAAAGGTTGAACTTCACATTTCAAATTTACAAATTGATAAGATTCAACTGGGCTCACGTGAGCATTAACAAGTGCACTTGTGTCCATTCAGGTCAATTTACAAATATCTAATTGCTCCTTCATAAAACCTCTCCTCGTCATTTCATTCGTCCACGTTTTATAAAAGAAGAATTCTGCCTACAAAAAAATAATAATTACGCAGGAAAGTACCGGCTTATTCGTTTCTCTGAAGGTACTAAACCATTGAATGAATGATGGGTAAGGAGTATAAAAAATATAATATATTATATTCATACGCGTTATCCTGTGCGAATTTATGCCACGTATACGATATATATTTCATTTGAATTAAGATGGTTGTACCTACTATAAGATATTATATTCTTGAGGTGATCGGATTATATTTGTGATATAAACGAGTGGGTTGTGGTCAACGCTAAACTCCTTACTAACAAGTCACTCTACAAAGTATTCAAATTTTGTATGGAAAATATTCAGCATTTTCATGAAATGAGTTTATTAAATTATTTTTGATTTAAATGTTTTATTAGGAAAAAGTGATAATTCTTCAATGCCGTTTTATGAATGTGATGTGCCTTTTTACCAATTTGAAAACAAAAATTTAAAATATTATGTTTCCAGACACGTTGAAATATTTGAAAGTAGAGAAGCACTCATGTCAACCGCTGTGGCACAGTTGGTAAGCCGTTTGGTTTCTGTAAAAAAAATAGCCCTAAAAATTGTGAAATTATAACTTCCCACTATACCCACTTGGGTTAGTGAGGAGTAAAAATTATTTAATTATTTTTTCTTTCAATGTAAATTATATTTGAATAAGACGTTCTTATAAACGTAATGGTGTTGAGTATGTATACAATTATTTGTTCATTCTTTAAATTCAATAATACAAAAATATCGATAGTGTAAAAGCTATCGACTTCAGTGACTTGAATTGCGTCTATATCGGCGTCATGAGTTCGATTCCCAATTAAAGAGTTATTTAAAAATATCAGCTCTTTTTGGTTCTATGAACTAAAAACACTAGTTAGTTGGAAGAAATTACCATTTACGAATTATTATATTGCGCAGTGTAAGGAAATTTTATTAGGATTTTCGAGATGATCAAGTCTCCAAAATGTTGCTACTTGTTATTGGGTACCTACGTGAGTTGCTTTAATTTAAAATGCATAATTCCGAAAGACTACAGCAATGCCACACATTGCATTTATTAAATGAATTTGATTCTAAGAATGACTGGAATGGTTCAACAGTTTCATATTTCAATGGAATTGAGTGGTACTTCTTCATTTATTATTATGTTTATACTATTACATTATTGTTTATTCAGCAAAGCTACATATATTCCTTCTTTTTGTATTACTTGAAGGGATCTATCTAATATTCTTCTGGCACGTTGTTGCTTTCAGTGCTTTCATCGGAGAGGCATTCAATCCACTAGATTTTCCCATTCCCAAAGCCAAACGCAGATTTCTCATTCATTTGATCCATTTCTTCTGCACAGAGTTGCTCTGGAATTCAATTTAATAAAAAAATAGATATTTATATTAGAATAGAATAAAAACCTGTCTTAAACATACCCTGGAGAGTTTTCGTTGTATTCTTATGGACAATGTATGTAATGGATATATGACATTTTTTAAAGACAAGCCATATTTTGACACTATTGAACCTTACAACAGAAATTATATTTCTTTTTATTCGGGGTTAAAATAAAGCGATTTGTCATTAAAATTATCGCAATTACATACAATCCGGTAAACTAAATTATCAAATTAATTATTCCTAATCAAATTTCTATTACGTAAGATTTATCAAAAGTGATATTTAATTTATCTAAATGAATTTGTTATGGGACTACCAAAAATGAATGTCTATATAAATAAACAATATAAATAAACTACAGATTATTATAACTATATATTTTTTTATCATATATGTGCGTCATTTTTTATCCATACTTTTTCACTTATTATGAATTTTTTTATTTTATTTTTTATGATGCTTTGTGATTTTAGATGCTAAAAATATGTTTAAATCAATCCCCATTCGGTTCGATTACCAGCAGAGGAGAAATTCATTTAAATTAATCTATCACGCTAATATTGCTTCTCTGGGCTGGAAAAACTGGTCAGTTAAGAAGAAATTGCCATTTGGCAATAGTCTCACCCCTTGTGCAGGATGCAAGGAAGTGATTATTATTATTATTAAAATATTATTTATTACTAGCCAAGCTTATAAATATAATTTTAACTCAATCCGGCCCAGTTCGAGTAACTCTTATTTTTCTGGCCGGTAAGTACCTAAGTGGCCTTTTACACTACCTAGTTCAGTCCAGTTCGAAGAGCCTTTTTCATGACCCGTTGCCTTTTAGAGTTTCCCGCCTGCACATCAAATTAATTCGCCCACCTGGCCTGGCCTGGACGTTCTCCTGCTCTTCGTTTATTAAAACGGGTAATATAAAAACTAAAAAAATAACACAAAATAAACAACAACAAAAAATACCATCCCTGTTTGTGTGAAGGTTTTCCTACTCGTTCGAAAATAATATTTCGATACAAGGAGAGTCAATATTAATTTGAGTAATTTTAGTTTAAAATTGCCGTTCAATGTTTTCAAGATCAAATAAAATAAAAAACGTTTTTAACGACAAAATATCAAATAGTGTATTTATGAAGATTATATTTGTGTTCTCAGTTCTCAGATACTTTTTTAAAATGAAAATAATTTTGATATTGTTTAAAGACACCTTCTGCCAGCGTACATATTTTTCAAATTGATTTTCCGTCATTAATACCTACTACTACTTGAATCTTTTTGAAAAAAAATACTCCTTAATACAATTTCCAATTTGTTCGAGATAATTTGTTTCTCATAACAGATCAAAAAAGTTTCAAGCCAAGATCCGCGAGATTTTGTATGGCCGGGTATTTTTTGTATTTTTCATGCTTCAAGATTAGCAAAGAATCCTAAAAAAACATTTATCTCGCAATTGATGTGCTGAATAAGTGTGAATAAAATAATATACAATGATGATTTTAAAAGAAAGCTAAAAATTAATAGATTTTTTTTTTTGATAAATACACGAATAATAAAAATAAATAAGCTGAAATGCCTCTCATATGATCTATATACATATTCATACAATAATTAGATGATATAATCTGTGTAAGATGTATTTGGAAGTTTCGCAGAAATTTTAATTTCTTTTATTAATAATTTATTGCAAAACTAACAACTATATATCAGTGTTGCATTTAATATAATAATCTAACAGCCAATTAGAAGTCTCCGCTGATAGGGTCTCCGTTGATATTTTATGCATTAACATCATCATGCTTTGTCTCGTAGGGAAGGCAGAGAGAACTTAGTACCACTTTTTCCTTTCTTGAAATACCATCTTTACTTTTCGCGATGGTTTCAGGCCTTCCGTGGGTGACCTTTGCGTCTACCTACATTATTTTTAGCCTCCTATATAACGTAATTACGATGTGTCGACTTATTTAAAATTGTCATTTGTAAACTTATTTTATTTGAACAATAATTTTCAAAATGGATATAAAAAGATTATAAATCTTTATTTATGGTAACAAAACTGAAAAAAAATTATGTGTAACTATGTGTCAAATTGATTTATACTGAGAAAAATTCATTGTTGAAATCGCGTGAAGATGGGGTGATACCTATGCGAAACGTATTTGTTCCACGAAACGCGTTGCGTGCCATTTCATGAATAAAAACCTGTTTCATTGAATCGTTGGAAGAATAAGAAATAAACGCTTCATTGATTCTAAGGCGGAGTAAGAAAAAAGCGAATGGTTTTATTGAAATTGCTTCCATAAATAATGACTCCGCTCTTCTTAAATTTAAATTCATTCTTGTATGCATAATTGGTCGTATCTATTTAAAAAAGATATTTATGATTTATTTTTATTTTCACGCTCACTAAACAGCTTAAGTTTTTTGATTTTTATGATGTCATAAACTGGTAACCTATAAACTAAAGTCTATTTTTACGAGTTTGATAATACAAAAGACCTTACATTGATTTGCTGATTTTATTGAGGATATGTTAGTCATACAGATTGGTAGGTCACGCAGGTAGGCAAAGAGTGTCTAACGTCGAACATTCGTTTCCTACAAAACTAATAACAGATCAGCGTGTATCTAATACACGACGTTCTGTTATTCTGGTTTCTTACATTTCATTTTATTATGAATTCGCAAATTTTAAGGTTATTTTTTTTTATTGCTGATTATCATCTAGAAACATACTGAGATTGTATTCTGTAAGTTTTATCACAATGTAAGTATCTGTGTGTGTGAGTGATGTGTGCTGTGTGATATAATATGCTATGCATTATATGCGGCGTGTTTATTCTACTTTATCGATTATAGACTAAAGTAATAAGAATAATATTTTTATTTCACGTAAGAAAAGAAAAGTATTAATATAAAAACAAACAAAAACATATACAAAACAAAAAACATGATAAACAAAATAATAAAAATTATAATAAAAAACCATGGGTGCTCCCTGATTGGCATCATACCAACACTTTACCTATATATGTATGTCTCTCTAACTAGGAATAATTCCTGTTTTAGGACAGACAATTTCAATGTATTTTCACTAAGGTTTTTCATCATGCGATAGAAATTTCAATCGATTGAATTAAAAAAGAACATAAACATCAATATAAGAAACAAGAAGAAAAACATTTTTGCATTAACAAAATGTAAAATAAAGCATAAAAGCCTTAAAGCATAAGTGCTCATTTGATTCTTTTCAAATTTGTTTATCTATACTCGCCTAGATCTCAATAGATTTAAAGGATATCTGATCAGTGCTTCTAATTTTTTTAAAATAACAAATATTTAAAAGTGATCCCAAGCTCAGAAAACTGAAATTTTGATATATTTTTTTCTGAAAACTGAAAATTTGATAATTGCTAAAAGGGCACATAACTTTCATTAAATGACACTGAATAATTATCGAGTTTTCATAATAATATATTTAAATAAAAAATAATTTAACAAACTCAATTCATGAAAATGCTGAAAATTCTCCATACAAAATGTAAGAGTCTCCATACAAAATGTAAGAGTCTCCATATAAAATGTAATTTGTGGAGTTACTTGATAGTGAGGAGTATAGCGTTGGCCACAACCCACTCGTTTTTTTTTTTCAGTTAGTGAAACAATCTTGAATTTACGATGTATTTCAATAAAGAAAATATGGCGTTCGATTCTCTCTGTCTTTCACATTAGGGACATGGCGCACTGGTTTGTATATAGGTGGCTCAAAATCACCAAGGTGAGAAATTTGCTTCGCCAGCAAATTAATTATTGAAATAATAACTTTATTGATTAAATGAACATAATGAAATAATACAATTCATTGATTTTAGCTGTACATCATATAATATGCTTCAAAAGTATATTAATTTTTAAATTATTTTGATTTTTATATAAGAAAAGTCATTTCGGGAACGGTTCTAAAGTACAATCTTCAAGAAGTATCTCCATGAAATTATGTAAAATTAACGATATTTAACAGTTTCTCTCGCTTGATATCCATTATTTTTTATCAAGGAACTAGTTTTTCGAAAGGTTATTTAAAAAATACTCCAATTTCAAATAGAAATTTACTTAAATATTTCGTCGGCTAGCGTTAGCGTCATTTTCGTGAACGCAGCCGTAATTAGCCGAAAATAATTTTAAGCGAACGCAGCCATAACGTGACTAGCGCCATTAGTGAGAGAAAGCAATAATTGAACCAGTCTGTCAGTGTATTTATCGTGAATTAAATTATAATTTAATGGTAAGTACCTTTCAATTTATTATTTACAGAGAGTACATCAATTGTTCATCAACTCGGGAACGCGTTTATAAGTTTTAAATATTAAAGAAATACTTTTAAGTGCATAATAATAACAAAATAACCTCAAACATTTTACATTAACCGTGTCACACCGCGTCTAAGATGGCTGCTTTCAATATGGCGCATGTGTTTATTAAGAATCGTCATTTTGTGAACGGTCATTTAGTGAACGTTCCCGGACATGATAGCATGTTCCCGAAATGACAACAACGTTCGGGAAATGATGGTTTTGATTTCGAAGTGGATTCTCTTTCTTTATGTGTTGTGTGTATAGTGTATATAATTTCCAATAAATTGACATACTTGTTGTATTTTTATAGCGATATGGAGACTTCCGCTACAGAAAAAAAAAAGTTACAAATAAGAAGCTGAAAAAGAATAGTACAGCTTATTTACGCCAAAGAGAAAAGGCTTATGCTAGAAAAAGAAAGTTTTTAGATAAGATGACCGATGAAGAGAGAGAAATTAAAAGGGCTAAGGACAGAGAATATTATAAAAAGAAGAAAGCTGAAAAAAAAGTGAAGAACATTGCTGATCTGACTGAGCGAGAGAAGCGAAAGCAGAGAAAAGATTGGAAAAAAGCATCGAAAAAATACAGAGAGAAGAAAAAGTTATTAACAAATATAACAAGTTATACACCGCCACAATCAAATGAGTCGGCCGCAAACCTTTCAGTGAGACGACAAGTAGGAAGAAAAATAATTCGCAAAGATAGAGCAAAAGCATACCGTACAATTAAAAAACAGAAGGAAATTATACTTCATATGAAACGAAAAAATGAGTGTTTAAAGAAAAAACTAAAAAAAATAGAAGCAGCAAAGAAATCTGTCGCCACTACCCCTAACAGCAAAGTAGATGATATGATTAAGAACATTAACGTACCTCCTGAAGTACGAAAAAAACTTTTATTTGGTGAAGTTTTGCATAAACAGTTGCAAGAAAAGGCTGATGCTTTGCCGAAAAATTCCAAAGAGAAAGAGGTCTTCCAAAAATGTATCAGTGGAAGTATTTTGAGAAAATACAAATTGCTCTATATGGCCAAGAAGATTTTACCAAAAGAAAGAAATGATAAATTATCGATTCTAAAGAATTATCATAAATCTCGCGAGGTTGTTTTGAAGCCAGAAGTTCGTCAGAAAGTCATAGATTTCTTCGAAAGAGATGACGTCAGTCGAATGTGTCCAGCTAAGAGAGACTATTTACAAAAAAATAGAATTAAGAAACAAAAGCGCACTCTTTTATTTACAGTTAAAGCCCTGACATCAAAATTCGCAAAAGAAACTGGGGTTAACTTATCTTACACGACACTACTCAGAGCAAAGCCATTTTGGGTCGTAGCTCCAAAATTAAAGGATCGAGAAACTTGTTTGTGTGTCAAGCATGTAAATTTTGAATTGAAATTTAATAAACTGAAAAACGTGCAAAAGCTTAAACACGGATGTGTAGAAAAGTTTATTGAGGAATACGCTTGTGATATAACTTCTCATGATTGCATGACTGGTGTGTGTATAAAATGCAAAAATCAGAAATTTGAGACAGGTGATAACATAGATTCGCTGGCATATTTTCAATGGAAGACTGTTCATGAAGATAAAATTGTAAAAGGTGAGAAAAAGACTTTTAAGATAACAAAAAAGGTTTTAATTTCAAGTACAGTCAAAGAATTAAAAACTGCTTTAGGTAAAGACATTCCAGTCATGAAAAAACATCTCTATGGCATTTATAATCACAACAAACTGAAAAAAGAGCTGAAAGAAAACTTATCTACAAATGAGATTATGATACAAATAGACTTTTCACAAAACTATACTACCAAGTATGCAAATGAAATACAGTCCACACATTTTGCTAAAAATCAGTTGTCTATCCATACAGGTGTATACTATTCACGAAACATAAACAATGCTTTACAATCAAGATCATTTGCTACAGTGAGTGAAAATTTAGATCACCAAGCTCATGCAGTATGGGCTCATATGAAACCGATATTAACTACAATTTTAGAAAACAAAGATATTGACACCCTTCATATCTACTCTGATGGTCCAACATCGCAATATCGCAACCGTACCAATATAAACCTTTGGATACTAACATTGATTAATGATTTCAAACAAGTAACTAAATCTACTTGGACTTTTAGTGAACCTGGACATGGTAAAGGACCTATGGACGGTGTAGGAGGATGTCTAAAAAGAACAGCCGATAGACAAGTGTTGATGGGAAATGACATTAAAACAGCCTCAGACTTTGCAAACTTCTTCACTGAGTGTGCTATCAATGTAAAAGTGATCCCTGAAGAAGTTGTGAGTAAGGAAAAAAATAACGTACCAAAAAATTTGGATGCCATACCAGGTATTATGAACGTCACAAAAATTTCTTGGGAAAGAGGGCCAGAAGTTTTAATACAATTATATCGATATGAATATTTTTATAAGGAAATAAAACTGTCCACGCTGTCTAGTCTTTTAAATGAAAGCTCAGTGGAATCTACAGATGTTTTTATGCCTTCAATAGAATCTCCCATCTCTGAAGAGCTCATGGTTACAGATAATTTGGAAGACCTGTGGAATTTGAAGAGACACAGCATTTATAAAAGTATTTACTTCTCATCTTCGTCAGATGACGAAGATTTAATGACAATTTCCGTTCGTCACTCCAAGAAGCATTCCAAGAAGTGATTAAAACCAAGTTAAGTTATTTTTATGTGAAGTAAAAACCTTGTCTTTATAAATAAATATAACTGTGATTACAGCAACTGTCGTTCGTGATTTAAATTTACCCTTGCTATAATACCCCATGATAACATTATCGTCATTCAGCAAACATACTTGTCATTTCGGGAACACCTAAACATTTCCGGGAACGATACTAAAAGTTCATAAAACACATTATACAATTTTATTTATGTTCAAAAAAGATTACATTTATGTTAAGAAACCTTAATCAAGTCCACGTAATGTAAATTTAATTAAAAATGTTACTGATATTTTTATATTTCTTAAATTATTTACATGAATCTAGTTACTAATTTTCGTTTTAATATGTATTTTGCCTCAAAAATATTCTGTGCATGTTATTGTTTTTTTTTGTCAGATAATATTGAGAATATACATCGAAATAATTGAATAATGCAAAAAATAACATTCCTTTAATTTTTTTGGACAATTTATTAACTTTACAAAAACGTTCCCGAAATGATGTTTTTAGCGACGGCTCTGTTTAAAAGTCAATATATTTTAAAAAATAATGAAATCTATGCTCTGCCCTATCGAGGTATTGTTAAACACATATATATTTACAATATTAAGTAATTATCATCATTATAACTTTTAACATTTTTTGTTGCAAAATCAATCTTGAAATTTGCCACCTTGGTGATTTTGAGCCATTGTATGTATATTTTAGTACCATTATCTCAAATTGAAATAAAATAATACTAATATTTTCGGAGTTAACTTTATGGATCTTTTTTTATCTATTACAATAAATTTTGGAACCTGGACATGGCAGAAATTATACGAAAGCAGAATAAATTCAGTTGAAATGAGATGGCTAAGATGAATCTGTAATAGAACAATGTATGACAGGGTCAGAAATGAGGACAAAAGGAAATAATGTACATAAGGAAATAATGTACATGTTTTGCCTATCAGCGGAGACATATAATTGGCTGTTCGGTTGTTATCCCAATTGAAAAACTATAATTGATAGCTGTTGGTCTCCCAAAGAATTGTAAAATAAAAATAAAAATAATTAGATTTAATTTTTTGATCGAAAGTTCTTGTTGGAATTCCATTAATTTAATTGTAGGTTGTAGTCTAAATAAACAGTGGAATTAAGTTATATACGTTTTTTATTTTTAATGTTTATTAAATTTTTTAAGAAAGACTGTAACACGTTGAGATGGTTTGGCCACATGTGGAGAATGAATGAGGAACGCTTGACGAAGAAAATATACATTGCGGACAGGAATGGAATGAGAGGTCGGGGGCGCCTATGGAAGGATGGCGGCACGTCTATGTGAACGGTATTTTGAAAGACGGAAATATTAGAAGAGTGAACAACAGACGAACATGTATAAGACGATATATGAATGTCGACGAGGCGATGAATGTGTGTCAAGATAGAAATAAATGGCGTTCGGTTCTCTCTGCCTACCCCGTGAAGGACATGGCGTGATGGTTTGTATGTATGTACAATACCTAAACTTTGTTCAAACCACGAATAAGCTAATTTATACGGCTGGTTTCGAAGTGACAGCTATTTACTCTCTGATCTACTTTCATAATCATCATTGGTTTTACAGTCCGCTGCGGACCCTGGCATCCTCATCTTTGGAGACGTGTACAATCGTGAATAGTTAGGTTTCTGTCAAGATTAGGTTGCCTCCTAGAGTCTATAGATACTAAAAGTCATGTACTTTGTTTTTTCAATATTTAGAGTCTAACCATTAGTTAATGATAACAAGTCCGTCAGATGCTTTTATATATGGGTTTGTCCAAAAGTCGGATCGACTATTATAACTGTGTCATCCGCATAACATGTTAAGTCGCTTCGACATTTAATTGAAAAAGTGAATCAATATAATATAGTAGGAATAGAATCGACCCAAGTGTGTTTCCTTGAGGTACTCCGTATGATAATTTAATTTTTTCTAACTTAGAATACAAGCATCTACCTACCGTATATTTTAAATTAAAACAACACTTTTTATTCCGTCTTTCGACCTTTCTCAATAATACTGTAATTTGCATATACCCCTTGCAGACGACTGACCAAGCCGGGGGCCAGGAAGGAGGGGTTCGCAGGGAGAAAAGGTTGTTGGGACGTTGGGAGTTGATGAGGAGTTTTGGTAGGGGTTGAAACAAAAGACTTCCCTTACCCCTAACATCGTGAAACTCTACCAATGTTATTATTATTTAGAAAACCATGAAAAATATGGACGCATGTTTTTTTTTATATACCACCTACTTTCCTATTCTTCCCCTACTACATGATTTGCTTAAAATTAATGAAATATTACAATGATAAAATAAATTGGATGATGTAAACATATTTGCTAATTTAAGTATGTGTTTTGTTAAAAAATATATACCTACCTCTTTATGGAATTAAAATATTTTTTCAAAATAAAAAAAATAAACAATCCAAATACTACACTCAAAAGATTGCCAAAGAAACGTTTTTAAAAAAAGAATTAATTTTTACATCCTTATTCTATTGCACGACTTTTTAAATTTTGAATTTGTTAAATACTTTTCTTGTAAAATTAGTTTTAATAAAACCAATAAATATTTTTTTTTGTAAATAACTAAAAAAAACTACAAGGCCTATGAATGAGATTTTTAATTCAATCAAAAGAGAATATGAATATCTATCGACCGATTTTCTTACTATTTAAAAAACCTCTAAATTTTAGCTTTTCATCACGAAAAGCTAAAATTTAGAATTGTCTCAGATTTAGTGATATACAATATGAATTTGTTAGACACTTGATTCCTGAGCCAATGGTTCTGTGTACGAATCCCGATGGAGCCACTTTTCACACTGTGGTATAAGTCTGGATTTATAAGAAAATCAATAGTCTTCACTTAATGTGGCAACTTGTTATAATGTGCATATTAAATTCATAAACATGGTAATATTTAGTTGCCCGAGAAGTATATATCTAATCTAAAATTAAATAAATAAAAAAAAAACGTTCTCTTGATAAGAGGGTTCGGATAAAACATAAATAATAGTTTAAACTGACCGAAAACAGATTAGCCCAAACCCATTCATAGAGTTAAAACACCAATTGAATGAAATATATCTCAGCATCCAGCTGGCTTCGATATAAAAAAGGCCATAAAAACAATAATTCTGGGTAGGATTTTGATACAAAAAAAAACAATGAAAGTCTTTACTTGGTGTAAGACAGCAAATTAGAGATGTCGCATGCGTGAAGTCGACATAAAAAGGATACATTATATTTTTTGTTGACTTTTTTGATGATATTATATTATACTAGTTGCATGTGATCCAACATGTTACATGAGATCCAACTGTCGATGGCGATAGCATGCATAATTAAAGAATACGTAACAAACTATAAAGACTTAAGCACAAATTAAAAAATATTTTTTTGGGATATTTTGTTTTATATATAAAACATGTAGGTATATATGTCAGGATTGGATAGTATGGAGGTCAGTCTGTTTTTTCTACGCAGAACATTGAAAACAGCATGATGTATGTTATTATTGAGTGAAATATTGTGTAGTATTTACTGCCTTAAAAATTGTATGAAATGATGTCGTCACTAAATTCAATTTTTATTAAATTGCTTAAAACATTTGTAGGATGTAGGTACTACTACAATGTTCAATTTTTATATAGAAAATTAAATTATCTAGTTGGGGTGTTTCGGCTTTTTTCGATATTTTTAAAAACTTTGGAAATATAGGCAGTTAAACACACAAATTTATCATAAAAAAATATTTTTCTTAATAAAAAAATCTTCCCGGTATCATCACTTTCAGGCATCAATTGCGTGAGGAATTAATTTCTGCTGGGGATCGAATCCAGGACGGTCGCACAGAAGCCAAATGGCTTACCAACTGTGCCACTGCGGTCAGCATATTATTCATACTGGCTGTTATAATTATGATGTTATAATTTGGGGCTAGGTTGCGGCCATAGGGGCCTAGCCAGTAAAGTTGAGGGTGGCTGCAGCCCCACCCTAGGATTCTGGGTAACAGGTCAGTACCCTCTTCAATTCTTACCTATGGAAGAGCAGGGCAGACGTCTTAATGCCTCGCTCGGCGGTGACTCATCAAACGTGGCGATGAGTAAGTTTGCATCATCGGGCGATGGAAATCGAAGCACTGAAAGTACTGTCCGGTGGTGTAACTGAAATTCGCCAACATGAGTACTAAGGGGTGGAGGAGCCCCCCGTGATGATTGGTCGGCACGAACCACTCGGCGGTACCCGAGTTGATGACGAGACAGGTGCAGCTAACGCTGCGCCTGGTGTGGAAATCGAAGAACTGAAAGTACTACGGGCGTGGCGAAGGCTCCCTGTGGCAGTCTGTTCTTCGTGGAGCTGCTGGGAGGGTAACGTGGGGCTGGGTTGATGGAAATCCGTCCGGATCCGATCGAATTGAAATTGGTGCCGGATAGCAATCTCGATTATCCATCCAGTATCAGAATTTGATCAATTTTAATTTACGTAGAAAAAATAAATCGTAGTAAAAAGAAATATTAAGCAATAATTGCCTGAAATAACTGTATTATTTTTATGTTTTTTTAGGTTTCGTTTTGATTGGAATTGAAAAAAATACTGATCGATAGATACGCTATGTTTACATTAAAATATGAAAATAAAAATTTTAAATGATATTCATATTAAAATTTCAAAAACTGTATCAAAATAAATTAACATTACCTACCACGTTTAAAAACACTATAATATGTCATTTTTTTAATAATTTTAAATTAATATGTCCTTGTTAAACAAGTAGGTACATATACATCTTCCTACGTTCCCTTAAATAAGCATAAATGCTTGTGCTATAGGTGAAATTTTAACGCACAAATTTCAAAACTCGCGCGTTAATTTCACGGAATTGTAGGTAGGTATGTATGTATGTATTGTATGTTTATTTAATTTAGATGTAAATATGTAATATTTATTGCATATTAACTAAACTGATAAAAAATAACGCCGTATGACTTATTTAAAAACAAGAAAAATGTCTTTCAAAAAATTAAAGAAACACAACAAATTAATAGAAATTTTGCTTTGTGGAGGTATTCAATTGAGTAAAAATAATAGCACAGCTTTTATAGAATGTGCAAGGACAATAAAGTGTGCTTTTCGTATCTAATCCTACCCTATAAAAATATGCAGGATTCTTATTTTAAATAATATTGATTGATAAATACATACCTAATCGTGTGTCGTCTTTGGTATTAACATAATGTTGTCAAGTCAAAAAGAGAAAATAATAAATCGACAAGGTGAAATATTTGGTTTACGGGTCTTCGCCGCCTTGGGGTCTCTTAATGCGACTCTAACTTGTGGATCCACGATCTGTTCCTGGAACGGAAAAATAAAAATGTCATAAAGTCGGGATTTTAAATAAGAATTATGATAAGCGGCGGCGCGAGACTAAATCCTCGTCCGTGTGTGTGGCCATGATCCATCGATCCCGAAGATCACCGAAGGCGCACGAACACTAAAGATGCATTGAGTGAACTGCCATCGTTATGTGGGTTAATCGGAGATCATCGGGGATTTGATTGTTCACATGTAAATATTGATCATGTTTTTATTATCCCGTATGTCGATCTTGTTACGCAGCTCAATCATTGAATTTTATTGCTGATACAAACGTAAACGCACATTAAATACTGATTCATTTATATTTTATGCAAGTTTTAATTATTTTTTTTATTTTATGCGATTAAATTACCACGTAAAATATGAAATTTAACTAACCTCATATGAAATACTCACAGTTTTCCAATAGGAATTATACAAATGTATCTTTTCTTAGATACTTTCGTCCAATTTTTTAATTACCTACCTATCTCAAAAGTCAAATAACAATAGTTTATAAGTAAGCGACAGCAACAGCAACAACAACAAAAATAAACTAAAATTAATTTATAGGTATTCACTTCATTATTCCCCAAGAGATACTATTTCAGCCTATTTGTGTAATTAACAAATAAAAATAACAAGATACCTACATACACAATATGTATATGCATATCATGATGACTCCAATTCCATTTTTTAATATGTGTACAATAGTTAAGTTTTTATTGTTTAGATACCTACTTTTTAAAAATGCAAATAGGTACAACCTATATGTCTCCTGAGAAATATAATAAATAATAATATATACACTGCTAGCCCTAGAACAGGTATACCTAGTTGGGCAGCAGTTATCTATTTTTAATAAAGATTATTGAATTGGGGTGATAAATAAATAAATAAAATAGTATACCTACTTATTTACTGAATTTTGGGAATAGCACAAAAGAAATAGTCCTTATCCTTAAATTAAAATATACTGTTAATTAGTCTGATTTGTAAATCTAATGGTTCGAATGATTAAAAACCAAGACTTCGTTGTTTTTTAAAAAATGATCAAATATTATTTAATTGTGTTTTTTTTTAAGTTGGTACTAAAAAATAATTAGATTATTTTGTCATAACCCATTCATTGCCTTGTGTTTATTTTATACATACAATCACCTATGAATAATAATAATATATCGAACAAATAAATTTCCCAATCTTCTAGAATGTCTCTATTATCACCCACAGCGGTAGCTGACTACATCCTCGGTGGGCCGTGTTCTTATCTGATGGAACGGAACGCCCACCGATATAATATGTATGTATGTATATTTTGAGAGCTAGATTATGCAAACACAGCATCCGAGCCTAATCTTGCTCCAAAATCGTAATATCTGGTCATATATTGTAATCGTGCGCTCACAGCCGACCTCACTACAGCGGACACCTGGGATGTAAGGAATCATTTAACCGCACCCCAAATAAGAAAAAAAAGTTTTAATATCCCGCGTATGTGTACCTATAGATACATATTCCATGTAGAAAGGTTGGTTTAATATTTATCTACAATTTAGAAGGAGACCAATTTACAGGAGTTCTCAACTTTTTTGTCATCTATAGTTATTTTTCAATTTGATCTTCTTCTTCCTGGCTATATCTCAACTCTCTTTCTGTGCCGACTGTTGGGGTCAGCCCTCCTTGTCCTTGAATTATAGGCATTTTTGTCCTGTTCCGATCCAGGAATTGTTTGGTATTCCTCTGGATGTAGGTCGCGGAAGATCCGTAGAGATTGCTTAGTTTACAATGTGATCTGCAGGGCTACTCATGAAGTTGATTACAGTAAAATTAAGATCAGCTTCAGACTTTAGCCATCTTTGCGGTTAAATTTATTGAATAATCCAACTGTCGATTCGTTCATGAGAATTCAATTCTCTTAATGGATCGACATT
Source organism: Molanna angustata (assembly GCA_963576475.1). NCBI lineage: Eukaryota > Metazoa > Arthropoda > Insecta > Trichoptera > Molannidae > Molanna > Molanna angustata. The sequence continues at coordinate 30,191,522 of OY754968.1, read as the reverse complement.
ATTAAACCAAGATGCGTGTACGAAGGAAAATTTTGTATGGTGTAGTGGACTTTTTGCATGCTAATAACACCAACTAGAGGCCTCGCAGCATATATGTTCCCATACATGGATTTACTCAGAATTCGGAGTAGAACATTTTATGTGAGTTTTGTGTGTGTGTGTGTGTGTGTGTGTCTGTGTGTCTGTCTGTCTGTGTGTCCGTCCCCCCTTATAACTTTTGATCCGCTCAATTTACAGAGCCCAAATTTTTAGAATATATAAACAGTTATAGGCCTACAAAACTTTTATACTCAGAATTGTGAATTTTAACCAACTAGAAAATTTAATTTTCTATAAAAAATATTAAAATTGTATTAGCACATTGCAAATTTTTTTCAATAATTTTTATAAAAATTGAATTTAAAGTTTCATACAATTTGTATGGAAGTAGCCTACTCACAATATCTAAGAAGACTTAATAATTTGATACTAATCTCCAAACATACATACATACCATCATGCTGTTTTCACATTCTGGGTAGGATCAAAGGACTGACCTCCATACTATCCTATCTTGACATACATACCTAGGTACATGTGTTGTATAGAAAACCAAATATTTTATTTTATTTATTTCAAATTTACGGCTTGAGAGCCTATATAAAAAGTATATAATGATTAAAACTTTGAATTATAAAATAAAAGTAAATTTACACTATCATAATAATATCAATAATATCAACAATGCAAATTTATAACAAACATAATAATAAATAATATCCATAATAATATACTATACACAATTTAAAAACAAAATACATAAAAAAATACAAAAAAAAACCCAGACACAACGATTACTAGATTAACATTACATGAGTTAAAATGCTAATTAATTAATTTTATTTATTTAAATACACTAAAGGCTTGAAAGCTTATTTTTATTCAAATACAAGAGTTTAAAGAAAGAAAATTTACAATTTTTGCTTTGAAGGAAGAAAAATCGTCGGCAAAAATATCTTAAAATATTAAATAATTTGTATTTATGGGTTTATAGTTTGGTACTTATTCTTCAACTGTACATACTATCACTATTGACAGTTGGATTTCATGTGTTACATGCAACTAGTAGTATTAATTTATACAACAACTAAAACGTTAACATTAACAAATTTTAATGATTAAATGTAGAGAAAGATTAATATTGGATTATAATCGAGTGCTGATTTATACATTTTTAAGATTAAGGCAAAATAAGAACGTATTAAGAACGTGTCATGAGTCGTCCCCCTGGCTATCTGATTTCAACTCATGTTTTCGAACCTGTTTCTTGGAAGAGTTTGTTTTCTCCGTTCTACTCTGCTTGCCTCTGGAATCATGCACGCTGGTTCTGACATAACGTCAGTTTCTGGATCACCGAGGGAAGAATCACTCTCGCTTTCAGATAGGGTAGTGCATCTTGGCGTTTGTTTTATCATGAAGCTTTGAATTATTTGACTGCCTTAGTTTTATCCATGACATGGAACTAGTGGCCCAACTAGCTTGGGCTGTATACGCTGTCATTGGTTGTATGATGACCAACCATTATATGAAAATAAGTATTAAAAGAAAATAAATATCTAAATATAATGCAAATCGAAATTTGAGAACAGCTGAATTTGGTTATCCCCTCTCACATCCGTAACAGCCTATATTAATCACGTAATTGTATCGCGCATCAATATGTGAGTGCGTCTTTTTACGATAGTGGCATATACTCCGTTGCGCTTCTGTGTCACGAACATTCTTCCGCTCTTTTTTAAGAATGGAACACAATCCATAAAATGGAACGTCTCATTTTAATTTGAATTGGAGCCGCCGCCCCTTCGCTACTTCAAAGCGGCCAGGTGCAAGACAGGGTAGCACAGGAGTCGAATATATTTCAAGCATCTTTCCCAACTTTGATTTGTTTGAAGTCTGAGATGACTTCTTTTGTTTTTATTCATTTTAAACCGAATCCCTTTTTTTAGCTAGGAAAACTTTTGGCTTTAGTGGGAAAAAATATAAATATATTGGATTTTCCTCATCCACCCATGATTAGTGTAAAAATTAGTTTTATTATTATTGTCCTCGATATTGTTAAATTTAATTTGATTTAAATAATTCAAAGATTACCCTGCAAATTTGTTTAAATTTTTACCATGGGTATATAAGTAGGTACCTACATCAAATTTTCCGTGTGACTCAATGGTTGGCATTGACCAAACACTTGTAGACAAAATGCCTGTACTTAGGTAAGTCTCAAGCTTTTGATCGAATGAATGAACGCAGAATGAAAAAAACCTCGGGGAGATAGACATTTGATACGGTAAATCGCGGGCAGGCAGAAGCGAACATTACAAATTTTCTTTTGAACCATCCATCAATGAATGATTGCTGTTGGATATACCCACGTGAGATCCAGTGGTTACCCGATCTTTATCCAGGTTGTGTCATGCGGCTTCTTTTGTTTGTTTCATTTTTTTATATTCATACCCATTCTCTTATTACCTTTACATGTGTCTTAATGTTTGAATAGTCTGTTTGATATAATCGATGTTATCTCTTTCTCATACATATTAATATAACAAAAATCCAAGGCTATTTTCTCTTCATTTGGTTTTGAATTTAGTTTTATTAATTTATTTTTTGTGTAATGTACATCTTCCTCGTTGGCTTCACGTCTGAGAATAGCGACTACACTCAAATCTCCCGCCGAATGGCTCGATTCCATGTAGGATGTTCTTGAGCAGATCGAAGGGCTCGAAGCGACTAAAGATCCTGTCGTGGACTTGACAAGGTCGCTCCATAGCATCGAGTCGGTGAGTGACCTCTGGGTCTTTTATCCTCCACGCCTCCCATTACGACGAGCTTCTCGAGGTTATCTGACGCCCTTCTGCCGATGAATCCAAAATAATGAAGGATACGCTATTGGCAGATAGTTAAGTTTCAGAGTATATTATAACAATCATTTTTTAAATACATATTAAGGTGACTTGTCTTTACTAAAATGATTTTGATTCTGATGATAAGAATGAATCACAAATGTGTCTAGGATTTTAATAACTTTCTTACAGACGATTCCAAGTAAAACTCAAATTAACTGAATATATGTAGAACATCTAGATACATTGTCATAAGAATCCACCATCAGAAATCGATCGCCTGTATCACAGAGTACAAATTGTTCAAAATAATCGGACATAGCTCATAAAATGGCCATGATCGCAGATTAAGTGCAAATGTAGGTACCAACAAGTAAAATAAATCACCTTGGAGTTTTGAAACCTTCGGTTTTACAAATTATTTTGCATTTTGTCATATTGCAGAGACAATCATGCAATGGTTTGATATTCTTGTAAACGGGCCTCATAACTTTTTAATATTATTATATTACTAGTTGCATGTAACACATGCGATCCAACTGTCGATAGCGATAGTATGTATAGTCGAAGAATAAGTACCAAACTATAAACCCATAAATCCAAATTATAAAATATTTTAAGATATTTTCTTTTCCATACAACACCTGTAGGTATGTATGTCAAGATAGTATGGAGGTCAGACCTTTTTTCCTACCCAGAATATGAAAAAAGCATGATGGTATGTATGTATGTTTGGAGATTAAGTATCAAAATATTAAGTCTTCTTAGATATAAATAAATAAATAAAATATTGTGTATAGGCGACTGCCATACAAATTGTATGAAGCGATGTCGTCAATAAATTCAATTTTTATAAAAATTGTTAAAAAAATTGGGATGTACTACTACAATGTTTATATTTATTATAAAAAAGTAAATTAGCTAGTTGGGGTTTTTAGATATTAAATTGAGCGGATCAAAAGTTATAAGAGACGGACGGACAAACAGAACAAACACACTAAATGTTCTACTCCGTTTTTGGCATGCAAAAAGTCCACTACACGATACAAAATGTTCCTTCATACACGCGTCTTGGCTTTAAACTGCCGATTCGTTCATTCGTTCTTGACGGTTACATTCACATTCAGTTGACAGTTGGATTAATGTTAAAGACGAATAGCGAATATAATACGTTGTTTACGAAATTGAATGACAGAAATAAACCAAACCAAAATGAGGGCTCGATATTTTTAAAAACTTAGGAAATATAGGCAGTTAAACACAAAAAATTATCATAAAAAAAATATTTTTTTTTAAATGTTTGAGAAAATCTGGAATTTTTTTGAAAAAATAAATTTGAGATTTTGTATTTTTCTATATTCATACCAATTTTCAGCGTTCTAGTTTTTATGGTTTCTGAGATAAATATATGGAAAAAATAAAGTAAAATTCAAAAGTTGATAACCTCTAACTAAAACGAAAATTCAAAATTCTGAGTATAAAAGTTTTGTAGGCCTATAACTATTTATATTTTCTGAAGTTTTGAGCTCTATCAAACAACACCAAGCCTCTAAGTTGGTGTTGTTTGACTTCAAAGTTGGAAAAGCCGTGAAAAATATAGACCGTGCATACAAATCTCGCGAATCCTGGCTTGAAACTATGTCGGTATGTTAAGAGAACAAAGTTCTCTCGAACAAATTGACAGTTGGATAAAGATAATGTGATTCCTTACGTTTGTTGTTCTTCTAACAAGATCTGGGTTATGAGTTCTAGGATTTGTGGAGGCAATACACTTTTTCATTATGTTAGCAATTAGGAATTAATGTTTTTCACTTGATTGTTTTTGAGATCGATTGAATGATATTATGTTCTTGTATATTCTTCTTCTTGTAATAGTATGTTTTGGAAACCTGTTGTGTTGTGAAATGTGTCCCTCCCGTAAGCTTTCCTGTGACGCCGAGCTTCAGCTATCTCTTCGACTCTCAGGTGATATATGTATCTCGTGGTCCCATTTTGGGTCCCATTCTCGCCACGTGGTCCCGCCAGAATCGTCTTCGGCTCCTGCACCGATGATATCCCATATTATATAGATCACATAGTATATAGATTTATCTTATATATGTGATCTGCATTCGATCCATACCTAAGGGTGAATCCCGCGTTGCAGCGTTGGTCAATAATCTCTATCTTTCGGATGATATTATGATTGTTTATTTTCTTCCTTTGATTCAGAAAATTTTACGGTATCACTTTATATAAAAAAAATTGTATTTACTGCTGTAACAAAAAATCCTTTGAAAGATGTATACATACTTACACATAATTTAGTATTTGTTTTGTAATATCGTGTTCCGAAGTATTGAAATACGTCGTTGCTTATACAAGACCTTGTATAGTAGAAACGTCAAAGAATTTACTGTTGAGTTACGTATTCGGTGATAATATGATCGGTAATGACGCGCAAAGTAAAACTTCGCAAATTCAAAGAAAACTTTTACTGAAGGTAACCCCTTTACAAAAACAACCCTTTCAAGTCCTCAGTTGACATTTCAACAGTTAATATCTTGTTTGTTTTTATTTTAAATGTTATTTTTTTGACTCTGAGAAAAAGACAACATTATAATACACGATACTGTGTAATGTAGATAGTTTTGTATTTTGTGTAGGTAGTCCCTTAATTATTATCAAATATATTTAAGCGTTTTTTACCTAAAAGGAATTTGGAGGTATATGACCAATTTTGTTTTCATAAAATATTCCCAAAAAAGATAAACTTGATATTTTGAAAACAAGTGAATTTAAAGGACTCATTGTGCTGTGACTAAATGCGATTTCGTATTTACTTACTAATAATTATGCTTTTCAGGAATTAGGTATATATACGAAGAACTATTCTAACCTAACATGAAAAGTGAAATACTTTTGGAAATAACAGTTCTCAAAATTAAATCATCCTAGTTAATTTAAGTAAAATTACTGTATTTTAGCTTTGATTAATCAGGTTTTTTTTTATTTCGACAATTTTACATACCTACATATCATCTAGACATCATATCCTTGTTATTGGGGTTGGTAGAGTGAACCGAGCGCCATACACTTTAGCCTTTAGATAAATTCATCACCCATCTTTTAATATTATATTTATATACTCGTCTGATATCTAAATTTCTGGTGTATTCTTATTATAATAAATAAATAATAAAATTTATGTAGGTAAATTAATTATTCAATGTTAAATCAGGTGCTCTTTGTAGGCATCAATGATCGATAAAAACATCGTAAGATCAATCATTCGGAAAAGCCCTTTGAATTTTTTAAACAAACACAATCAACATCAATCACATTGCACGATTGCTTAGCATACATACATATATGTACATACAACACAAGGTAGGTATCTATTAAGCATGATAGAGTGTTAATAGTATATATCGGGTGTAGCGATCTAAGCTAAACCTTTGGGGACTTACTTGGTGTGGGGATGAGAACGGGGACACAACCCCTGTTCAATTTTATACAGCCACGATGAGGATGTAAAACACAGTATACACACAAAAATAAATTAAAAACATTTATTTGATTAATGTTAAAGACGAATAGCGAATATAATACGTTGTTTACGAAATTGAACGAAAGAAATAAACCAAACCAAAATGATGGAAAATATAGCAAAATGAGGACTAATATACAATATATACCAAAATGAAGGCTAGGTCCAACATTTTTTTCAAATGGAACTTGACACTCCAACCACATTTTTTTTTTTTGATTATTGAAATAGACTATTTCTTCAAAATAAAAATTATAAGAAGGGTACAAAAAAGACAAAAATGTGGCAAAAAATGTATCAATTTTTCCAAACTCCCGGAATTAATTTTTTCAAATAACAAATACAAATAAAAAAATTGTATTTTAAACACAATCATAAAAAATGTGTTTTTATTGTTTTGTTGATTTGTTATTTTCTTTATTAAAGCAGGTAGTTTGTAATATTGTTTTGTGCGTGTATTTTGTTGATTTTTTTTAAATTTTTGAGTGTAATTATGTATAATATGTATTTGTGTAATGATGTGAGGCGGTGTATGTTTTGATAAATAAATAGTATGATTATACAGAAAAGGAATACCTTTCTAAAGGAAAGATATCTACAAATATCGGATTTCATATCGTTATAAATTCATATCTCTTCTTTATCATCAAATATTTCAAATTTTTGCATTGTTTATAAGAATTAGAATTATTATTTCAGTTTAAACTTTAAAATAGTCTTTCATTGAGAGCATGTCTTTCTTTATAAATTCAGCAATGATTTGACATGATGATTATATATAGTAAATGTCATCATTATTTGCAGTTTTTAGATGCGAGTCTCGACTCTTTCAATATGTTCTCGTGTAATCTCTCAAGGGACATCGTCCCCTCTGGTCCAGTCAGGGACGTCGCCCCAGCATCCCCAAGTCCCTGAGCCGATACTTAAACATCGGTTTTACGCCACTGCTCATCCTTCACCACGGTGCATTGGGGGAAATCAAATTCAGTTCAATATTTCATACATCATGTTATAGATTTTTTTACATACGTATTTTATTATTGAAGTTATGACGAACTAGCTACACCAAAAATTTGTCCGTCGACAAACTAAATCAAAGTACTTATGTTTAAAAAAATGCTAAACATATTACTTAGTTTAAAATAAATTATTAAAAAGAATCTTTAAAATGTTTATAACTTGATACATATAATATAGCTACTGGACGAGCGGGCGAGTTAATATCCCGCTGTCCGGGAGGTACTGAAGGGACGGGAGGTACTGAAGGGACGGGAGGTACTGAAGGGACGGGAGGTACTGAAGGGACGGAAGGTACTGAAGGGACGGGAGGTACTGAAGGGACGGGAGGTACTGAAGGGACGGGAGGTACTGAAGGGCCTGAAGGGACGGGAGGCACTGAAGGGACGGGAGGTACTGAAGGGCCTGAAGGGAAGAGATGTATTGAGGGCTTGAAGGGATTGGTGGTACTGAAGGGTTTGAAGGGAACGGGAGGTACTGAAGGGACGGGTGGTACTGGAGGGTCTGAAGGGACGGAAGGCACTGAAGGGACGGCTGATACTGAAAGGACGGGAGGTACTGAAGGGACGGGTGGTACTGAAGGGTCTGAACGGACGGGAGGTATTGAAGGGTCTGAAGTGACGGGTGCAGGTAATGAAGGACCATATTTAATTATACAGGCATTACGAAGTTTTCCGGGGTTCACTATCTATATTAAATTATAAATTTCATAGGTATTGCAGAGCAAATAACACGCACTAATGAAATATTCGTAAACACACACGCTCGCAGGTGCCGTTATAGAACAAAATTAAAAAAAAATATAGGTGTTCGCAATGGCCTTGACAAAAAAACCTCAATAAAATTCAAAATTAAATAGTATTAATCTTTAATCTAAAGTAATAAAGCAATCAAAATGTTAGTGTATGTGTGTGTGTGTGTGTTTGTCTCACGCCTTCTGAAAAACCAAGAGCATCTAAAAATCTAATTTAAGTGCGAACGTGTACCAGTATACCTGATGCAGTGTCACGCTAAAAAGAATGCGATAAAAATGCTGAATTTTAAAAATATTTAAATAATTATTTTTTTCATACAAAATTTTCCAAGTCATATCTGTCAAAAAAGTGTACATTTTGCACGCAAATATCTGTTAGTTTAAAAGTTAGAAGTAGGTATTTACACAAAAAAAATATATTTTGAAGTATAACTTAGCGTTTAAGTGAAAAACATGGTGAATATTTGGTATAATTATAATGTTTAACTTATTTTTAAAGTAAGCCTTTTGTACATAAACGCCGCCATTTTAATATCTTTTCATACAATATTTCATTTTCCCACCGAATGAATATGTTCTTGAAAATAATAAACCTTTGAAATAAATGTAATTATGAAATAATAAAATGAAACACAAGACATTACGGCAAGTTTTAAGACATATATTGTAAAAATGTGTTATTTATTAGTAAAGATATAGGCATAATAAAATTGCATAATTTGTAAATAATATTTGATTTTTCTGACAATTTTCATTTTTATGGCATCGAACAAACCAATGTATGTAGGTACCTACATATTCAAAAAATGTCTCAAACCATTTGATATTTTTTACGTATTGGAATGGTTACTATGGTAACGGAAAGATTCTGATATTCAAATAAAATTTGTTATGAATCGAATTTATTTAGAACATTGTTGTAGGTAGGTACCTACCTATTATTATTTACTTACAAATCAACAATATACTGATTTCCTATCGGAAAATTATTTTATTTATTTATTTATGAATGTATGAATGTATGCAAGCGATGTGCTCCTAAACCGTATGTCCGATTACAATGAAACTTTGGCGAATTGTCGAGCGTGTGCCCGAGGTGGTTTCTGGATTTAAACTTTTTTCTTATTCTTCTTCTTCTTCGTGTATTTGGTCATTTTACCAATGAAAGCGGAATATCCTGGGAAAAGAAGGTCCGACTGTCCCTCCATCTCTTCGCAGGTCTTCCAGGACGGTTTCTGGATTTAAACTTTTTTCTTCTTCTTCTTCATCGTGTATTTGGTCATTTTACCTATAAAGGTGGAGTATCCTGGGAAAAGAAGACGGTGCTTACATCTCTTCGCGGTTCTTCCAGGATGGTTTCTGGATTTAAACTTTTCTTACCCGAATGAAGGGACGGGATGTAATTGAAGGGAAGGGAGGCACTAAAGGGCCTGAAGGGACGGGAGGTATTAAAGGGCCTGAAGGGACGGGAGGTACTGAAGGGCCTGATTGGAAGGGACGTGATGAGGGATTGAAGGGACGGGATGTACTGAAGGGCCTGATGGGACGGGAGGTACTGAAGGGTCTGAAGCGACGGCTCCTGGAGTCTAATTAATTTTCTTCTTAATTTTATGTAGACCTTTAAGGACAGTTTTAATACAAACTATTTCCTATAGATTAATCTTCTTCTTCTTTTATGAAGACCTTTTGCTCAGTTTTTATACAATCTATTTCCAATAGTCTAATTCTTCTATTTTATGTATTTTTTCTTATTTTATGTAGACCATTGGGATTTTTTAAACAAACTATTTCTTATAGTCTTATACTTATTCTTCTCTTTTTTATTTAGACTTTTGGGTTCGTTTTAAGTCTAATAGTCTATTGTGCAGAAATATTATTAACGATATGCACACTTGATGAAAATACATATGTAAAAACGAATGGGATGTGGGATGTGAAGATGTAACCTGCACTAGAATCTTTTCAATACTTTTGTTTAATCAAATTTAAACCATTTATATCATCCTATTTTAAATAATTTTTAACACCTACATAATATATTTGATTTCGTTGACAATATTTAAAGAAAGGGAGCTGTGGCCATTACTGAATTCTTCACAACGTTTATATTCAAATTATTTACCATAGTTTAAGTCTTCTTCTTCTTCGTTAATGTAGACTTTTGTGTCAATTTTAAGTTCATCAGTCTAATTGTGCAAAAATATAATGCACACTTGATGAAAAAATATAAAACGAATGGGATGTGACCAACACTGGATCTTTTCAGTACATTTGTTTAATCAAATTTTAACCACATCCCAACATCCAAAATTACTAAATATTCAATAGGTAAGTACATATTACAATTTGTTTTCGATGATAATATTTAAAAATGGGGGTTGTGGCCAAACCAATCTCTTTACAATGTTGATAAACAGTCATATTTAAAACCATTTCGAATAGTGAAGAAATTGTATATTATACTTCATTCACACTTTATAGCAATATATAAAAAATAATGGGTTGTGGCCATCACTTGAACATTTTACAATCAAATTCAATCATATTTCAAACCACTTTTCATAGTCCGATTTTGCAAAATAATTGGGTGACAATATTATAAAAACGATTGCTTTTTCCTTCACAATTTTACATTCTTGGCCAACGGCGGGACATAAAAGCTAGTCTAAAGTAATAAAGCAATCAAAATGTTAGTGTCTGTGTGTGTGTGTGTGTGTGTGTGTGTGTGTGTATGTGTTTGTCTCACGCCTTCTGAAAAACCAAGAGCATCTAAAAATCTAATTTATGTGCGAACGTGTACCTGTATACCTGATGCAGTGTCACGCTAAAAATAATGCGATAAAAATGCTGAATTTTAAAAATATTTCAATAATTATTTTTTTCATACAAAATTTTCCAAGTCGTATCTGTCAAAAAAGTGTACATTTTGCACGCAAATATCTGTTAGTTTAAAAGTTAGAAGTACGTATTTACACGAAGAAATTTTACTTTAAAGTATAACTTAGCGTTTAAGTGAAAAACATGGTGAATATTTTGTATAATTATAATGTTTAACTTATTTTTAAAGTAAGCGTTTTGTACATAAATGCCGCCATTTTAATATCTTTTCATACAATATTTCATTTTCCTACCGAATGAATATGTTCTTGAAAATAATAAACCTTTGAAATAAATTTAATTATGAAATAAGAAAATGAAACACAAGACATTACAGCAAGTTTTAAGACGTATATTGTAAAAGTCTGTTAATTATTAGTAAAGATATAGGCATAATAAAATTGCATAATTTGTATATAATATTTGATATTTCGGACAATTTTCATTTTTATGGCATCGAGCAAACCAATGTAGGTACCTACATATTATTCAAAAAATGTCTAAAAACCATTTAATATTTTTTACATGTTCTATGGTTACTATGGTAACGGACACATTCTGATATTCAAATAAAATTTGTTATAAATCGAATTCGAATTAATTTAGAACATCATTGTAGGTAGGTACCTACATACCTAATACTACTTAAAAACCAACAATATACTAATTTCGTATAGGAAAATTATTAAACTATCTTAGGTTAACTACAATACACATGTCATTCAATCTACAAACTATTTCCTATAGTGAAATTCTTCTTTTATTTAAGTAGACCTTTGGGTGATTTTTTATACAAACTATTTCTTGGAGTTTAATTCTTCTTCCTCTTCTTTTGTGAAGTCATTTGGGACAGTTCATAAATAAACTATTTCCTATAGTCTAATTTTTCTTTTTCTTAATTTATGTAGACCTTGGGTGAGTTTTTATACAAACTATTTCCTATAGTCTAATTCATCTTCGTCCTCTTCTTTTATGTAGCCCTTTGGGTGAGTTTTTATACAAACTTATTCCTATTTTCTAATTCTTTTTCTTCTTATTTTATGTAGACCTCTGGGCCAGTTTTGATACCAACTATTTCTTTTAACGTATTTCTTCTTTTTCTAATTTTATGTAGACCTTTGTTGAATTTTGTATAAACTAACTTCCTATAGTCTAATTTTTCCTCTTTTATGTAGACCAAGGGAGAGTTTTCATGCAAACTTTTCCTTTAGTCTAATTCTTCTTCGTCTTCTTTTATGTTGACCTTTGCGTTAGTTTTTATACAATCTATTTCCTGACGTATAATTATTCTTCTAATATGTAGACCTTTGGGTCAGTTTTTATATTAACTACTTTCTATAGTCTAATTCTTCTTTTTCTTATTTTTTGTAGATCTTTTGGTTAGTTTTTATACAAACTATTTCCTTTAGTCTAATTCTTCGTTTTCTTATTTAATGTAGACGTTGGGTGAATTTTATATAAAATATTTCCTATATTTCAATTCATCTTCTTCTTTTATGAAGACCATTTGGTCAGTTTTTTATATAATACATTTACTATTGTGTAATTTTTCTTCTTTTATGAAGACCATTTGGTCAGTTTTTTATATAATACATTTACTATTGTGTAATTCTTCTACTGCATCTTTTATGTAGACCATTGGGTCAGTTTTTATTACATCTATTTGTTATAGTCTAATACTTATTCTTTTTTTTCATTTAGTCTTTTGGGTTAGTTTTAAGTCTTATAGTCTATTGTATAGAAATATTATAAACAACATGCACACTTGACGAAAATACATAAAACGAATGGGATGTGACCATCACTAGAATCTTCTCAATACTTTTTTTCAATCGAAATTTACACGATTTATTATATCAACATATATTGCTTAATTTTCAATAACTACATATTTGATTTTGATGACAATATAATAAAAAATCGGGGTTGTGGCCATTACTGGACTCTTCACAACGTTTATATTCAAATTAAAAACTATTTAAGTCTTCTTCTGTAATGTAGATCAGTTTTATTGTGCAAAAATATAATAATCTATAGGTATGCACACTTGACGAAAAATATAAAAACGAATGGGATGTGACCAACACTAGAATCTTTTCAGTAAGTACTTTTGTTTATTTAATTTTTAAGCCATTTCCCATCATCCAAAATTACTAAATATTTAAAACACATTTGCGTTCGATGACAATATATAAAAATAGGGGTTGTGGCCAAATCCAAACTCTTTACAACGTTGTCTTTTTATAATCAGTCATATTTAAAAGCATTTACCATAGTCCATGCGTGCAGAAATTGTATGTACCTACTTATATATAAAAACAAATGGGTTGTGGCCATCACTTGAACATTTTACATCGCTTAAACTCAATTAAATTTCAAACCACTTTTCATACTACGAATTAGCAAATATTTTTTGGACAATATTATATAAACGATTGCTTATTCCTTCACTAATTTACATTCTTGGCCAACGGCGGGACATAAAAGCTAGTTCTAAATATTCTTTTAATGAATTGCAGTCGAATTTTGACCACTGGGCGATCACTAGTAATTAGTAAATAAGTGAATTTTTCCCTTCAAAAATTTTTAGCGCCACGAAATATCAACCCCCCCTCCCCCTCCACTACCTCCACCTCATCCATACTACTTACATAAGTAGTTTGTCTTTAGTTTAAAGTAATAAGTAGTTAGTGATGAACGTTATAACGTTTTTCAATTTATTTTAAGTAGAAGTACCTACATATCAAAATAAATTTAAATAGCATAAATAGGACATATTTTGGCAATACATAATCGTATATGTTGAATTTTTCTTCTGTATGTAATTACTACTTCGAAAACGAGTTTTTTACTCTATCGAAAGAGTATCAATACTGTAATTTTTGTTATATATTGTCACTAAGTCAAAATATTTTGTAGGTAATAATACTCTTATAAAATAAATAAATAAATGAAATAAAAAAAAATAAACCCATAAATACAAATTATTTAATATTTTAATTTATTTGGTTTCTATACAACACATGTACCAAGGTATGTATGTCAAGATAGGATAGTATGGAGGTCAGTCCTTTGATCCTACCCAAAATATCAAAACAGCATGATGGTGTGTATGTATGTTTGGAGATTAGTATCAGAATAGTAGTATCAGATTAGTTGAGTTTGGAGATTAGTATCAGATTAGTATCAGAATATTATATATTCTTCTAGTATCAGTCTTCTTAGATATTATGTATAGGCGACTGCCATACAAATTGTATGATACGATGTCGTCACTAAATTCAATTCTTATAAAAAATGTTAAAAAAAATTGAGATGTACTTCTACAATATTAGGTACTATTTTTTTATAGAAAATAGTTAAACCCATAAATTTATCATAAAAAAAATATTTTTCTTTATAAAAAATGTTTGAGAACCCTGGAATTTTTTTGAAAAAAACCAATTTGAGATTTTGTATTTTTCTATGTTCATACCAATTTTCAGCGTTCTAACTTTTATGGTTTCCGAGATTTATGGAAAAATAGAGTGAAAATTCAAAATTTGATAACCCCTGACTGAATCAAAAATTCAAAATTCTGAGTATAAAAGTTTTGTAGACCTATAACTGTTTATATATTCTGAAATTTCGGGCTCTGTAAAATGAGCGGATCATAAGTTATAAGGGGGGACGGACACACAGACACACACATACACACACACACACATGAAATGTTCTACTCCAAATTCTGAGTAAATCCGTATATGGAACATATATGCTGCGAAGCCTCTAAGTTGATGTTTTTTGACTTCAAAGTTGGAAAAGCCGCGTATCCTGGCTTGAAACATTGTCGATATGTTAAGAGAACAAAGTTCTCTCGAACAAATCGACAGTTGGAAAATGAACTTCTACAAAGGTTATTTATTTATTTTTTTAAATCCTTACAATGATATTCACTCTACAATATGTTATGCGACATAAATTATTAATGATCCCATTAAGGCTAAGCCTGTGTGTGGGAAACATAATTAAGGGGGTGCCTGCTGCCGACGAACCTATTTTATCAAATTGGTATTGCACTATTTCTACAGAACGAAACATTTTGATAAAATAACTTGGATAGATTGGTTATTAATTAGAAAAATATTCCTAAATTTTTTAAATATGTTCTGTATATATTCTTGTAGAAAAATATTAAGCATACCCCAATTTTACATTTATCTTATATTTCTAAAAAAAAAACTATAAGACCTAAAGCAATATGTATTTTTTTAAATTGAAGAAGACTTAAATATCTGGAAAAAATATGTCATGAAATTTGCATTAATGCACATATTTTTAGTAAAGAAACCTCAAGAAACCTATTTTTAGTAAAGGTTTAGTAAAGAAACCTCAAAAACTTTTATTTAGCTGAATGGAAAATAAATGTTTTTTAGTTTTCTATGCTAAACCTGAAGCACTGATGCAAATGTCAAGACATATTATTCCAGTTATTTTTGCCTTCTTTAGTTTAAGCAAGATATATTGCTCTATGCCTTATAGTTTATTAAAATATAAGATAAACGTTGAAAATCAGGGTATGGCAGTATTTTTCTACAAGAATTTATACAAAACATTATTAAAAATTTGTGGACTTTTTTTCTTCATTAATACCCAAACTATTAAAGTTATTTTTCCAAAACGATTTGATTACGAATAGTGATGGAATACAAAATTGAAAAATAGGTACCTACGCTGACAGCAGGCGCCTTCTTAGAATTTTTAAAATTTTGTTTAAAACTAAAGCAAATGCGTTGTATCATTTACATATAACGCTTAAAAACTTATTGCTTGGATGAAATAAGAAACAAAAGATAATAATATTGTATTTTTAGATGGGTCGATGGCAGAGCGGTTGGCGCGCTGGGCTATATGTACTTGTTTAACAAGGACATATTCATTTTTTTGTTAAAAAAAAAAAATGTACAAGATGGGTGGTGATACAGAGCGGTTAGCGCGCTGGGTAAGTAATCCAGTGGTCGCGAGTTCGAATCCTGCCACGATCTATTTCGTTCACCTATAGTACAAGCATTTCTGATTTGTTTAGGGAATGTACGAGAATGTTTATGTACTAGTTTCAAGGATTATGCATTCTTTAAAAAAAAAATTTGATAGATTTTAATATGGTTTAGAAATTGAAAGAAATATCGTATTTTTATATGTTGAGAATAACATGTAGTTCAAAGATAACACGCAATAGACAAGCGTGAATGGGAAGATGTATGAAAGTAAACGAAACAGTAAATAAAAGTTAGCATTGTATTTTGTGCCCCTTGTTTTCCCCACTTTACGTGAGGATGTATTTCTCCGGTTTTAGAAGACTTCTAAAATGGCGTTAAATACCAAATCCAAACATCGGGATGACTATCGTAGTAGGTTCATACAAACATACATACGTTTATGCATTTTATCATGTTTGTGGATCGGATTATGAAGCCTTACCCCTTCGTTTTAGATATATAATATCCACCAAGCCACTGGAAATTAAAACATTTTCATCCCCTCGTAAAAACGAGGGAGTTGACATTATCTCGATTGTATTGTAGCTATCAAGATTGAGCAGCATTTTATTATCTTTCATGACCACACCAATCTATTTTTTTCTTCTATGTAATACAAATTATTATTATATATTCATAGTTTTGTACGGAATCAAATGAAACTTTATTTTTATGTTCAGTTCTAATTGTAATATAACATTATAATGTTATTTTCTCTTTCAAAACAGCTGTTCATCCCCCACAACTCTGCTTATGGGGACTAACAACGGCTCCTTACAAAACTCTGAAAAACACACGAAGAATATAAGAAGAGTCCGGAGAACTCTAAAACCTTGCAGAAACTGCACTCAAAGTGTCAAAGAGAGCTAATCATATGGAAATAACTGACTCACCGTTCACTCAAAGTGAAGATAAAACAACTATAAAGTAATCAAAAAGAATACTATCCCACTCACCCGCATTTTCCAAACATTGACATATTGGAATTATAAAGTCAATTGTGTAAAAACAATAACAATAATAAATAATAATAATATTTTCTTCTTCTTCATGAAGTTTTTTGTTTTTTGGCGTTGGCTATCGTCAACGTTGACGGTTTGGATACCTGTCCAGGCTCGAATATTTCTGATAAGCAACGACATATTTTTTCAAACCACACCACGCCTTACCTCGATCATTCTCTCGGTGATGAGCTACAGGAGCGAATACTTCTCTGAGCATAAGTATGAAATATGAAATTTTACGTTTTTTAAAATTGACAGCAATGCTCTGTCGGTATATGCCTTATTAACAATATAAGGAGGGAAATCAAGGATTGTTTGTGGAGAAAGGGGCTGAGATTGTTTGTGGAGAAAGTAGGTATGTATTATGATCAGCTGAACGAAATATAATAATATAAATAACTACTTTGTAATAGCATCAAAGATCTATGATGAATGAAAAGAATTAAGATAGGTATTAGCAAAAAAACATGAATATTGTATTATAGAGGAAAAGGTAATAGTTATATACTTATACAATAAATAAGAATTGGAGAGTTAGTAAGTTTGATACCGCGTTAATAGTTCAGAGGGAAAAAACATAATACCTAGGTATATCCAATTTTGCAATGAAGTGTTAAAATCCAATCTCCTATATGAGCTGCTATGTATGTAACAACTATAGTAGGTACATTTCTAGCCGCAAATGATTTCTCGTATTATGCAATACAGCTACAGTTTGAACAGCTGAAAATTAATTGCTAGGTACCCTAATTATTGATTCAAATGGTATCCCCGTGGGAGAATAAAAGAGTTGGGATATAAGATGCGGAGTTGACTAGTCATGTACTCTTATGTAGTGAAGTCATCTCATCTCGTATGTGATCGGGTTTAGCGCCATCTACTAACTGAATGATCCTTTCAGCGAGTGTTGCTGTTGCGGAATACCAATTCTGTGTTGCCACACTGAATACAAACATACCCATAATGGAGAAGCATTATGCCCATTCATCCCTTTCTTCTCCATTTTGATCATTCAATTCCTTATTTACTGCTCAGCTCTCCTTGCTTGAGCCAGGTACCTACCTACATACCTTCCTTTGCCATACGTGTACGAAATAAAATACTTGTTTCTTTTGAAAATCCGCCTTTTCGTATCCTTGTAGCGGATTCGTCAGGTACGTTGGCAGATTTTAAGCGCCTTATCAACACCCGTGGCCAAAAAAAATGAATGATTAAAAAACGTAATCCCTCTAAGCCCTTGGTCAAAACTATATGCAAAACAGCAAATTGTAATAGAACATATTTTAAATGAACGCTTCAGAACTGTGGTGCTTCGGTTCACATTCCTGATTTCGGCATTAATGTTTCTTATAAATTGCCAAATGAAGTGTCCATTTTCACAGCCGAAAGCTTTGCGATCAACCAAGCTTTGGCTCTTACTCGATCGCAAAATATCAACCGCGCCCTAATATGTACAGATTCCCGTAGTGCTCTTCAAAAAATTTCATCCAATCCTCTAAATTATCCAGAGGACAGAATCACATGTTCCATTAAAAGTTTTCTATATTATCTCAAAAACGACGAATTTGACATAGTTCTATCATGGGTCCCTGGACATCTTGGGATTGAGGGCAATGAAAAGGCTGATGAACTTGCGAAATTGGGAACTACTTCGGGCACAATTCCAGATAACTTTATTATCCCAATCTCAGATCTTTTACCCCGCCTTAAATCAAATATGCTTTTCAAATGGGATGAAAATTGGTACAAAACAAAAAAATATAAGGGTGCTTATCATGCAGGTATCCAACAAAAAATTTCCTCTAAACCATGGTTTTATAATAGAAACATATCTAAACGATTAATATCATGTATTTCTAGAATGAGAATTGGCCATTGTTCAATTGCCTCCCATCTGTATAGAATTAGAGTTCTAAATAGCCCACTTTGCCAGTGTGGTGATGAGGATGAGACAATTGATCATGTATTTTTTAACTGTAAAAATAATTCCGCCTTCAAAAATATATACAAACAATTAATTAAAATCACTCACCAATCTCCACTTAATATCCAACATCTTTTGTCTCTTAATAATTCACGTGTACTGTCTGTTATTTCAAAATTCCTTTCATTGAATGACATAAATTTATAAAAAAAATTAACTTCTCTCCTCTGACATGAAATAATTGGCACATAGCACTCTTTACAGGGTGAATTGCCTTAAACAAAAAAAAAAATGAACGCATCGATTTTAATGACCCATTTTTTTCATCGAGGTGACTTGTTTATTTGTGGAAAAATACTTTGTTGTATTTTAATCGTTTATTTTAAAAACAAAAACTATAGAATTATTAAAAACGTTTTTAATCGATTTTTATATAATAACATTTTTTCTTCTTTTATGTAGACCTTTGGGTCTGTTTTAAGAGGTCTGCTCCTCCTGTAAACTGGAATCCCAGTTACACCTACATATTTTAGGCGGCACACTGCGAAGGCGGGTTCCGTGACGCAGTCTGGTGCTTTACATCCTTTGGACATGACCATATCATCCTTCCTCCGCTGCCTACTCCATCTGATGAAATCATCAACCTCACATATTTCCCTTATTCTGGTGTTCCTCACTCGGTCTCTCAAGATTTAATTCAATTTAAAATTCAACCATTACTAATGTCGTTTACTGTGACGTATATATTTTTTTCAAATTCATTATAAATACCATAATAATAGCTTACTTAATGAAGGTGGTGTGCTAAGTGTGATGGACATGCTATTAAGTGTTCCCGAGTTAGAATCCTGCTTCATTAGATTTTGTTTACCTGTATTATATATTACAAGCATATGTTTAATTATTATATGTTTTTCCTGAATCACTGTGTGATAATGGATTAGAATTGAATTATAAATTAAATTAGATCTTAATTAAAAAATAGAACCTGTCTCTTAGTTTTCCACATAGCAACAGAAATTAAACAATAAAAAAATATCGACAAATCCAGGAACCGCCTCTGTTCAAAACGATGCTCCTTTATTCCTTTGAGCTGTAGGTACCATAGTACACTATGATCCACCGCATATTTTTCCTATTGCACAAATTTGTATGACAACAAATAATTTGTTTTGCATTCGCATTGAACTCTGCCGATGCACATTATATCCCTTTGATAGCACGCGCCCATTTCTTCAGATCAAAGATACTTGGATTGGTACCAACGTACCTAGCATCTATGTATTTAATAATATGGGACATGTTCCCTTTGTAAAGTACTTTTAACCTACTAGGTATCTTAATTTTATAGCACATTACCTGTTGAATTGAATTACTATAATAGCTTTATATTGAGGCTCAACACTACAATGGATTACTACCTTATTCATATAATAGGTCTCTGATCACATCGATTTTATTATGACGCAGCAGTTAAAGGTTATACATATGCTTTTTCAATACTTTGAATTAACTTATTTTATATAAAAAAAAATATTTTTTTACACAAGTAGGTACTTTTCTTTTGTTTACAATTGACAAATATAATAATTTTGTCGACCTTCGCGGCTCAGTTGGTAATTAGTATTGCTTCTCGGGAAACTAACAGGCACTATGTCAAATATTAATTTAACACGCATCCAATAACAAGTTGCCAGACTAACGATATTAATCGTCTCACAGATTCAGGCTGAAAACACAATTAAAAACTTTGTCTCCACCGGGAATCGAACATATTTTGATCTTTGAAATAATTTTAACTATAAAGTAGAGCTCAATCATTAAAAAATGTTACAACTTTATGTTATGCAAAACTTAATCATTGAAATAATGTTGTTAATTCAGTATGGGACCTTAATGGTTTGATTTAACCGGAAATATTAAAAGGAAACATTATAAGTGGATATCCTGCAGTACCGGATTACCACCAAGGGGAAGAAACGAGAAAATCCGGTATGGACAGAGAATGATTTAAAAACAGTGAACACGAGCAAGCAAGAACAGGCAAGAAGAGGAAGACAAGAAATAACCATTCAAGTCTAGGTAGGTATATATGTAGTATGTAGAGAGGAGACTTGGCTAACTACCTATTCTTGGAGGGTGATAATCACAAAAAGGGCTCGGGTCGCCTAATTTCTCTATGACCCCTCTCTACTCTACTCTTTTCTTTTCATCGCATAGCATAGTCAGGCGAAATGGACCTTTTGTACATGAAAAAATATATAAGTACTTATTTATTATTATTTTAATGCTTGCCGGTGGTCAAGGGCCTTTCCAAAACTATGGAATAGTTGAGTTACGAATTTACTGTTTTAAGGATTTTTACTTTTGCAATCTCAACATAATCGTATCCCAAGTTATGAGTTTAGTCTTGATGATTTTATAAGTTAAGAACACGATAATATTGTTTTTTTTTAATATATCCTAAACTATAAATTCGGTCGATATAATTAGATTTCAATTCCTATTCCTATAGTGGATGGAGGTAAATTTTTCGAAAATTTATTAGTGTATTTCCTTATCCAACACTTGATTTCTCCCTAAAAACTTTCGGAATACTCTCATGTTTTTTATTAACAATCTACATACAATAGAAAAAAGTTGTTTTTTAATCGAGTAAAACAGAATTACTAACTTATTTTGTTTTTACAACTGTGATTTAAAATAAAATATTTTATTATAAAATCATGCTATTAATTATTCTTCTCTATATCATCACAACCCTCGGTAAATAGCTGCCTTCAAGATCTGTGGCTATCCTCTCCTATTATAAGAGCAGCAGTCATCAAGTTCACACCGAGCACTCTGTTATCGGCTGTGACTCCATATAGTCAGATAAGCTTCGGCACAATTTTTTTTTTCTTTTTTTATCACTATAAAATTTCTGTAGGTATTATTTTTATATTGTCTCATTGGACGTCCAACTAAGTAAACCTGTTTTAGGACTTCCGATATGTAAATACAATCAGTAGGTATCAAAAACTTAACCAATTTTTTATGCTTGAAAACTTAATACATAAAATTTATAATTAAATTAATAACGAACAAACTAGAATAAACATAATTTGATGTTCGATTCATCTATGTCGATGGATAAGCCAACAAACTGAATATTGTTTTTTTTTTTTCAGAATGTCTATTTTCATATTTTTCCAAGCGTCAGGTAGTAAGTATATTGTACATCTTAGGGCCAAGAAATTTAAAATTACGCTGTGCGAATGTGGTGTTTGTTTTTTGCTTTATAATAATAGACCTTTGAGCATTGCGAGTAGAGTATGAATGGCTAGCTATCGGGTATTCCTGTCTATGTTTGATATGATTTAATAACTTAAGTGTCTCAAAAGATACTGGAATAAAAATCCTACATAACACTTAGGTATTTTTTCATGTTTAAACATACTATTAAACTATTTTAAACACAAAATATGTGACAATGTTGAGGACCCCTGCAGTCCGTATCTTGGCCAATCTGTGCCCTCCTCTGCTACTCCTGCCTCACCCTGTGGGGCAATCTTCGCGTGTGATTTCTGCTTTTAATTACTCTCCCTTATCAACCATCCCCTCCTCGCTTTCTTCTCTTTTATCTTCTACTTCGTTTTTCCCTACTTCTGAGTTTATAGGAAGGAGCATTCTAGGTGGCTTTACTGCAAAAAATCTTTTTTTACATATAATTTCTTGAATCACCCATATAAACATTGTTTGATATTTTAGACACTTTGTTAAATATTAAGAATAAAATTCCATAGCTAATAGTATTTTTAAACATGATTCAATTTAAAATATTCTGTTGGGTTTAACCTTAATTCGTTCTTACCTTTCCTTAAATTAGTAGGCACTCGATCATAATCTATTCTTAATTTTAATCTACATATAATAATAAAAATTCATTGAGGTCAAAGTTTTGATTAAAAGTGTCATTATTTTTTGTATAAATTAAAAGAACTAACCAATTAATTTTATCTGAAAGATTCATAAAACTCTATATGTAATCTTAATCAACTTCACGAGTAGCCCTGCTGGTCCACGAACGCACGCACACAAAATATATAAACTGTTTTACTCCTTATTTCTGAAGTCGTCCATGTACAGAACATAATATATGATGCGAAGCCACTAACCTAGTGTTTCTTACTTGCAAAAATTACACTATGCCATACAATTCTCTCACACGGGGCTAAGGTTTATACTGTCGATTTATTAAGAGAAATAAATTCTCGTGAACAAATCGGCAGTTGGATAATTTATTAAATCAATTACAAATGGAATTCAAATATTGTAAGTGTGCATAAGTTAGGTAATACATACATAACATTAAAGCGAAATCATCAATTAAATTTGACTTTCACGATTTCGATGCAAATATATCTGATGTTTATGCCTGTAAAACTTTTCATTTTTTGAAACAATATTGTCGCCTTTTTGATGTTTTTTAAATACAAATATTTTATCAAAGGCAGCATGTCCAGCTTTCACCTTTTCTTCTCAAACGTTCATTATTCCTTGTGAAGGGAAGGAGGAAGTGAAGTTTTCTCGAGTCAGGCAGTAATAAGATGGCGCCATTGACTTTATGTATAACTCAAGACGATGGGGAAGAATATTGAAGGAATAATACAAGACTGGAAACTGGACATTAGCCAAAGTTTTAATAATATAATCTGTGAAAAAATCTTATATTAAGCTGATAAATTCTCGGTAGCTTATTTTGTTCTAGTGACCTTTGGCCTTCTTATAACGTAAACAATGAATGAATGTCACACTACGGTCTTGTGTGAGCGAATAAATTGTGATATGAAATGTGACAAAATATGTGATAGCCAATAACTTGGTATAAGATTAGTTATAGGATTTCATAATTTTTTGTGATGTGTTAGGTACATCACAATTCGCTCACAATAGGCCCCATATTTTTATAACATCAACAAGTAATTTTGTATCTAAAAAAGTAGTAATTTGATTATTATGTGGTAAAAGAGTTATATTTATCATGTTTATAAAGACGATTATAAACAATGCTTTCCAAATAATGTAAATAATTAGCATTATTTTGTACGTTAAGGTAAAACACAATTTTTCATATTGATAAAAAATAAAAATGAAGTTCAGTTTTACTTTTTAATTCCTGATGTTTTATTTCTTTTTAATTTTTCCAACTATGAAAACGTTGTCTCTATCGCTCAAATAAAGTCTTTTTTGTAGGTTTATATATAGTTAAATATGTACTCAATTTTCTTCTTCGCAATAATATGGTAATAAACATAAAATAAAAACTGGAATATTAGTCTATTGATTTTATCTTACATTCATAAAATCGCTCTCTCGAGGGTCTGCCAACTACATAATATCAGAAGTCCGGTCAAACAGTGCAATTAAAACCCTCATGATAGCCCATAGCATGGATATACTTATAATTCCATATGATAATTATATCAATAATATGGACAATCATGAGGTTTTTGATTTTACCGTTTGACTGGACTTGCCAGAGCCCTCTGATGTGCAGGGAGTAATTGGATAGTTTCACATTTCACAAACATCAATGAAAATATTTGGAATCTATTTAGGGTAATAATAAATGGGTTGGAATTAACATGTTAATTTATATTTTTTTATAGTGAAAATGTAAAAATATATTAGGTACGTATGAAAACTGCGCGGTTCGTTTCAATTCCGAATAATGACGTCATTTAAACGTGAACATTGTTTTATTTACATAATTATTAATTTTTCCCACGTTATTATAACATATTTGGGCCGTGGCTAGAAATCGTAGCGTTTTTGCGAATGTTATGAAAAAAGTTTTTTTTGCGGGGAACAAGTGTTTTACATTTTCTTTTGCAGAATTTCTTTTTATTAATTTATTTATTTAAATGAATAAATAAGTTAATAGTATGGGTGTATGTATACTGTATAGGTATCTAAGTTTATGGGTATATAGTACATAAATGTATCCCTACACTGTGTCCATATTACATAATATATAGCCTATTGGTACGTTGCTTAATTACTTGGAATAATTACAGACTTCACCCTCGCGATTTCCTCCCTCCCACTTCTCCCTACAGGAGAACACTTTTCAGCGTGAAGTGCAAGGGTAGCTGATGATTCACGTTGTGCTAACAAGGCTTTTCCTGTAATTATATGTAGCCTGTAAAGAAGACTGATTTGGTTTGACATCCTGTATTGATAATGATGAAGAATAAAAGTAAACAAATCACGACGGGGAGTAAATCTTGTATGGGATAAAAAATGATGATACTTAATTAAATTAAAAAATAAAAATATGATATTGATAGAACATAATCACGCGCTATAATTAATTGAACAGTGATTATCGAATGATATACTTCTAAAAGAGATGTTCGAGATCATTTGATTTGAAGTTTTAGTTATGTTTGAGAAAAATAAATCCTTTTTTATCTACGATGTGTACGTACCGATTATTTTTGTTTGTAATTACTACTTTCCATCTATTATTTGTACTTTTTGAATTCATTTAACAAATACACGTTTTTTACAAAAATCTTCTTCTTCAATGGCAGTACAGCCGAAATCGGGCCTTGGTCCTCCAACTTTCGCCTCCAACCCGTTCTCCATCCGGTTACTTGGAGAAGCTGGTTCGCATCTTTGGTTACTTCGTCTTCCCATCTCAGTCTTGGTCTTCCTGTCCTCGTCTTTCCCCCCCGGATTCCCCGTCATCATCCTCTTGGGTACCCGTGAGTTTGGCATTCTTTGTACGTATCCAGCCCAAATCTCGAAGCCTCATATGGGTTGAGATACTATGCAAATGTATTACTTGAAGTAATTTTGGTGACTTTGTTAGTGGGTTCCCTTTTTTAAGGAAAAATACGTACAAAAAATAACATATTGGCCCTCTAGATTATCGACTACAATAACATGATGTACCAAGTAAGGTCATAAAAGAAAATTGAACTTGTTCATAACGATATGAAGAACGCCTGAATATAATGCATCAAGTATAACAGTCACAATTCAATTTCAGAAAATTGTTCAATTCACTCAAAGTATGAAATAAATCTAACTGGAAACATACATAAATTCTGAAAGTTTCAGAGCTTTAGCTGGTCAGGAAGTTAGTTACAAAATTCCAATACAGACAAGTGAAGTCAATTAAAAGGGTGTAGAAATATCGAGTCAATTCGAGTCAATTAATTGAACAAAATATAGATTCGAAAAGTATGCATCAAATGAAACGAAGGTTAATATTTTATAGTAGAGTTGATTGGTTATTTTCTAGAAAGCTCGGTCAGATAAATAGGTAGAAATGGATGGTAGAAATAATAACGAACACCCTGATCGGTCATTAGGCGTTACTTTGCCACGCAATTAGCTGCCGTTGGAACAATAAACCTGAGATTTTTTAACGATTCGCTCTAACAGGAGTAGTTATTGGGGACTGGGGAAGCAACGGAGTGGATGATATTAACTTTAGTGGGAGGCCGTCTCATCAGAATCGTTCCAAGATTTTGAGTGGGCGAGAAACTGCCCGCGATTTTAAATTTGTAATAAATCTTTTTGTTTACATCGACATACACTTACTTTATAATATTATTGTTTGCGATGAACAATGTAAACTATACCAAGCGCGTTAAGGAATATATAATTTACATACATACATACATACATACCATCACGCCGTTTCCCTATTTGGGGTAGGCAGAGAGAACCGAACGCCAGACTCTTCTATCTTGACATACCTGTTTTGCCTCATTTACATTCATACATCGCGTCATACATGCTCTCCTATTGTTCTGACTTCGTATGTTCCCCTCTTTCAAAATCTCATTTATATGATCATGCCAGCTTTTCTAGGTCGACCCTTACATCTCATTCCACTCTTTTCAGCCTTGTATACTTTCTTTGTCAGTCGTTCATCGTTCATTCTCTCTTCATGTCCGAACCATCGCAAAGCATTTATCTTCATTCTACTCAAAATATCCCTTTCAATCTTACATTCTCTTCTGATATCTTGATTCCTTATCCTATCATAAATTGTTTTACCACACATTCGTCTTAGGGACCTCATTTCCACAGTGTTTTTTTTTTTTATAATTTAAAATGAATAATAGAATAATATTTGAGACTGGTTGTTTTGAACAGTATTTTTAAATTAAATAAATCAGACTTACACTTAAGGACAAAAATCATAGCATCTACTGGTCAATCGTTCCACTTCTGAGCCGGTATATTAGACTGAGCAAAAATGAATAAAAAATCAGATTTCCGTTTAAAACATCACGAACAAAGATACACAGGTGAAAATATCAAAGCGGATAAATAGTTCTACCATTTTTTTTAATTATTTATTTCCGTAATACATCAAATTAATACAATACAACTAAACTTAAATACTACAATGGAATTTATCACCTCACTAGAGGAAGCCTGTTCTGAAGTAATACAATCAATAATTATGCATTAAAATTTTTCTACATAAATTTTCAATAAGATTGAAGTATAAATACAACAAAATTCTAAACATCTACCATCATAAAAAAAAAACATTTGTGAGGGGGAGGGTGTGATTGCATGTGTAGATATTTACATAGTTCCTATTATTATGGCGACCGTTTTACTTTATTTTAACTTTTCAAATTAACATTGTCGCAATCACTAAAATTATAAGAACAGAATTTTTCAAAATCTTTTATTTTTCGGTGTAGGCAAAGAGACAATTTATGTAAACTTATAGTTAATTGTAATTCTTGCAATCTTTAGTTTGGCACTAAAAATATGTTGGCCCTAATCACTTATTTATTAGGATTTGCTGTTATACAAAAATAAAAATTAAATAAAACATTAGGCAATATAATAAGTTAAGTAAACACATAAATAATAAACAGGCTAGTGAAAAAAATTAGGTCCAAAGATCAAACAAACTATACTTAGTTGATATTCATTGATATTATATTTAAACGATTTTTTATATTTTATGAGAGTTTTCAAACATCATCGTGTTAGTTTTACTGAGGCGCTCAAAGTCCCCCAACCGGCCGATGTATTTCGGTTTGCGTAAAGCGCGAATTGGCATGAATTGGATCTGCGGCGATTAGCAGTCAAAGATCAGAGCAGAAGTGAAATTATTAATACGGCTAATTGAGGGGAATTAACGATACGAATTATCTCTAGAATTCACTTTCATATTTCATCTCAAGAAAGTCATTAGGAAATGGCGGAATAGGTAAAGTCTTCACCCTAATTATTAGGTTCTTCAATAATTATATATATTTTGTCATCTTCCATAAAACTCATCATGAAGTTTTTATTTATTAAATTGAATACGTACAATACTTGTATTACTCCAAAAAATCTACTTAATTGATAAAATTGTATTTTTAAGTGGAATACTTACTCTCGTGTAAATATATAATTGTTTAAATATATAAAAGTATTTATTGTTTTAAGTGGAATACTAAGTCACGTATATAGTTATATATCATATAGTTTTAATTGGAATACCTACTTACTCTCCTGTATGCAGTTATATGTATATAGGTAATATAGTTTTAAGTGAAATACTTACTCTCGTGTATAGGTATATAGTTTCTCAAGATACATTCAAGTATTTTGTGACATTGGGATTTTGGTATTTGATTAATTTGAAGAAATTGCCTCTTGCGCAGGGTGCAAGGAAGTGTTTATTGTTAATATTACATGTGTACATATTTTTTATTTAATACTCGAAGTCGCCGACATCCTAACATAATGGAGATTATTTTAACAAAAGATGAATATTTGTCACGATAACCTTTGTGTTCTTGGGATAAAACCACTGCTTATATGGAAGAAATTGTCATTTGGCAATAAATGAGCCGCTAGCTCCGGTTCTAGGAAGTGCTCTTAATTTTTTATTATTTTAAATTCTGCATTCAATTTTTTTTTTCAATTTTTACTGCATCAGCGATTTTCGTAATTGAATTATGGACAAATATGAGTTTGGATGTCATTCTTATTTAGATATTTCGATATATTTATATCAAATCTAATAAGAAAATCCATTCAGTATCTATGCCTTTATTTACTGTTAATTTTATGTTATTTTGATATGGCAAATCTGAATAAATTCAGGTTACGACATTGTCATCAGGTATGTTTCGGAAGAAGGGTCGTCTGTTGCTTTTGTCATTAACTGCATCATCAGATAACTCACCCTATTCTTCAGTCCCTATACAGTATAAGGGGAGATGCGTGTATAGATAAGACATACTGTTGTTTCTTTGCTTACAACTATTTCTCTAGGTACCTTGTTAGAGATTTCATTTTTCATATTGTTATAATATTTTCCTACCTTTTTACTCATATGAAGATTTTTTAAATGAGTTTTTTTTATAAATTGTCATTAAAAAACTAATAACGTAAAAGTAGTAGAAATTAATGTTTTATTTGGATTCAGTGCGCCGATAGATACACTTACCTACCTATGTAAATACCATGACGCTATTTCTCTTTCATCAGGGTAGGCAAAGAGATATGATCGCCGTACACTTCTGACACCATACCTTTCAATTAAGCCGATGGCGATAATAACTAACATTTTAATTCAAATGTATTAAAATGTTAGTTATAAATGATTTTATAAGTGTGGAAATGATATAAATAAATTTATAGTAATATTGTAGAAGAATCATAATATGAATCAACCGCGATTTCATTCAATACATGAAGATTTGTATTGTGTATGTAAGTACTTAAATAAACGTTAATTGTTAGTATATCATATCTTTTAATGAAAAAGTTATATTAGGTAGATGCCTATTTTTGAAGAAAAAAATGGAATGAACGATCCAACAAGTTTGTCAATAAGATAAATCTATATGTTTGCTTCACCTAACTGCTAATCTCAAAGATGATTGCTTTACATGACCGGAATCTCGGGGATTACTTAATATCCTCAAAAACTCTTCAGTAATACGCTGAGAAATTCCAAGATATACACACACTTCACTTACCTTCAATACATATCTTTACCTTTCATACCAACCTTGGACCAAGGAGTACCGACACAATACTACCTAGGCAGGTACCTACACCGTGGTCTGACGATATTTCCATATTTTTGATTTAATGTTTTTTTTTTGTTACATAAAATTAAGTAAATTGAATCTCGATTCAAATGAAATCTCGATATGATGAAATTATTACTCCTCACTAACCCAAGGGGATATAGTGGGAAGTGTTTAGGGCTTACATATTTTTATTGCAGATTATCAACTAGTATCATGCTGAGATTGTATTATGAAAGTTTCAATACAATGTATCTGTGTGTGCGTGTGCTGTGTACTATGTGCTGTGTACGGCTTGTTTAGTTTACTTTATCGATTATAATTTAGACTAAAGTATGTAGATACTCATTCGATTATTTTCAAATTTATATATCTAATATTCACTTAGATCCCATTAGATTTATTAAGACATCTGAATAATGTTTCTCAATTTTTTTTACTGTCAAACATTTCAATGTGACCCCAAACTCAGGAAACTTCAAATTTGAAATTTTTATTTTCAAATTGGTAAAAAGGCACATAACTTTCATTGGCAATGAAGAAACATCATGTTATCATAATAAAATATTTAAGAGACTGAAAGAGGCTGAAAATTTTCCATACAAAATTTGGTAGTGAGGAGTATAGCGTTGGTCACAACCCTCTCATTTTTTTTGTAAACGAGTGTAAATATACGAAAATATTTTTTAAATCACCATTTGTTTTTTATAGGTACATTTTCTATATTATACGACAGGATAAAAACCTTTAAGATGTCATAATAATATTTAGCATAATTTAGTGACTGAAAGAATGATATATTGAAATCGCCTATTACACATTGGAGTTACGTGTTAGTAGAAACCCAAAATTGATTGATTTGAAGAACAACCCACAATTTATTTGAAAAAACTATCACAAACATTCATTTTGATTTTATGTACTCGTTAAAGCACATACAAGATTCATTTTTCTACGACGAAATAATGGGAATTTATACTGAATTTTTGTATTGTGTGACAAACATTTCCCAGGGAAATGTTGAAAATACTTTTGTTTTAAAAACACACTGTTTAGAAGTTTTACTTTTGAAGTTCAGAATACACAGAATGTAAATGTGGTTCCTAAATTACTGATTAAGAAGTATGCACTCAACGAAATTTATTTTTATATTTAAATTATTTATTAACAAGCGACAATTAAGAAGGAATCGAAAATTTCAAACATATCTACCTGTGATGCCGTATTCACCCTATACATAGTAAGTACACTAAGACTGCAAAAACAAGCAAACTTTTATCTGGAACCAAACAAAGGAATCAAAGGCTTTGTAGATTTTTTTGCCATGGAACACAGTAAGGTTTATTTTTTCTCGAAATTCATTCAGTTTGTTCTTTGATTAGTTTTCCGAGAGACGGGAGGCCCAGTGCTGGGTAGGTGCTTTGGTTCCAGGAAGTCTGGCAAAGTCTGGTCCAGTTTTAATTCACAATGTTTATCCTGCTGTACCTACTACAGGAATAATTAGCTTCCATACCATTGTGCCAGATGATCCGACCAACAAGATGACTTTATTTTTATTTATTATTGCACAGAAAACTCAATGTCTGTTCAATAAACTGCATCCAGTTTGCAAAGGAAAAAGAAGTATTTAGAGTTCTCTCTTATTCTTTAACGTGTACTTGAAATTTTTGATTAAAATTACTAACAAATGGTTCTTTTTGTTCTAGGTAAGATGTCCTATCAGTTTCTACTCGTCTTGTTAACAACGTTTATCACTAAGTAATACAGAGGATATTATGTAGTAGTAAGTACATATAAGTAGATTAATTTATCTTTTAAATTTTGAGAAAGAACCAATTTAATAAAAGGAGATACTTAAAAACATTTATTTTCATGTCATTTTCATTAAACTAAACGTACTTATCCTTAATTACCAATTTGAAAATAATCGAAAAAATATTTAGTTTGAAATAATATCATTTTTGTCATTAATTTATTATTAAATGTTTACTTCTTCATATAACTATAACCTACTTTTTAGCAATAAATGATTGCGACTCGCGAATGCGTTTGCTTTATGAATTATTTGAAAGATATACTGCTCTCGGTTATTTTAGATAGCGTTATAGCACTGCTTGGTTTCACTTAGGTACCAAAACATTTCATTAAAACTTTAAGCAATATTTTTTATGAGCACTTGCAACTCTCTAAACAAATTCTTCATATTATAAACCTGAATATATGTCTAGGATAAAAATCATCCCTCGTCATTTTTTCTTTGCTTTTGCTTGACACGTTTTTTTTTATCTATTTTAGGTAAGTCCGTCGTCTTAGTTGTTATTATATTGTTGTGATTTTTAAGTAGGTTCTTGAAAAAGAACAAAGAGTTTCATTATGAAGTCGGTACAACAAAGTTATTTTGCACAGATTAACGAAAGATATACTAAAACTGTAGATTAACTAGGATTAAAATATCTGAAGAGAGAGAAGCGACACTTTTCATAGAGGTGTCACACGTGCGGGTGTTATATTGAATAGTTGTGTCTGCCAACATTTTTAGAAAAAATAAACTATGTAGGTAGGTACTCCTTTTATGGATCTCAACGCAATGTAAGAGAAATTAAGATTACAAATTAAAATTATATTTATTAATTCTCCAAAGGCCGTTTATATTTTGTTGAATTGTTTAAAACACATCGAATTTTTTTATTGTTTCTATAAAAAAAAATATTTAAGTTCTTATTGATATAAAACTGTATACATAAATACATTGCTGACTTGTCTAGATTTTTAGATGCAGGTAAATACGAAAAAAAAACACGTAATATTATTTACGAATTATTTACTAAGGATTCATATAGCTTATTTTAACTAGAAGAGATTACTTAATTAATTGTACCCGTCGTTTAACATTTTTTTGTATATAAATAAAAATTAAATATAAATCATAATTAACTTTATCAATCTACCTACGTAATACTTAGTGGAACTTAATTTCATTTACATCAAATATTATTTAAACTAGTTGCATGTAACACATGAGATCCAACTATGGATAGCGATAGTATGTATAGTTGAAGAATATGTACCAAACTATAAACCCATAAATACAAATTATTGAATATTTTCAGATATTTTGTTTTCTATACAACATATGTAGGTATGTATGTCAAGATAGGATAGTATGGAGGAAGTTCCTTTTTTCCTACCCAGAATATGAAAATATCATGATGGTATGTATGTTTGGAGATGAAGTATCAAACTATTAAGTCTTCTTACATATTGTGTATAGGCGACTGCCATACAAAATGTATGAAGCGATGTCGTCACTAAATTCAATTTTTAAAAAAATTGTTTAAAAAAAATTGAGATCTTCTACTACAATGTTAATATTTTTTTATAGAAAATTAAATTATCCAGTTGGGGTGTTTCGGCTTTTTGCGATAATTGTATAAGTTTTGGAAATATAGGCAGTTAAACTCATAAATTTATCATAAAAAAAATATTTTTCTTAATAAAAAATGTTTGAGAAACCCTGGAATTTTTTTGAAAAAATTAATTTGAGATTTTTTATATTTCTATGTTTGTACCAATTTTCAGCGTTCTAGCTTTTATGGTTTCTGAGATATATGGAAAAATAAAATAAAAATTAAAAAGTTGATAACCCCTGACTGAAACAAAAATTCAAAATTCTGAGTATAAAAGTTTTTTAGGCCTGTAACTTTTTATATATTCTGAAATTTTGGGCTCTGTAAATTGAGCGAATCAAAAGTTATAAGGGGGACACACACACACACACAGACACACAGACACACAGACACACACACACACACACAGACACACAGACACACGAAATGTTCTACTCCGAATTCTGAGTAAATCCGTTTATGGAACATATATGCTGCGAAGCCTCTAAGTTGGTGTTTTTTGACTTCAAAGTTGGAAAAGCCGTGAAAAAAGTAGACCTCTGCATACAATTCTCGCGTATCCTGGCTTGATACATTGTCGATATGTTAAGAGAACAAAGTTCTCCTGAACAAATCGACAGTTGGACTAAAGTTTAGGATAAAATGTATATATAGGAATTATGTGTATTTTGTTTTTAAGTTTTATTTTGTATTGTTATTTTTTATTGTATACACTCCTCTCTGTCATACAATTTTGTCTATACAGGTCAACAATGATTTACTCCTTTTTTATAATGTAATAACATTGCTCCTGAAAGAAATCGCAAGGAATTTAAAAAAAATGATTAAGTAGTAATAAGTACATAGTATCAAAGGATTTTATTGAATGATTTTACTCTTCCGATGCACAGTTTCAGAACTCTGTATACACACCTAACACTAATGTTTGTTTTAAGATCAAGAAACAATATAAATGCGATAGCATCGTTGTCAACAGGTAGAGATTTATCTAGTAGATCTATCAGTAGATCTCATCGCATCGCACGGTTTAGTTATCTTCTTTTTGATCATAGGAAATAATATTATAAGATTTGCAAGAGTTCTTTCATTCGAATTGTCAACGTATGTATATATTATATTGTTCATGCTATTTGAGTAGAAATTGATGAAATCAATTAGATAAAAAGGAGAAACCTGATACAACAGTTATCAGCACTTTTTTGGTTCTATCTGTGTGTACCTACACCATCATCTTTACTATCCGATACTTACGATAAAGCAAAGTAAAATATTTATTACATTATTATTATTAACCATGCTCATAGGCACATAATCTTTCATATACAAAAAAAACAACTTCAAAATTAATGTATCTCGGTATAGAAAAATGTGGTGTTCAGTAGGTAATATGACTGAAAATAGTGATTAAAAAGACAAAAATATACCTAGATCATTTCATGCTTATAATCAATTTGATTGTTATTTGTATGATAAAATGGAACTATATAAATGTTTAATTCAATAATATTTCTTCAAATTAATATACCTACGTCATTATAGAAAAATCTCTCTGCCTACCACATGAGGGAGCTGGCGTGATGGTATGTATATATGTAGTAATATCATCTTTCATTCAATTCGTTTTTACAATAAAAGGCAAATCTTTCCCAAATCTCTTGGTTTAGTTCAGATAGATGTATTCCTTTATAATAATGCAAAAGGGAATTATCGAATTCGGACTGTACGTGGTATAAAGTTATCGATGAATAATATGTACATAATAAATTTTTAAAAAAATAAAAATAAAATAAAATAAATAAAAAAAAAAAAAAAATATGTACATAAAAAAATATCACGTCGAATTGAAAAAAATCTTCGTTTTTGGAAGTCGGTCAAACGTATAGATATAACGTCATAATCTATTAATATCTTTTGATTTTTTTACCTTTAAATACAAAGCTCTATAGCAAAATCAAAATAAGGAGTCGTAATCTATGTATTATTATTTTCTAAATATTATATTAATGATACTTTGGCTGGGTCCATTTATGTAGTAGATTTAAAAATATATTATAGGTAATATGTACCTAATGGTATGTTTCCGTATTAGATTTTGATACGTAGGTACTTTATGCTTTATTTATAATTTGTGTAACAACCTATATGAACTCCAAATCACTTACTGAAATTTTAAAAGGATCCTTAATTATAACTTTATGTTTAATTGTTATACATAATTACCAAATAATTTATTAGTTATGTTTTCAGAGAAATGTAATTCTTCCATTTTTTTTTTTAAATAATGAATATGTCCTTGTATAACAAGTACATATACATACTATAGGTGAATGGAAATCGGTCGTGGCAGGATTCGAACTCGCGACCTCTGGGTTGCTAGCCCAGCGCGCTAACCGCTCGGCCACCACCCATCCCATTTAAATGCTAATATTAGGTATAATATTTTTAATGACTTTTGTGTACAAATAAACAGAAAATATCTGAAGTATTATCTTAAATATGAGTTTAATTGAAAATAAATTTCAATGTTTTTGCTTCTTCCCTTTCAAAGACATTATTGTTGTAATGGATGAAGGTACCTAATTGAAGTTTGTAAGGCCAATTGTGTTATTATAATCGTCCGGTCAGTTGGAGCTCCGATATTCACAATAAACCTTTCAGAACACGAGAGTCCTTGACAACAACTTT
Organism: Molanna angustata; assembly: GCA_963576475.1. Lineage (NCBI taxonomy): Eukaryota > Metazoa > Arthropoda > Insecta > Trichoptera > Molannidae > Molanna > Molanna angustata. The sequence continues at coordinate 30,155,368 of OY754968.1, read as the reverse complement.
CAAGGACTCTAAAACGATTAAGAATTTACATGGGTAGGTAACCTTTATACCACTTTCCCAATAGAACTTCAGGAAACTAGTAAAATATTCATTTGATTTCCCTGTCATTTATTTGAATATTGAGATTGACGTATATGGATTGAATAACTTTTAAATCATTTGAAAATTAAGAACGGATCGTCTGTGACTGAGTGGATAATTTGCTATGCTATAGATACCGGTTCAATTCCAATAAGTAATCATATATTTTAACCACATTCAGAGCACAACAAATTGATCATATTTTTTTATTACGTTTAAATATGAAACAATTTAACTTAATGAATATAATATAACAAATTTTTTTTTCACAAAAATTCGATTACAATGACCGAACGTTTCTGCCGAGGTACCTCGGTCATTTGAATCGAATTTTTGTGGAACTTTGTGATATGCTCATCAATTTTAAAATGATTTCCACTCTGCTCCCCTAGACAACGTGTCATTTAGCTCAAGAAAAGATAACTCAATGTATGGAAGTGACAGTTGTCACGTGACTGGCAACTGTCACTTTCATAGATTGAGTTATCTTTTCTTGTTTTTTTTTCTTGAGCTAAATGACACGTTGTCTAAGGGGCTGTTAATACAAAAACTTTTGAATCCACAAATTAACTGTCTACCTATAGTGCATGTTTGCCATCTTTAATGTCGACTTTATATGAAACCTACGATATTCATATTATGCCAAACGCAGCCACTATAATAAACAAGTACCTACCTAACAATATGGATGATTTTTGATACCTATGTAAAATAAAATAGAAGTAGGACCCGTATTTTTATTTGTATTGAAATACAAAGATCAGATTCTACACAAGGCGTGTGTCCGACCAAGCGTGACATATGGAATAGAAGTAAGAGCCGACTCGCACAGAAAGCTGTCGAATAGATGAAATGAAGACCCTATTCTCCATTGCCAGGAACAAAACCCTGTGACCGCATCGGAAACGAGACGATCAGGTCTATATACGATGTCGAGGACAAAACAAGATGGGTACGTGGCAGAAGTCGCTTCTGGAGAGAGCACGACGAACGCATAGACGACAATAAAATTGTCAAGACTAAGACAGAAGTACCCAACAACTGAACACTGCCCGGAACCCCAGCGAACAGTTGGACCTCCTCCTCCCAGGACAGTCCACCTTCACATAGAGGGCAAATGATCTAATGCACGATAATGAAGAAAAATAAACCTAATATTATAATACAATATCAATTCAAATAAATTTCAGCCCAAATTATATTAAATATATCATTGGATGGGTGGTAGCAGAGCGGTTAGTTCACAAGCATTTATACATGGTTTAGGGAATGTATGAGGATGTATATATATACCTACTTGTTTCAAGGACGTATTCATTCCAATTCAATATAATTTTTTGTTATTAAAACTTATTCAGAAAAGTAATATTTGTTTGAAAACCAATCTCTCCGGATAAGTAAGAAGCTCAGTTGTCTCTACCTACTCCAATATTAGGGACATGTCCTGATGATATATTTACAATGTATGTATGCAAATTACAAGGCATTTCGTAGAATTATTAGTAAACATTTTGAACCGGTCTTCACTCCGAAGAAAAAAAATATTTATAAAGATACTTGCTGATAACCATACATACTAAATCGTACTTGATGTAACTTTATTCTTAAAATTATATTCTTTTTCTTCTTTTATAGCCTTCGTCCCTCTAGCTCCACTTCTTCAATACAATTCTATTCAATGCAATTCTTCTTTATTTTGTCTCCTCCGCATTAAGGTTCAACCGGCCACTTGGATAATGTCATCATATCATAATATTTAGGGGGTATTCCAACACTCCTATTTTTTGTCCAAGGTCTCCACGCTGTACTAGTCCGTAGTAGAAATATTAAATTATAATTCAAAACTGTTTGGTTAAATTATTAATCTAAAAAGTAATAACTATGTAGGAAAGTTATAAAATTACGAATTGAAAGGAGCGTTGATGTGCATTGCTAAGTTATAAATAGGAAAAGCCATAGTGTTTATAACTTTCTCCTCTTGGCGTGTATCAGATCCACAGTGTGTTTCAGGTGAAACTTTGGGGAGAACTAACATTCTACTATACTATACTATACTATAGGTACTATACAACGTAGAATGGGGTCTGGAACAACAATAGACTGGGCTGGATCACGGGGTGAAGTAAAAAGAGGAGACCCATAAAACTAATGCAACCATATATTGGGACAATTTATTTTTGGGAATATCTTTTAATTGATATGTTTTTATTGCATGATGTGCAGCTGCCCCACAAGTTCCGCCAACTGCACCATGCACGAACTTATGGTGGACAATGGTTGTGCTATTAAAGTAGCTAAACACTGGCAGAAAATAAATTAGTTGATTGCGTTGCTAACACGATAGAAGACTGACTAATATAATCACCGAAGCCTTTCGATCTGTCCAAGATACGTGGCAGATTATTTGGCGAGTGATTCAGAGTAGCCGCCATCCCCAGCCACGAGGTCAAGGAAGAATAAGATAAGAGAAAGATTAACGTAATGAATCTAATGTTAGCAAGCCGTTTTTCTTCCGTAAGCCGTGTGGGCGTCCTGGGTTCGATCTCCGGAATTTATTTAATATTGTATAGGTAATATTCATTCTTAAAAAAAAAACATGGTCTCGTTTTTTTTTTAATGATGGTCACCCCAGTGTTGGGTCACAGATTTGGCAGGCAGAGTCAGAGTTTTGTGAGGGTTGAGTCGGACAGGGGGTTGGTGGAAATGCGGGTGCGGGGTGGTTGAGTATGGCAGGAGCGAGTTTATAATCGATTTCTGATACACATTACTAACTTACACTTGAACATTAATATTATGTCTCCGTTATGTTTCCACGTGTGTGGTTTGTGGTTTACTTACCTACCTACATACATACATACATACATACACTTCACATTATACTTACACATTGTGAAAATTAATTATTTCACTAGGATACATCACAAATAATCCAATGGTTTCCTTTTCAATATTTGTACAGCAATCCCACTACGACTATTTATATAATGTCGTTACTAAGTGTAAAATACATAAAGGAAAATTTTTTTAAATAGGTACATACTCTGTTTCTTTTGTTTTTTGTGTACCTACTTTTAATTATTTTTTTTGTTTTTTGTTTTTATTTAAGTAATACGATATAAATTAGTTTTTTTTCCTCGTTTGTTTATACGTAGGTACATACTTCTTCTTCTCTTTTCGCCTCAATCCCATCCTGTCCTCTGCTGCCACTTTCCAGCTCCTCTCCTGGAGAAGCTGAGCCGCATCCTTACTGACCTCATCTTCTCACCACAACCTTGGTCTTCTTACCCTCTTTCTCCCACCCGGGTGTCCAGTCTTGATTCGTTTCGGCACCCGTGATGTTGGAATTCGTTGTAGGTACATGTCCAGCCCATCTTAGCCTAAGTAATTTCATGTGCGTTGTGATACTTATTGGGGCCTGGTATTTATTTATTTATTTACAATTTTTGGGAGACTAACAGCTATATGTACATTACAGTTTTACAAGTAATATAATAATTAAACAGCCAATTATAAGTCTCCGCTGATAGGCCATACAATCAGTTGCAGGATGAAAAATACATCACAATATATTGTGTTTATGTAATAGATAAAGTTTCATTCTGCAGCCGAGGTAAACATAATATTACTTGAAAATATTACCTAAATTATATTAAAAAAGTTCATATTCACAAACAAATCACATACCTATTATTAAAGAACTTAGCACTAAGAACATTTCTCGCCTCTGTAATACTACACTGGAATACGTCAAATTTTGGTGAGTTAAGTATTGAATTATTTATATTGTTACAAACACGCCAATGAAATGAATTTTGACGATAATTAGTGGATACTTGTTTTAATGAGAATATGGGATTTTGGCGTCGCGTAGACACCTTAAGATTTATTTGTGTAGATCAGGGCAGGCGATTTAACTTTTTAAGATTTTTAGTAGATAAAGCATGTCAGCAGTGTCACGACGTTTGCAAAGAGGCAAAAGATGGTGCTGTTTACATAATTTTAAAAAGTCAGTTTGATAAGTTCGGGCTTTGAAATTAAGAAATCTGATAAATTGTTTCCGTACTCCTTCAATACGAGAGATATAGACATCATACATTGGATTCCATACTTGGGAGGCATATTCGAGTTGCCTTAATGCGCCATTCATCGCCATCCTTCACTGAGCCGCCTATTCTACGTAGTACCTTTCATTCAAAGGTGTCCAGCATTTCAGATATCTTCACCGTTATGGTCAATGCCTCGCATCCATATGCCAAGACTGTTCTGACTATGGTCTTGTAATGTGTGATTTTTGTTTTACGGTGGACAGCAACGAAAAATATGTTTTGTTAGCTGCCGTAATTCGTTTTCTTATCTCAGCTCTACATTATTTTCGGTCAGACTGGAGCCCAGGTAAGTGAATTGATCCACTACTTCAAACAAGTAGTTATCCTTGTATTGCACTCTGCCTCTCAGTCGATGCGCCGAGTTTCTGCTTTGTGTCATTACATTTGTCTTATCTTTGTTGATGCACAATCCTACTTCACGTGCCGCATTCTCTAAAGGGTTGAAGACCTCTTCGATGGCTGTCATTGATCGTCCTATAATATTAATATCATCCGCATAGCCGACAATTTGACTACTTTTGTGGCAAATATTGGAATTGGTGTCCACTAGAGTAATACTTTCTAAGAAAACCTAGCTACTTGTTAAGGTAAGGCGGTTTGTATACTCAAGGCCATATCTCTGTACAGTTAATCGAGAGATTGTAACATACCTTCATATTTAAAATTTTTTTGTTTGATCACGTGCCTACGTCATTTAGTAATCTAATTTATTGATTGTACAGTTGATCTCTTTATATTACAATGTGGTTATGTGAAGCACGTACCTATACGCATTTCATAGCTCTCTATTGGTATGCCAAAATCTAATATCGTGTGAAAATGCACATTTATAATAATGATTTTTTTCAATATTTTATGGTCAATATTTGCAAAATGGTATATTGACATAACATGTCTGCATTTTTCATTGTAACTTCGTTTCCAAGCACATTTATTTAATTGAACATAGCGACAAATATGTGTGAAGTAAATAGTGATTCAAAGAAAAGGTAAAGATTTATAGTTTAATAAATAATAAGTAGGTACATATTTCAAAATTGTTTCTCGACCATTTTCCAGGTATTTGAACATAATTCCTACATAGTTTAATTTTGTTTTATATATGTGTATTTACTAGCCTTTTGTTTAAACCTTACTTTGTTTTCTTTCAAGATTATTGTTCTTTAATTAAAGATGCTGTAGAAGCGAAATATACTAAATTTTGAAAATCTTTTCCCCAGTACCTTCATAAGATACGTCTTTGAAATAAAAACCTCTTTATTATATGGGTCGATGGCAGAGCGGTTAGCGCGCTGGGCTAGTATTCCAGTGGTCGCGAGTTCGAATCCTGCCTCGACCGATTTCATTCACCTATAGCACAAGCATTTATTTGCTTATTTTAGGGAACGTAGGAAGATGTATATGTACTTGTTTAACAAGGACATATTCATTTTATTAAAAAAAAAATTCTATTGCGTGTATTTTGATATTTGAATATGTCAATACATTTCTTGTAAAATTAGTTTTGAAGTTTTGAGTTTTTCAGTATTTTAATTACTATTTAAAAAAAACCCTAAATATGACATTTTTTCACCATAAAATATTGTATATCACAGATATGGTGATATACAATATTTTTTCGTGTTTCATACATTAGAAGGTAATTTAGTGTGCATATTTGTGTACATACGTATGTTCAAGGTATACAAACGCCACTATTTCTAGGCCTGTAGGCCAACCTCTTCACCCGTGTTTTTTTTTTCAAAGCAAAACGATTTTCTGTGAAACGATCATATTTAAAAAAATCCTTGTTAAGAAAACTCATAACGTGGTACCTACATACATAATGATTTTGCTTACCTCTTAAAAATATTGCATTATAATAAACACATCAAAAAAATAATAATTTATTTATTTCATTAATAATAACATCAGAAAGTCTTTTGGACAAGGTCAGCTAAAATTATCAAAAAGTATCATAATGACATTGACTGAAGATACCTTTAAAATTATCATTATAACTATTGACTAAAGTTTTTTTTTGATAATTCCGAGAGAAACTCTATGATTATTAATTGATTCTATCATTTATAATGGGGTTGATTGCAATTTAAAAACGAGCTTTGTTGCAGCAAGAAAATCATTTACTTGGGTGCCAACTCAGCAAAGATGTATACCTATATTAGATACTTATATAGAAATATGTTTGTTATTTTGTGCTGGGACCGAATCAAATTGCTTTTGCATTAAATTTGTAATGCCCTCACACAGCTACCTATAATATAATATTATAACGTTTCCGTCAATAATTTTTTGGGGATAGGTACTATTTCCTTAATACCGTGATATGGGACTATTTCGACCTTGAGCCAGGATCATCTCAATGTTTTTTTCAATCACATATTATGTATATTTGTAGATACCTACTTCGAAAATTGAAAATTCGAATACCTACTGTAAATAAGAATATAATATATATTTTTAGTTTTAAATGTAATTTTTTGTTAAGAGGGCGACTGCTGCCAACGTACCTATTTTTTCAATTTGATATACCATCATTATTACTAAACGAATCATTTTGAAAAAAATAACGTAGTTAGTTTGGATATTAATAAAGAGAAATATACCTTAACTTTTTGATTATGTTCTGTATATATTCTTGTAGGAAAATAATAAGCATACCCCGATTTTAGCCATTTATCTTAAATTTCTAAAAAAATTATAAGGTAGGTATAGAGCAATATTTTTCTTTATAAATTAAAGAAAAACAAAATACCTGGAAAAATATGATATGACGTTGCATTAACGCATCAGGTTAAGTAAATAAACCAAAAAAACTTTTATTACGCAATGGCGCTGAATGGAAAATAAATGTTTTTTAGGTTTATTTACTAAACCTGAAGCATTAGTGCAACGTCACATCATATTTTTCTAGATATTTTTGTCTTCTTTAATTTAAAAAAAAATATATTACTCTACGCCTTATAGTTTATCAAAAATATATGATAAACGTTGAAAATCGGGGTATGCCATTATTTTTCTACAAGAATTTATACAGAAAATTATCAAAAAGTTAAGGTATTTTTTTGTTTATTAATACCCAAACTATCTAAATTATTTTTTTCAAAACGATTTGATAAGAAATAATGATGGTATATCAAATTGAAAAATAGGTACGTTGGCAGCAGTCCCCCCCTTAAATAATAAATTGGAGATTTTTAGTTCGTCTATACCTATTCAAACCAATTTTCAGCGTTCTAGAATTTATGGTTTTTGAGATTAGATGTAAAATTATTTTACTAGATTATGCAATTTGTAATTGAATTGTGCGAAACATGTATCGCCAATTATTAATCTTTTATTACGTTCTGATATTCTGGTAGTGCCATACAAATAATGTTCCTACTGTACATATGTAGGTACCTAGGTAGTATTATTACGAATAAAACGAATGCGTGAAAATCACGCCATGTCCCAATGTATGGGATGGGTCGGGAGGACAGTATGATAGTAAAAATATGTTATTTATAAATAATAATAATATTAAGTGGTATTGTATTGTAGATGCGTGCCTGTACCATTGTCACCCGCTGAATATTAGATAATCGAATTGATCATTGAAATAGGAAGCGTGTCACATATAGGTATATGTATGTATCTAACTACCTGCATATCGATCTTTTGTTGGCAAATTCAATTGATAGGGTCAGGGTGATGTGACGGCTATTAAAATATCATCTTTTCATAAATATGCACGGTTTTTATTTAAAAAAATCTTCAATTCGATTATTCAATGTTTTGGATTACCTATTGACTAAGATGTTAGTGTTTTTGTTTTATGGGCTTTTGGAATTGTAGGTACTTTTTTATTTTTAATAATACCTATGTATTTCCATAATGCACCCAAACTTCTTCTTCTTCGTCAGCCCTTCTTCGTCGAGTAATGGACACATAGGCGTCCCTATGTGACCTCCACAGCTTCGAATTCAGGGCAGACCGCACCCTATATGTTGTAGAAATCATTTTTTTCGTAGATATTATTTAGTGATATTTTTGGATAAATTAGTTTTTTATTATTATTATTGCGTCATTCGTCTTTCAATCTCAAAATATGTATCGTGTGATTGTTATTCGTAAAAGCGTGACGCTAACGCGAGTCAATAACATAGTACAGAAGATTCATATTTTAATTTTTAACTGTTTACACACAAATGACTTGTACCTACTATTTCATATTTCAAATATAACTCGTTACCATTGTCAACGTCTCATGAGTCCTTAACTGTGAACATTGAGAAATAACTGAACTCCAGGAATGATGTCAAAGTAATTAAACTACTTAGATCTAACTTCTGATTTATTTTATGTAGGTATCTATGATCAAAGTTCGAGCTAAGTGTACATTTTAATCCTCACGTAGGACTATCTGGATACATTTTTTTAATAACACTTGTAATATCAAGTGAGGTTCGTATTATTGCGCCACGAACCAAGTGACGCAAGATATAAGCATCATCGCCGTATGGTTTCTGTTGAAACAGCAGTAATTGTGTGCATTTCATAAAAAAATGTCGCAACATAATTTATTTCATTGCGTACGTATTGACGTACGTTGTGATAAATGTGCAAATCACCTCACATAGATTCATAGCTACTGTGAATTTACCCTACATCTGTGTTTGAGGTTTAACAGATTATCAATATTTGATTAATAAAATATGTCACGTGAGTTTTAATCTCGGAAATTATATTGGTACTTAATACAAAGATACTGACACTTATAACCAAAATATTAGATACTTTGATAAGTCAAAACATTGGATTGATATATGTAGATTGTAGGTTGATATCAATTTAATGATGTATTAAAAATAAAACTGCAGCTTACAATTATTGAAAACTATAAATATTTGTAAGAAAATTTATTTGTGTAATGTCACTTCATCAATAAAATTAAAGCAATTATATTATAATTTTACTTTATTATTTGTTGAAGTAATTCAACGTTGCTTTTCCCAATTGTTTTTAAAAAGTAACTAAACCCCTGTTTATCAAAACTGATTTCATCTCGATGATCAAATGGACACATCAAAAATGTATATTAAACTATTGTAAAAATATTATAACTTACTAACTTCCGCTGGCCATACAACTCCGGTAGAGCTTTAGCCTCCTGACAATATTTTTTTTTTATTTTATTTGAAAAAATGGGCAACGTACAATAATATTTTTTTAAACAATTATAATAAATAAGAATAGCAACATAAGTAATTGTAACTTAATCAGCCCACCTTTGATTTCATGGTGCATTGTACTCACTACTGGTAATAAAAAAAAAATTATTATTCCTGTCTAACGTGGCTCCTGAAAAGAGTCCTGGACATATTGAAATCAAAAATATCTGTGTAGCTGTGAGGCACCGGCTTAGAATACAACAGGCAACAATAACATCTCACATAGTTCAGCAATGAGGTTCACCACCCATTCTGAATGTAATGCCTTTTTTGGTGGAACGAGACTGGTGTGTGGGTATACATACATGTGTTGCTCTCCCTTTTATAAGGCAATGCACACCCGCACACCTTTAGCTGGTTACCCCACATTGTGGGATATGCCGTGATGGTATGAATGAATGAATGAATGAATGAAATCAAAAATATTACAGCAAATTCATTTCATAAAATTGCTGAAAATTTGAATACTTCGTGAGTGAATTTTTTTTAACTTGGCAAACCACCCAAATGAAGGGTGATTTGTGCCATTCTAGTGTCTATGAGACACATAAAGTATTATTTATACTTATTTGAAGAATTAGTTTAATTGCTAGTTGAATATTTACAGATTAATTTGACTTGATAGTGAGGATTATAGTGTTGAACACGAACGACTCGTTTGAAATCAATTGATTAAACTTGTAGAAATAATACTAAAGTAGGTCATATTAAACGTCAATTTATTAAATTAAGACATCATTATTTTTCTACTTATGTTATATTTATTTTTCATGAAATCTCTTTAAAAAAACGTGTAGGTAATAGGGAAGCATGTTGTGTATGAAAGGGTAATGGACGAGTTTTGTCGTAATTTTTGTCGAAAGCTCTGTGTATGTTTGAACATCCTAAATATTATTTCCTCCTGGTAATACCTGGTGTTTATGTGACCCCACTTGGCCGTGCATAATGCGGGACAGATATTATTATGTAGGTATAGGTATTAAAAGGACCTCAGCTCAGTTATACCTACCTACTGCACTGCAAGGAAGTATTTACTGTGCAGTCAGATTTAACAGTGGGATATCACATAGGTAAATTCATACATATCCTCTGTGTTCCTACATAATTTATATGGGTTCCTAGTGACACACACACACATACATATACATATTTCATTACATGCACATATAAAATTTAGGTACATCAGTTAATGTAGGTACATACCCAAGGTAAGGGACCAGGTGTGTCACTACCAAGTTACCCGTGATAATTCCGTTTACTATATTATTTATTTTTCGTAAAATATATAAATATTTATAATTTATGTTTTTCGTCAAATGATTAATTATAATTACTTACGAATTTGCGATGATTTATTTATAATTATAATATAGGTATAATTATTTTACACAGTAAGGAGGTTTTAATAGTCTTATCACAAACATTATATTCGTCCTTTGCCGCGTGACTGAGGATAGCGGCTGCAGTCCGTCGCCACACGTATGGCCCGCCTCCATTCCAGTCTGTTTTGGGCTGAACGCAGAGCACCAGTCACCGAAGACCGCATTGTGAGCTTAACCAGATTGCTCCATCTGGTCTGTGAGCGACCATGAGATCTCCGACCCTCTACGCTGCCCATCACAACAAGCTTCTCGAGGCAGTCAGGTTCTCTTCTGGCAATGTGGCCAAAGAACGATCCTCAATCTTCAGCTCGTCCAGAATTGACACATTCGTTCTTCTGGCTGACCATGGGATGCGCAACATTCACCTACAGTACCACATTTCGAAGGCATTGATCCTCTTTCGCTTTGTCTCCCTGTGTCCATATTTCCACACCATTCAGGAACATCGAGAATATTTATTTATTGATTTATTTATTTAAGTACATATACGGCCTCTAGGCCATTATAAAATAAAAGTTAAAAATAAAACATAACTCGTATTAAACAACAATTAAAAAGAAAAACAACAGAATAATTAATTAATACACAATATTCATAACATTATTCCGCATCGACCTGACACTAGTTAGTGTAATCTATGCCTGACACTACTACAGGTACCTACAGAGTTGATGTCCCGCTCACACAGCACTACAGACACAGTGCGAGAAAGAGACACCAACTTCCACAATACCGCCATAACAATTCTTTTAAGTTGCCAGGTCGATATCAAAATAAATCATTTATTCCTTTTACAAATTTAAAATAATAAAATAATCATTATATAAATTCACAATCACAACAAATAGTAAACACTAAACAATTCAATTAGCAATTTATATCAAAATAATAAGTAAAAAAACAAAATATAATATACACTAATTTATAAACGAAATTAATAGCAATAAATAATTGAATTAAACGACATTTAAATAACAAAATGAATAGTAATTTACAATTAAATCAAAATAAGACAAAATTCCAACCATATAAAACATTTTTTTTTACAAATTTAAAATAATAGTAATAGAATAAAAACATTTTACCAATCAAATAAAAACATTTTTTTTTTACAAATTTAAAATAATAGTAATAGAATAAAAACATTTTAACAATCAAATAAAAACATTTTTTTTACAAATTTAAAATAATAGTAATAGAATAAAAACATTTTACCAATCAAATAAAAACATTTTTTTTTACAAATTTAAAATAATAGTAATAGAATAAAAACATTTTAACAATCAAATAAAAACATTTTTTTTTACAAATTTAAAATAATAGTAATAGAATAAAAACATTTTAACAATCAAATAAAAACATTTTTTTTTACAAATTTAAAATAATAGTTATAGAATAAAAACATTTTACCAATCAAATAAAAACATTTTTTTTTACAAATTTAAAATAATAGTAATAGAATAAAAACATTTTAACAATCAAATAAAAACATTTTTTTTTACAAATTTAAAATAATAGTAATAGAATAAAAACATTTTACCAATCAAATAAAAACATTTTTTTTACAAATTTATAATAATAATAGAATAAAAATACTATACCAAAAAAATATATTTACAACATTTTTTTATTTAAAATAATAATAATAGAATAAAAACATTAAACCAATCAAATAAAAATATTTCCTTTTTTTCTTTAACAATTTAAAATAATAATAATAAAATAAAAACAAAAATATCAATCAATACATAAAAAAAATATATATACATTTCAGGTTTCTTAATACATACCTAATCATGAACAATAATAATATCACTGCTGAGCTTCGAAACCGTCCGACAGTGCTCTCTTGAATAATGCTAAGGAGTCAGCAAAAATGTCAGTAAGATGACCATACATGTTACCAAGCCTATGTATTCTTATTATTGGAGAGTTATAAAGATAGTTTCTACAGACATTATCACAGTGAAATGTTACGATCTGCCTAGTACCTCGCATTGGGGTGCGGTACAAAATTAATTTTGTTAAATCTGGCGAGTCGTAAACATTTCTGACAATCTTGTAGAGCATTATTAAATCAGCGATTATTCTTCCGTCGGACAACCTCTGCAACCCAAGCAGCGACTGAATAAAGTCATAATTAAGTTCCTCAATCGGTATTTGAAGTTTAAAGTTGATATAACGGAAGAATTTATGTTGGACCTTTTCTATAGACTTTGAGTGGATTGTGTAATACGGTGACCACACTGGTGTGTTGTATTCCACCTGACTTCTAACCAAAGATACAAAAAGTAATTTTAACGAGTTAATTGATTTAAAACCCTTAGTTAGTCTCAGGATAAACCCCAGTAATTTTAAAGCCTTATTTGTAACGCTGTTTATGTGTGGAATGAAAGTAAGCCCTTCATCAAATATTACACCAAGATCTTTTATATTTGTCACACGTTCCAGCGATGTATTATTCAATCGGTATTCATACACAATAGGGTTTTTTACTCTGTGAAAGCTGATTATTTGACATTTTTGGGCATTTAAGAACAGTTTATTATTGTTACACCAGATCTCAAGATTCTCTAAATTTTTTTGAAGTACCAAACTGTCCTCAATGCTGTTTATTCTCTTATACATCTTTAAATCATCAGCAAAAAGCAAGCAGTTTACTCCGTCAAAGGATTTTATAATATCATTTATAAATAGAATAAATAGAACAGGCGCCAAATGACTACCCTGAGGCACACCACTAGATGTCACAAAACCATTACCCTCAACATTCTTCACTCTAACCACCATTTTTCTTGAACATAAATAACTTGACAGCCAATCATGAAGTGAACTATGAATTCCGTACAATTTTATTTTTTGAAGAAGTATACTATGTGGCACTCTATCGAATGCCTTACTGAAATCAGTAAAGACCGAGTCCACCTGAGATTTATTAGCAAATGCTTCCATAATATGATTTTCGTATATAATAAGGTTTGTCAATGTCGATCTTCCATTTATAAATCCATGTTGACAGAGGTTAATCAGGCCATTCAAAATAGGAGCAAGATTATCAAGAACTAGTGATTCAAAGCCCTCATGAGTCTAGCCTTCGTGTTTTTTGTGACGGTTCTGTCCTTCTACACTCTTGTGAGCTTTCCCAGTGCTCTTTTGAACCCTGCAGATATGTGAAGTCATGTACTATTTCAAGATGGTTTAGAGAGTTTATTGGGGAAGTTTACGTGCTCTATCAATCACCATCATCAAACTGATGGTGATCACAAACATTACTTAGGTACAATTATTTTAAAATTAGTGTAAGGCAATAATTATAAAGAAACTTTAAAAAAATGTAGTTGTTGGATTTTGAGTATCTACCGTGAAATTTATGTAAAAATAATTTAAAAAACGAGTTATGGCCAATACTAAACTCACCACTAAGTACATAGCAATGGAACATTTTTCTTCTTGAAAAGTTGACTAAATCCATTTTAATGAAGTAGGTAGGTACATTTCTATTGGATTCCTAGAATAATATTTAAAAATATCCAGAATGTGAGAGCATTTTGTATGTTTTGACATTTTAAATCATATAGACTAAATCGCACACATTGAATTTTTCCAAGTTTAAAAGTTTTGACATCTCAGTAGAGACGAATTTGAAATATTATAGAAGATCTGGGAAATCAAGGCACCTATAAATACACACAAAAAGTTTCTTCGTTACTTCATAGATGGCTTATTCTCAAACGCAAAGATTTCATGATTACCATTGAACATTCAAAAATTGGATTGATAGGGAACTCAATAAGAAGGCATAATTAGTGAAGGTTGAGCAAGCGCATAAACCAGCAGTGATCACTTAAACAAGTCGATGACAGTTCGCAAGCCCTGTAGATGCTTTGATTTCCCTGTTCTCCTATAATATCCCAACTTAAATATCTCACTTAGTTTATGCTATTTAAAAGAACCTTTAAAAGGTTTATAACCTGTTAATATAATTATAGGTACCTACCTATTGTAAATTCATATTGTAAACTGTTGGTTCTATAAAAATCAATAAAATAAAAAATAAACTTAGCCTCTATTGAGATTTTAAAAATTTTTCTTAAAATAACCAATTGTTTTTGAACACATTTTTTTTTATTATAACACAAAATTTTTTCTTGATTCGTTTTGAGAAAAATCCAAAAACAGAGGTGTGAATTTCGAAAATATAATTTTATGACACAGTATAATTTTTTGGCGTTAGTAGATATAAATTAGTCAAATTATGAATATTATCGTAAAAAAACTTTTTCAGATGTGCTTTTCAATAGCAATTGTGTTTCCCGCATTGAACGATGTAAATTAAATAATATAAATAACAAAATAAGTCTGAATATAATTTAGGTGGGTAACGTAAATATTCTCCATGTGTGTGTGTATTAACGATCTTCGCATCTCACGAACTCCCCTCGAGGTGCAGACTTTTGGTCTGTAGGACCTGGCACAGGGGCCGGGAGCTGGAGAGAGTGTAGGGGGGTGGGGTGTACACACACACACACACACACACAACATATACTATATAGGTAGGTATATCACGCATTGGCGAGGGGAGGTTTGGGTAAAACAGGACGCGGCTCGTTACGCAGGAGGTATGTGTAATGGCGGACTAAATTATCGTTTATTTAACTAAATCACACCACCAATATGCTATGGGTGTTAGGTTAACTACACCATTTTGCTTTGTAATAACTATTTATTATTACATATTTTCACTTTTCTTTATGTTTTTAAAGGTATACCTACCTATTATAAACTTGTGTTTCCAAAGTAATTGATATAAAGACACCATATCAATCATGAATACATACATACCATCTCGCCATGTCCCTCACGAGGTAGGCAGAGAAAACCGAACACCATATCTTGACACACTTTAATACATCGTCTTATACATACATGTTCGTCTGTTGTTCACGCTTCTTACATTTCGTGCATGGTCGTGCAATCCTTCTTTTGAGCGTTCATGTCCGCCTTGTATATTTACTTCTTCAGGTGATCTTCGTTCATTCTTTACAAGTGGCCAAACCAATGTGAAAATGTATTGGTTGCGTAGGGCGCATATTTTTTTTTTTTTTTTATAATAAAAAATGAATATGTCCTTGTTAAACAAGTACATATACATCTTCCTACGTTCCCTAAACTAAGCATAAATGCTTGTCCTATAGGTGAACGAGATCGGTCGAGGCAGGATTCGAACTCGCGACCACTGGATTACTAACCCAGCGCGCTAACCGCTCTGCCATCCACCCATCCAATTTATTATATTTTAGTTTATTACTGAATACTTGGTATAACTATATATACAAACCATTCCTGTCTAAGATGAATCTCAAGGTATTTGCTGGAAACAATAGCAACATGTTTTAATTATGAAGTGATTACCCGTCTTTAGAGAATTTGATCGTGGAATATATTTTTTATAGGACCAATTTTAGTTATTGTAGGTAGGCAGATTGCAATTTTAAAAACAATTTCTTAGACATTGGCACTTGAGTTATACATGTCGCCACTATGAAAAGCGGTTTCTAAAAAATGAACGTGTTATTAATGAAATATGTCGAGGCTGCATTCGAACCCAGATCCGATGGATTAACAATATTCCGTTGCGTTGACGCTCAGTCATCAGCCTAAAGGTTGGCTATGTATATTTTTTTTTGTCTGGAAAAAAATATTTTATGAATGGATGACAACAGCATAGATATGAACCTATCTAGTTATGTTATAAAGAGATATCAATGCAATCTCTATTGTAGGAAGGTAGGTACATATATTTGCATTCGCTCTTTACAATAATTGTTATGATGGGGCTCACTCGCTGTGCTTTGGCCGAGGGTCAGAGACCGCAAGATAATTTAATGAATAATAATATTATATTGTTACGCCACTGATAATCCTAATAAATTTGATAATGGTTCGGTACCTACCCACCTATCTATGGCTATTGACTGGGAAGGTATTAAAAACCATAGTACTATAGACAGTCTTTTACATAAATGCAAATACAACCCATTCATTAGAAAATAAAAATATGTAGGTAATTATACTATAGTTACCCATATTATATAGTGCTAACATAAAGGGTCCTAGTAACCTTGTGACCGACATTTTAGTTTGGAAAATTTCAAGATACATACCCAATACATATTTGTATTTATAGGCACCTACCTACTATTATGTACCTGCCTACTTACATTTTTTTATGAATATTTTCCAACTACCTACCTACCCATTTACTGAACTGTGACTACCTACTTACATATTTATATTTGAAAAAGTTTTGAATCCATGAAAATTGTTTCGATTTACAATAAAGTTAGAATGTTGTGTCCCAAAATAAATTGTGCCTACAATATTCTATCACGCCGTATCCATGATGGGGTGGGCAGAGAGAACCGAAATCCAAATATTCTGATTCTAGCATTTGACCATCGTTTTTTTAATCGTATAGGTAAGGTATATATGTAGTATTGAATAGGTATCTACCTATATATCCTGTCAAAAAAATCAGATTTTAGATAGACAGGTATTAGATAATAAGATAAAATTATACCTTCCAATGTTATTAGTATGTACCTATATATCTACATATCTAAAGAAATATAAATAAATGTGTATTTAGTTACGGTTTTAGTAGGTACCTACCTACATATAAGTATGAGTTTTTTTCAATTGATTTGTTTTTTGTTTAGGTATGTATTGGCCAGAATTGGGGAGACATGTCTTCTACGTACGTGTGAGGACAGAAACAAGACAGGAACTCTCGGAAGCACATTGTCATATTATATCTAGATACTTACCTATTGATTTATCTTATATTCTCTATGGCTTCAGCGTAGGTATGAGGGATATCGAACCAAGAAATTTCTTATCGAAAATCGCACATTATTAGCGATGAGCGAATGCTTGAATTTACATATTATGTGGTCTTGTTGTTGCATACTCGATCGAGTCTTGGTCTTGTCAGTCTTGCAACTTTTACAAAAAAATATATTTTCCTTTTCTTTTAAAATTCAGTAGGTACCTACCTACCTAACTACCTAACTACTTACCTAATAACAATGAAATACCTATGACAAAAAAAACCAATCCATAACTAATATAATGTCAATGGTAGGTAGGTACCTTTCTACCTACGTAGTTTATTGCTTACATTTTAATAAAAAAAATGATTTAAATAAAATTTTCCGAGTAGGTAGGTACCTACCTACTCTTGGTTTTGCGAAGTCAGGTCTTGCAGCTACACATGCGTTCTTGCAAGACTTGCATGCATACTAAGAATGATTTGTAATAGGTAGGCATGTAAAAATTAATGTATATGTTTTTGACACAAATACATTTCCTAATAAACTATGGAAATGTTTCCTCAACTAAGAGTGATATAAACGGTCGAGTCAGGATTCGAACCCACGTTCATAGGATTACTAATATGCCGCTCTACCATCGATCCATCTTATAAGATAAACAACACCAAATTTATAGCTATGTAAGTGTCATAAAAATACGAAGTCATCGACCCATGAGCAGAGCTGGTAATAATAATATGTGCAAAATATTAATTTCTTCGCCATAAACACGTGCATATTGTACAGGAATCTCCTCGCAATGAAAAGTGGTGCCAAGAAAATCCGTCGCACTCTTCTCTCCTCAGGGCTGGCGAGGTGCAAGTGCGAGGGACAGAGAAGGAAGACCGGGGTAGTGGGAGTAGCGGGGCGGGGCTTAAAGGGGGCCCGCCCACCTCCCTCTCCTCCCCCGTGTGCCTCAGAACGGGTCCGTGAATATTTTAAACCAGACCTTAGTTGAGCGCTGTGAGGATAGTTTGTTTGGTTTACTGAGGCCGTACAAATATTATACATAAATTATCACTCAAAGTTAGACCAATACACATTTTAATTGGATCAAATATACTTTGATTCATATCACAATAGACTGATGTGTTAAAAAGAGTACCTACTCAGCGCATTTATTTTTTTTGATAAAATAATGGTCGGCATTCGTGGTTCAGTTGGTTAGGTATCTGACTGCTGATCTAGGGTCCCGGGTTCGATTCCCGATGGAGACACAGTTTTTAACTGTGTTTTCAGTCTGGATCTGTGAGACAATTTATATCGTAAGTTTCCTGAATGTGGCAACTTGTTATTAGGTGCATGTTAAATAATTATTTGATATACCTAGTACCTACCTACCTGTTAGTTGCCTGAGAAGCTAAATTAAATAAATAAATAAATAATTAATCAATTTTTATAGAGAATTATTTATAAAAATATAAACAACAGACGCTTTGGTTTTTGAGACACCTTTTAAGAGACAACAATTTATTAAATGAGGTGGTTAGGACATATTGAAAGAATGAATGATGAACGACTGACCAAAAAAAATATACCTACATGGGTATAACAGGGGACGCTACATAAAAGGATGACGTGACCATGTGAATGACATTTTGAAAGAAGGAAATATAAGAAGCTTGAAAAACCGACGAGTACCTAATGTATGAGACGTTGCATGGATGTAAAGGAAGCTAGGAATGTGTGCAAAAATAGAGGAGTATGTCGCTCGGTTCTTTCTGCTTACCCCGTAAGGGATATGGCGTGATGGTATGTAGGTTTATATTTATTAAACTTTAGGTACCTACTGTTGGAGGGTTTCCACCAAACGAAGTGTCTGTCAATGAAAGGCGTGATTTCTATAGGTAAGTCTTCCCTACTAAATATAAAACGAGTGGGTTGTGCCCAACGCTATTCTCCTCACTACCAAGTCACTCCACAAAGTATAAAATTTTGTATGGAAAATTTTCAGCATTTTCATGAAATGAGTGTTAAATTATTTTTGATTTAGATATTTTACTATGAAAACTTGATAATTCTTCAATGCCATTTAATGAAGAATTATCAAGTTTTCATAAGTGATGAGCCTTTTTAGCAATTTGAAAAAAATATTAAATTTTAATTTTTCTGAGCTTGGGGTCACATTGATAGTTAGGTATAGATAGGTATTTGACAGTTAAAAAAATGAGATATCCTTCAAAATCTAATGGGGTCTAAGCGAGTAGGTATTAGATATCTACCTATAGGTACCTACAAAATTGCAAATTTGTCGGCCTTCGTGGCTCAATTGGTTATATATCTGACAGCTGATCCAAAGTTCTCGAGTTCGATTCCCGGTGGAGACACAGGTTTAATTGTGTTTTTGGTCTGGATCTGTGAGACGATAAATATCGCAAGTCTCCAACATGTTGTTATTGGGTGCGTGTTAAATTAATATTTGACATTATATCTACCTGTTATAGTTGCCCGAGAAGCAATCTAAAGTAATAAAGCAATCAATATGTTAGTGTGTGTGTGTGTGTGTGTGTGTGTGTGTGTGTTTGTCTCACGCCTTTTGAAAAACCAAGAGCATCTAAAAATCTAATTTATGTGCGAACGTGTACCAGTATATCTGATGCAGTGTCACGCTAAAAATAATGCGATTAAAATGCTGAATTTTAAAGATATTTCAATAATTATTTTTTTCATACAAAATTTTCCAAGTCGTATCTGTCAAAAAAGTGTATATTTTGCACGCAAATATCTGTTAGTTTAAAAGTTAGAAGTACGTATTTACACGAAAAAAATATATTTTCAAGTATAACTTAGCTTTTAAGTGAAAAACATGGTGAATATTTTGTCTAATTATAATGTTTAACTTATTTTTAAAGTAAGCGTTTTGTACAAATGTACATAGGTATAACCCCGCCATTTTAATATCTTTTCATACGATATTTAATTTTCCTACCGAATGAATATGTTCTTTAAAATAAAATACCTTTGAAATAAATGTGATTATGAAATAATAAAATGAAACACAAGACATTACCGCAAGTTTTAAGACATATATTGTAAAAGTCTGTTAATTATTAGTAAAGATATAGGCGTAATAAAATTGCATAATTTGTTAAAAATATTTGATTTTTCTGACAATTTTCATTTTTATGGCATCGAACAAACCAATGTAGGTACCTACATATTCAAAAAATGTCTCCATAACATTTGATATTTTTCACATGTTGGAACATGGTTACTATGGTAACGGACACATTCTGATATTCAAATAAAATTTGTTATAAATCGAATTCGAATTAATTTAGAACATCATTGTAGGTAGGTACCTACATACCTAATACTTACTACTTAAAAACCAAGAATATACTGATTTTGTATAGGAAAATTATTAAACTATTTTAGGTTAACTACAATACACCTTCAATATACCTACAAACTATTTCCTATAGTGAAATTATTCTTTTTTCTATGTAGACCTTTGGGTGATTTTTTCTACAAACTATTTCTTGGGGTTTAAATCTTCTTCCTCTTCTTTTGTGAAGTCATTTGGGACAGTTCATAAATAAACTATTTCCTATAGTCTAATTTTTCTTTTTTTTAATTTATGTAGACCTTGGGTGAGTTTTTATACAAACTATTTCCTAAAGTCTTATTCGTCTTCTTCTTCCTTTATGTAGACCTTTTGGTTAGTTTTTAAACAAACTATTTTTAAACAAACTATCCTTTAGTCTAATTCTTCGTTTTCTTATTTTATGTAGATGTTGGGTGAATTTTATATAAAATATTTCCTATAGTTCAATTCATCTTCTTCTTTTATGAAGACTAATGTGTAATTCTTCTATTTCATCTTCTATGTAGACCATTGGGTCAGTTTTTATTACAAACTATTTGTTATAGTTTTATACTTCTTTTTTTATTTAGTCTTTTGGATTAGTTTTATGTCTAATAGTCTATTGTAACGAAATATTATAAACAACATGCATACTTGATGAAAATACATAAAAACGAATGGGATGTGACCAACACTAGAATCTTCTCATTACTTTTGTTCAATCAAATTTACACCATTTATTATATCATCATATATTGCTTAATTTTCAATAACTACACATTTCATTTTGATGACAATATATAAAAAATCGGGATTGTGGCCATCACTTTAAGATTTTACACCGCTTAAACTCAATTAAATTTCAAACTACTTTTCATACTACGGTTAAAAAAAATTATGTGTTACAATATTATGTAGGTATATAAACGATTGCTTATTCCTTCACTAATTTACATTCTTGGCCAACGGCGGGACATAAAAGCTAGTTACAAATAAAATAAATTTGAAAATAATCAAATTAGTAGATACCCACTTTAGTCTGTAATCGATAAAGTAGAATAAACACTCCTAACACAGCACTCACACACAGAGATACATTGTGATGAAATTTTTAGAATAAAATCTCAGTAGGTATGATACTTGTTGATCATCTGCAATATAAAAATAATCTTAAAATTTTCGAATTCATAACTCCCCAATGGGGTAGAGAGGACTAAAAAACGCTTTATATACTATAACGCTTCATACTATAACTAACGTGTTAAAATATAAATTTTCGATACAATCGTTATTCAATCAATGTTAGGTACTTTCTGTGGAATAATTATTGTAGTGAATAAAAATCACTTCATCGATAATTAATAATCATTCTTTATATTGTGACTTAAGTTCAAGAATTTTGTATGGGCCACTATATGTATCTATGTCTAGATTCGCGTGCTCTTACACTATTGAAATAAGAAGGTAGGTACCTACTTTTCTCACTCTATATGCAGGTAGGTATGTAGAAACAAATATTTAGGGAAAAAACATTACTTCTGTGTTCCTCATTATTTTCCTCATTGCTATACCTAATAAGATCAGTTTGTTTATATTGTTATTATCTTCTCTTTGTATTTAGTTATCATATTTATTTTTTTATGCTGCTCGAGTAGGTTGGAAGAGATTGCCTTTTTGCAATAAACCCACCTTTATGCACATTTCTGTAGGTACATAAATTAAATGAATTAATAAATTCGTAAAGTGTTGCCTGTACAATTCGTTGTTTTTTTTTTATACAAAGCTACATGTCCTGAAAGTCAATGTGAAGGAATATCCATAAGTAGGTACGCAATAAATATGTAAACACATAGGTAGGTACTTCATATACATACATACCTACTCAACATTATAGGTATGTACTAAACTAAAGTATTCATCGTGTAGTGATGCAAATATTTCGTTTCGCACAAATAACTCCATCGTGCACGTTGAACTGTGACGAACATAACCTCATTTTCTGACGATACAAGCACTTTTGCCAAAACCTGCTCAGCTTTCAGCGCCGCAGATACCTATACCTACCTACCTAACTTGTATAGGATAGGTATGTGGGTATGTACACAACCATACCTTCATATATTACATATGTAGGTACCAACCAACCTATAGGTATTATGATGTAGGTATGAATTTGTATTTTGTACCTTCGTATGTTTCCCAGCGACAGACCCGAAGTGGGAATTGAGTGGATATCAATCCAGAACATTCGAGAAGACTCTTTTTCTATACTCAGATCAACTAGGTATATTGAAATACAGTGGGTAATGTTCAATATTTTAAATAAATAAATTATATTATTGGAATCCAGAAAGTACCTACCTACATAGGTATGTAATACCTACCTTTAACGTGTCTATTGAACCACAGGTCCTAATATCTACAGCATCAATACAAAACAAACATTATTCAACAATGTTAGGATAATTTTGTAACCCAAATACCTACCTCAATAAAATTTTGAGATAGGATTTCGTTCACCTATAGCACAAGCATTTTTCAATTCAAAAATGCTTCAATGTTCAAATCCTTTTGTAATATTTTGAACTCAAGAACCTCCTCACATAATAACTAATAAACACTTCCTTGCACCCTGCGCAAGTGGCGAGTGTAGTGCCATATGGCAATTTCCAGTGGTCAGTGATTATATTTTAATGCACACCCGCATACTGTCGCTGGTTACCCTACATTGTGGGATATGCCGTGATGGTTAGAATGAAAAAATGAAATATTTTTTTGGAAAATTATAAGTTCAGGACATGCATGCCATTCAATATAGGTACCTACCTATAAATATCGAGATGGATTTTTTCCCTCTGTGGGGAAAGTCCCGTCAAACAGTGGTATCGAAAAGTTCATGACAACCCATATCATGGATAGCTATAATTATCTTATGTAATATCTTAAGATATTATAATAGAAGATATTATAATAGTTCTGTAATATCTTAAGATATTAGGTACCTATAATAGAACTCCATAAGATAATTGTATCCATGATATGGGTAATCATGAGGGTTTTGATTCCATCGTTTGACGGGAATTGCTAACCAGGTATTTGTAGGAAATATATATATATATATATATATATATATATATATATATATATATATATATATATATATATATATATATATATATATATATATATATATATATATATATATATATATATATATATATATATATATATATATATATGTAAGTACCTATTTATTTATTAATTTAGTTTTATTATTTTCATTTATTTGGCTTTTCAACATAGCACACATAGGTACAACAAGTAACAATACAAACTCAATACAGGGATAAGTCCAATTACAGAAAAGCGCAAATTATACAAACAACATGGTCGTATAAATTCAACAATTCCTTAAAACGAAAAAATGTAAAATATGAAAAAAGAAAATGACTGGTCACAGGAAGAAAATGTATGCAGATTGGTCAAAAAAATCTAAAGAATGAAAATCACGATTTATCGCGATTAAAAAAATACTAACAATATTTGTATTGTACCTATTATTTCCTCAAACAAAGCTTTCTAATTATTGAATAAAGATCACGAAAGTCTAGAGGCACAGACATCAAAAATGGCCTCAGGTGAAAGTGTGAACTTGCTCAATATGATCCGACTTTACAGACCAGGGTATGACGGATCAATGCTATTGTGTCTGATACTGAATAGATCAATACTGGATGTCCAACACAGAAGTTTTAATTGTATACATATAACTTTGACTTCATAATTAGTTAGGTACCTATTAGTTATTTAATGACAGATGAACAATATAACAGGAACAAAGTAATCGGTCGTAGGTAGGTTCTATCAGAAAAATAATAAACCGTGTTTTTTTTAATTGATACTTGTATAGAGATTGTATTAAAAAAAATTTAGGTAGGTACCTACCTACTAATATCTTGGAGAGGTTTAATTAGTATTGTTATTCTCAAAAACTCTATTTAAAATATGTAGGTAGATTATGTATAATAGTAAATCAGGGGGGCAAGTCTGGTCAAACGGTGAAATCAAAACCCTCATGATTACCCACATCATATGGAGTTCTGTTATATCCTAATAGTTCTATATTATAAACTTCATCACAATGTGTATATGTTTGTGCTGTTTACTGCGTATTTATTTTACTTTATCGATTATAGACTAAAGTCCTAATTGGATTCTATTCAAATTTTGAAAATTTGTATATCTACTCACTTGCTCTAATTCCATTAGATTTTAAAGGATATCTGATCAGCCCCCTAGATAACGTGTCATTTAGCTCAAGAAAAGAAACAAAAAAAGATAACTCAATGTATGGAAGTGACAGTTGTCCCGTGACTGGCAACTGTCACTTCCATACATTGAATTATCTTTTCTTTTTTCTTTTATTTAGTTAAATGTCACGTTGTCTTGGGGGGTGTACTTCAAATACCTATATCAAAGTGACCCCAATCTAAGAAAAAAATTAATTTTTTTTATTTTGATTTTCAAATTATTGATAAAAAAGCACATCAATTTCATAAAATGGCATTGAAGAATTATCAAATTATCATAGTAAAATAAATAAAAAATTATTTAACAAACTCATTTCATAAAAATGCTGAAAAGATTCCATACAAAATTTGAATACTTCGTGGAGACTAGAGTCTACAATCTGAATCTACCCGTTTGCATTCTGTTTCCGGTTGGCTCTCTGATTGGTTGAGATCTCGTAGTATTAAGTCAAATGAGCTGTGAAATTTTATATTAAATGCGAAAAATTAAAAGAATATTATATATTTCATTCATTCATTCATTCATACCATCACGGCATATCCCAGAATGTGGGGTAACCAGTGAAAGGTGTGGGGGTGTACATTGCCTTATAAAAGGGAGCACAACACATCTGTGTATGTCCACACACCAGTCTCGTCTCACCTAAAAGGCACTACATTCAGAATGGGTGGTGAACAAAAATTATTATATATTTAATTTATAATAATTTATAATTCAATTTATAAAGCAACTCGCTCACGCGAGTCGCTATTATTATTATACACAAACTTAAACCTAACCTAAGAATGCAGAAAAGAAACTTAGGGGCTAGACGCTACTTTCGTGGAGTGACTTGGTAGTGAGGAGCATAGCGTTGCCCACAACCCACTCGTTATTTATAAATAACTTAATAAGTGATATTGAGTCTAAAGTATTTGTACCTACCTACTGTTATTTAGTAACATAAAATGGTATGTTCCGCATGTTTTTATATTGTGTTGGTACTTTATAAATATACTTTGTTTAAAATGGAATATTTTATTTATTCAATATAGTTTGAATGGCGTCTATTTGTTCTAATTCTCCACTGAACTATCAATCCATTATTGTTTGTTGAAAAGCAGCAAGTCGAGCTCCACGTTGAAATACAAAAAACTGTAATTTTCAATCATCTTTTTAATATTTTTCGTGTTTTCCCAACGATGGTTTGGAATATGTGAAACGCCATCCATTCATCTGTTAATGGATCACTTTGGTACATTCATTGGTTTGTTGCTTTACAATAATCAAAAATAAATAAAAATATAACTAGGTAGGTGGTGCAGACTGTATGTACGCTGGTATTGTAGGTACCTATTCAACTCCCTTGAAAAAGGGTTATTTTGTGGTATTGAATGTAAAACGCAATACTAATTTGATTGCGTTATTTTTATTTTTTATACTAAAAACAAATAGTCACGTAAATTATTTTATAGTTGTGTAATACAAGATTACTTGGACGGTAAATATTATAATTGCAAAAAAGAGTTTAATGTTTGCTTTGTGTGGGATAACTGTGATTAGGATTCTGTAACGCAAAACAGAAAATTGGAAGGTGAAATATAAACATCTACTTATTGGTGTGATTTTGACGAATGTATTTGAATATTGAACTACTAAATATTTAATAAAAATACCTAAAATCAGGCGAAAATCCTAATTTCATTTTGAAAATGATTAGAAAAAATAATCACCGAATTGAAATGCGTTTTTCTCTAATAATAGTACTACGAAAACCAGGTAGTATCATCATTCCGAAAAGCTATTTTTATGAAAAATGAGGTTTTCCAAGAATTTCATGAACAAAATGATTTTGATAGCATTTTCATCCGTGGAAACTATATCTAACATTAGTAATACCTCTGCAGTGAGTATTGTGAGTAAGGATGTAGATAAATATTACTTTAATAAACTAAGTTCAATAATATTTTTTTATATTAATTGAAATTTTATAAACTGATATAAAATATGTATATTGACTTCGAAATTCATGTCTTTGTACTTGCCAAGTATTGTTGCTGTCGACTGCGGTTATAATATTTGGTAGGACCGCTCGCTGTCGGTCAGCTGTTTTGTATATACCTACCAATTGATTTATGGGTATTTATGTTTTTATATTTATAAGTTATTTTCTTTATCTTATTTATATTTTTTGTACTTATCTTCTTTCACTTCTTTACTGTCTTCCACTTTGCTATATTTTCATTTTATATCGTTATCTAATGTTATTAACAAAATAAATTTGTCTAGGTATATTTTAATAGGTATTTTTGTATGCACAGTTTCTTTGTTTTTATATTATGTACATGTGTATTGTATGTTAGCCGTGTACCAAATCTTAAATAAATAAATAAAAATAAAAATAAATAATTTATACATACATACATCCTAAGAAATATCACATAACTTCTAAATGTTATGTTAAATTTACTTTGAGATTTTGTTTGGTAAGCCATGATAAAATAATAAACATCAGATGATTTGTACAAGATTTTATTTTAAGTGTAGGATTCGACACCACAACCATATATGTGTGAAAATCTATGCAACTATTTTAGTTAAATAAATTTAGCTATGAAGTTTATGATTTTTTTAATAAACATTTAATTAAACAAACGAAATATAAATATATTAACTACACGTTGTTTTTGTAAAACGTTAAGATGAACATATAGTGGATTCATGAACTTACTACCCATGTTAAATGAACGCAAGGGCGTCGATAGAATTATATACTTTCTATTTTCAGGGCCGCCTTTGGAGTTTTCTTTAATACTGATATAAATGACTGATATATTTGACTGAAATAACTGATATATTTTTCATATATCAGGAAAAATATGAATCATTTATATCAGTATTTTCATTTATCAATTAAAACTAACCTATAAATATTTTTCGGTATCTACTTGTTCATAACGTATGCAAGTGAAACCTGGACATGGCAGAAGTTGCACGAAAGCAGAATTAATGCAGTTGAAATGAGATCGCTAAGAAAAATTTGTAATACAATAATAATAATATAATAATATTTAAATTCTAATAAAATATCTATTCCAGGAATTAAAATTAAACGCGGATTTTTTCAGGGAGATTCATTGAGTCCACTTTGGTTTTGTTTAGCTCTTAATCCGCTTTCTAAAATGTTAAATGAATCTAAGTATGGAATAAAAATTAACGGTCATCCACGGTCTAATATTAAAATTTCGCACTTAATATATATGGATGATATAAAAGTATATGCTAAATCTGATTCAGAATTGGAAAAAATGATTAGGATAATAAAAGCATTTTCAGATGATATTAGAATGTCTTTCGGTTTAGATAAATGTAAAACTTTACATGTCGAAAAGGGTAAAATACTAGAAATGGGTGGTGATATTCAAAGAAATTTTCAAATAGATAGTTTGAAAGGGTTGGAGGTTTATAAATATCTAGGTTATCCGCAGTCTAACAAATTAGACCACACTAAAATAAAATTTGATATTATTATAAAATTTAAAGATAGAATTACGAAAATATTAAAATGCAATCTGTCAGCTAAAAACTTAACTAAATCTATTAATACTTGGGCAATACCGATATTGACATATTCTTTTGGAATTATTAAATGGTCAAAAACAGATTTAGATAGTTTAGAAAGAACAATTAGAACGCGTTTAACTAAATTTCGTTGTCATCATCCTAATTCCGCGATTGAACGAATCAATTTGCCTAGGAATTTAGGAGGTAGGGGTGTAATAAAAATAACAGCGTTACAAAATAATCAAATCGAATCGCTAAAAACTTTCTTTCACAAAAAATCTGATAGTTCTTTAATGCATAAAGTAATCTGTGAGGCGGACAAAAATTTAACAACGTTAAATTTAAATTACGAGAATGCCAATAACAATATTATAAATATAAATGACGACCTTCTAAATTCGTGGCTAAATAAAATAATTCATTCTATAAATCCAAAATTTCTCAACCAACCTTATGTTGACAAAATTTGGTCAAACAAATGGTTGAGTATTGGTGATTTGGACGCGGATTTATAAGGTTTTATAATAGCAATTGAGGATAGAGTAATAAAAACTAAAAATTATCAAAAATATATAATAAAAGACATAAATGTAGTTGATGATAGTTGTAGGAAATGTTTGTCTTTTCCGGAAACAATCGATCATACATATAATATCGGGCTGTTCTTTTCTCGCGCAATCAGAATATACATTTAGACATAACCAAGTAGCAAAAATAATACATCAAAATTTAGCTATTAAATATAAATTAATTGACGCGATAAACATAAAACCATATTATGAATATGATCCGATTTCATTTTTAGAAAATAATAATATTTCGCTTTATTACGATAAAACAATATTAACTGACCGGTCAATTCAACATAACAGACCCGATTTAATAATACATGATAAAATTAAAAAAATAACATATATTTGCGACGTGGCTATTCCAAATTCTAGTAATATTATAAAAACTTTTGATAAAAAAATTAGAAAATACACCGCTTTAGGTAATGAGATTAAAAGACTTTGGCATTCTCGTAAAATAATAATATTACCGTTCATTATTTCAGCCACTGGCATTATTCCAAAATCGTTAATCCGTAATTTAGAAATTATAGATTTATCGAAAAATTTAATAATAAAAATGCAAAAAACGGTAATTATGAATATATGTACTCGTTAAAGATTTTTTAAACGTTAATATTCGGGAATCAGTAGGGTTGTTAGGTAGTATAGAGACCTCCTCAGAGCCTAATTCTTTGATATGTTAAGTATCTGGATGGGTGAACTATTCCCAATTGAAAGCTTGATGATGCGTTTGTTGCATTTTATTTTGCTCTTTTAAATAATTTACAATTTACGCATTGATCTGCTAATTCTTTTGAGGAAGTGTATAATGGTTATAATAATAATTGAGTGTTATTATTTGTAGTGCTTAATTGTTATTAATATCATTAGTAAATCGGCCAGCGCCGTTTAAAAAAAAAAAAAATAATATAATCTGTAGAAAGATGTATGACAGAGTTAGAAATGAGGACATAAAGAAAGAATGTAAGATGAAGAAAGATGTCATTAAAAAAATGAGAGTCAACATATTGACATGGCTTGGTCACATGGGGAGAATGAATGAGGAACGTCTGACGAAGAAAATATATGTTGTGGACAGGAATGGAATGAGAGGTCGGGACCGCCCAAGAAAGGGATGGCACGTCCATGTGAACGGTATTTCGAAAGACGGAAATGTTAGAAGCGTGGACAACAGACGAACATGTTGTATAAGACGATGTATGAATGTCGACGAGGCGATGAATGTGTGTCAAGATAGAAACAAGGGAGCACGGTTATCTCTACCTACCCCGTGAGGGACATGGCGTGATGGTATGTATGTATGAATTGTGAGAGTGTACTTTTCTGGGAGGAAGAGGTTCAATTTCCATCCATCTCTTCGCAGGTCCTCCAGGTAATCTTTTGTTATAGGGTATTTCCGTCTAAATAATGAGTTCGACGTGGTTTCTCCAGAAGCGTCTTCTGCAATGTCCCTATCTTGTTATGTCCTTGACATTGCATATAGAGCTGATCGTCTCATTTCTGATGCGGTCCCTGAAGGTTCTTCCTGCAATGGAACGTAAGGTCTTCATTTCAGCCACTCTTAGACAGCTCATTGTTCTGTTGGAGTCTATCTATCCCATATGTCATAATAATTGTTGATTGGCACAATAAGTGCAGTGTCTGCAAGGTTTTAGATTTCTTCAGACTTTTCTTATGTCCCTCTTGTGTGATCTCACATAGTTTTGCTAAGGGCCGTTATTAGTCCTCATTAGCAGTACGTTATTCCTCATTAGCATTATCATTGGTGGTGAGGGAAGTGTCTAAATGTGTCGGACACACGCCTTGAATATTCAGACTTTGGTAAGCATGTGTTTATTTTTCTATGCACTATTTAGTATGCAACCAGCTACAACTATTGACTATTGACCTGTATTGATTTTAATGAGAGTGTTGAAAAAAGTGTAAAAAGTATTTGAGTAAATGAACATGGTAGATAGCCCAATCACTGCAAAAAAAAACGAAGAAAAAGAAGAACAAGTAATACCTACCTATTATTTATTCATTTCTAACAAACTAACAGATACGTTGTCAAATATATCCACTTTCTGGAGACTTGCGATCTTTATTGTCTCATAAATCCAAACTGAAAACACGTATCTCCACCGGGAATTGAACCCGGGACTTGTCGCTTTAAAGTCAGATATTTATTTATTTATTTCATCTCAGAAAGCTACACCTTTTTGTTATGTATTTAACATAAAAAAATGTAAGACTTAAAATTTCATCTTCGTGATCTTAATCAAAACTTAATATACATATTATGTAATGCAAACATTTTTATTTACAATTTCACACATCATTCACACAATATCTCACCATAATACGTAACTATTCCTAACTTACCTTAATATACTACAGTAACTCCAGTGACAACCTGTAATTGGCTTTAATATTTACGTAAATCATCTTTATTTATTATACGCTGTATGTTGTCCTCTTAATAAATAAAATACAATTACATTATTTGTATGAAAGTTGAACCAAAAATGCTGTCTTCAATTAAAATTAATACAATAATAGGTGAAAATAATGGTTGAAAAGTCACAAAAGAATAAACGAAAAAAGCGAAATTGAAAACCAACTGACTAAATCTAACCAAATGAGACACTAAGGTCGGGAAAATATTTGCAAAAATCGAATCGAATTTCGCCATTTCGTGTCTGTACTGGGTGGGCAATAAAGGCGTCTACCGGAAGGGTGCAGGACATTTGTTCTGTCCGGTCAACGGCAATTCGGTGGTGGGACATTCATCTGTCCCGTCTGAGGCAGCAGCCACCGTCATCTGCCACTAAACTATATGTACTGTATTGGGTAATGGTATTTGGAACTTCCATAAAGCCACCGCTGTGTCGGAGAGTAATGCCCTCCTCGCCTTATTGGGGGATTTGTCAAGAAACCCTCAAATTACCTTTGAATAAGGTAATAACAATAAATTTAATGTAATCACGATGCACTTAACATCCGTTATACAACACTGAAAGGGTCATCTTTGGAGAGGTTATGTTCAAAATTTATATTATTCACTTATATAATAATCTTCCTTGAATAAACATAACTGACAAAATATGTATGGGACCAATACATATATATTTTGTTAATTAATTTTGTATCCAACTATAAAACTTTTTTGCAAACATAGTCAGAGTCGTAGTCATAGTCAGATTTAAAACATTTACCTTAGTAGATTATTTTTTCCATTCATACCATTACGACATAACCAGCGACAGGTGTTCGGGTGTGCATAAAAGGAAGCATGACACATCCATGTATACCCGCACAACAGTCTCGTCTCACCCTCAAAAACACTAAAGGCTTTTATTCAGAATGGGTGGTAAACCTCATTGCCAAACTAGGTACGAAATTATTTTGCCTCTTATACTTTCGAAAACCTGGCTCATAATACCTAGGGGTCACTTGCAATAGAAAAGAGTGAAAGCACTATTCTAAGCCGGTGCATCACAGCTGATTTTTAAAAATGTACTTTTTGAATTTGAAAACAAGGTTTCTCGTTTCTCTCAATATTCGATTGACATAATATAATATATAATTTATGTTTGTAGGTAGGTACTAAATTAAGAAAAATACTAGGTGGGTATGTACCTATATTGTTAAAAAAAATAAAGAAATAATTCGAGCATATTTTTTTATAGTTAAGAATATGGAATGGAGGAATTTAAATTAAATATTTTTTAATATGGCTACGTAGGGGACACCAGCTATAAGATTTGGGTCCATTATACTCTTCCGGAGAAGCGCAGCATGTAGCGTTGGGGAGGGTTTGCAATCTGTTGATCTGAAAATATTTATTCAAATTTTAAACAGACTCGGGTTGTAAGAAGGTGGAAACGCAGAATCCGGAATAAAAGGCTTTATTTATCATATTTTTCTACATTTTTATTAATAATCTCACAAGTCTGAGTTGTTTGAGGTGGAAATCCAACGTAGAAACCAAC
The DNA here is from genome assembly GCA_963576475.1 of Molanna angustata. Lineage (NCBI taxonomy): Eukaryota > Metazoa > Arthropoda > Insecta > Trichoptera > Molannidae > Molanna > Molanna angustata. The sequence goes on along the minus strand of OY754968.1, from coordinate 30,122,004 downwards.
ATCAAAAATCTAAAACATTTTCAGTTTTCGGTTGATATATAATTTCATAGCCGACCTCATATCCTTTTTGTTGCACAAATGATTGAATTCTAGGCGCATATATGTTCATAAATAAATTCGAGGGCAATTTCCTGTCTCCATATAATATCTGTGTATATACAAACATACAGTTTCGTCGTTGAAAAGAATCGTAGTGTGTTTAACACATTATATAATATTCAATTCAATCATGAGGTTTCCGCTAGCCGCCATTGTGTACCAAGATGAATGAAAGTAGGTATTATTATTATTATTCCTTTATTTTCAACTTCTACAGAAGTTGCCTGTTTCATCAGTTAATAAAATAATCACCCCAATCGAAAATTGACTTAAATCAATAACAATCAATTAAAGTTAAGGAAGGAGAACACTCTCTTTCTATAGAAATTTTCTTAGTAGGCTAGGAACCTACTATTTGTTTTTCATCGTCTGTGTATTATGTTAGTCGATCGTAAACAAAATTTTTACTCTGCACTACTGAAATTGTGAAGAGTTGTGATTTCATAATTTTTTAGCGAATCTTTTTAGATCAATTTTTCAATAGTTATCACGTGAAAAATACAAACTGTGAGTTTCGTCATAATTTTTATTTTATTTTTTTTAAATTTTGAGTCTTTTGTAGGGAGGTAAACTTGAACGTCTTCAAAATATTTGCATCCGTTTTGCCTTTGGACTAAGATACGACAGCGACGTAATATACCTATCCTGTCATTGTTATATAATGTCCTTTCTAATCCAAACTAATCTCAGTATCTCACTAATCTTTCAAGCCACAGGCGTCCATTCCGATCTGCTGAACGTACTTTACTATCTATTCCGATTCATCGTACCTACTATTTTTTTAGTTCTTCATTTGAAGGAAAATCAACAAGGCTATGGAATATAGTAAGTCCTGATATTACGTAGCGAATCTCATTAAACATATTAAAAAAAAGGATTATTCAAAAAAATCTATCTGATAAAACATGATTTCTTCTTTCTTTTTTTCCTCTCTTTATACTTTTGTTTTCCTATCATTGCTCAAAACTGGTATTAGGTTTAATCAATCTTTTTCTTGTCTTTACCTTTACTTTTCTTCTGTAATCTTTATTATTATTTTATTTATTTATTTTATTGATTTTATAGAACCAACAGTTTACAATATGAATTTACAATAGGTATTCATACCATAACGGCATATACCACAATGTGGGGTAACCAGCGAAAGGTGTGCGGGTGTGCATTGCCTTATAAAAGGGAGCACAACATATCAGTGCATACCCACACCCCAGTCTCGTCTCACCTAAAAAGGCACTATATTCAGAATGGGTGGTGAACCTCATTGCTGAACTATGTGAGATGTTATTGTTGCCTGTTGTATTTTAGATTACCCGGCTCTTACGGGACACTCGAAAACAATAATAGAAAGGAGTGGAAGCACTATTCTAAGCCGAATAATATTAACAGGTTATAAACCTTTTAAAGGTTCTTTTAAATAGTTTAAACTAAGTAGGTACGTAAATTATTTAACAATAACAAAAGCATTTTTTTTAACAAAGGTATATTAAAATATAAAAAAGAAAAGAGTTGGGAAGAGTAGGTATTTTTTTGTGTTTGTAATGTCAAAACCTTATTACCATAGTAAACATTGTATTTTATATTAACATTAACTCTGGTCGGTTGGAAGAATTTGCCGTTTGGAAATAAACCCGCCAGTGTATACAGTGTATAAATTATATGTTCAAGAAGTTACAAATAAATAAATAAATATATTCCAAACTATACTAGTTCAATCGACTTTTACTATCATGCGTGTTAAGTGCATTCCCTTATTTATGTAGATTAATTTACCACAGATATCCGTACATTTCTTCTCTGTGATTTGTGAAACTTTTCAAAATGCTGTCACGTAATGCTGAAATTTTTTTTTTAATATTGTAACGATGGAAATGGGTTTCAATAAATGCAAACTTTCAAGTTGAATTTTACACTAGGTATATAAGTAATGAAGAGTTTAGTGCTAATAGTAACACTGGAGTTTTTCACGCAGCTTGAAAATAAAAGCTTGAAATTTACAGAATTAAGTGTACCTACACTACATACCAGTGTAGTGTAGAGTTAAGTGTTAGCCACAATCCACTCCTTTGTTTAAGTTTTACGTGAATAATAAACAGACATAAAACAATAGACTTATTTACACGTTACTTTTAGGAAACCTGTCTTTACCAGGCGCTGCCATAGGTTCCTAACTGGTTAAAAATCATTATTTAATAAATAAGAAAATTATCGGCATCACTTATTATTTTTATTCCATACTCAGGTTCGTATGGAAAGGGTGGTAAAGCCATGACACTTTGGTAAATGGTTATTTTCGGTATTTTTATACTGCTAGCAATATTTCATATCTGGTATCTAAAACACATAAAACCCGATGCCGTTAACAAATATCTTTGCCTCGAGGGCAAAAGAGGGTAGTTTGATGACGGGGCTATAAAATAAATGCAACCTCCATCCCTCACACCGCCACTGTTTACTTCCCATACACCCTGTACTAGCAGCGCCCTATACTGTCCGGTCTGAAGATGCCTTGCTTGGCGATATTATATCCCATCGGTAGGTGCTATCTATGTACCTATAGGATATGTCCATGGTCTAGCTGTTTTTTAGCGCTGGACTAGGAGAGCTATGAGCCTGAGTCCGGATCAAATATTTATTGGATATTTTGTTTTTGATAATGTACGTAATGAAATTATTTTACAACTGTTTCACACGTAATAACTACTTTTCAGGACTGGAAACACTAGTTAGTTGGAAGAAATTGCCATTAAGAAGTTATCTTACCACTTGCACAGAGTGAAAGGATTTGTTCATAATTATTATTTATTATAAAAAATAATTAGCTTCGTTATTTTCTATTTACCTATTTTGAAAAAATGGGCAACGTACAAATAAAATTTTAGCAATATAAAAATTTCGTAGCTAAAAATTGCATCTTATTTTAAGACAAATAAACTCTAAAACATTTCTCTTTTTTTATTAGATTAATTTCAAAGAAGAAATCTTGATTTTGTATTTTATTTGATTTGTGACTCAAGTCAAATAATATTGTTACTGAGTATATACGTTGAGAAGACCACAGAGCAAATTTTAATGTCAAACTGCTACATAACATAAATGACAACAACGGGTTGCATATTATGGTAGAAATAATATTAGAATAATAACATATCAAAATTTACTGTATCAGTTTATACTTTTGTGTTTGAGATATTGGTAACTACGTAATATTGTAATTTACTGTGTTGTGATGTCTGGTGTCCGCTCTATGTAACTATGTATAACCAAAATGTCAAATATTTGGCTTGGTAAAATTGTAAACTGCTAGCCCTAGAACAGGGTTACCTAGTTGGGCAGCAGTAATCTTCATAATAGTCTTTGTGATAAAGGTGTGAAAAATAAATAAATAAAAATAAAAAAAATATGATATCAGCAATAATATTTTGTTTATTGTGTCTCACGTTACATTTACTTATTTATTTTTACATAAACTAATACAAATTACAGTAATTATTGAATCTGCAATGCCTCACTAGGCAAAATACCTGTGCCAAGGCCAAAGCATCTCGAGATATTGACACTATAAGTTGTTGCCAACATCAATCGTATATAAAAAGTGATAATATTTCAAGTAACAATGAAATTTAAAAAAAAAACATAACATAAATAAAATTCACTAATATACTTAGAGCATAATAAAGTATGGGGTCAAAGCTATATACGGGTGAAAAATCTCCTCTGCATAAGTGTCGGCCTGATACTAAGAGCCATTCCTTTATTTTAGTTTTAAAGGCACGACTATTTTATTACATTGTTCAAATATTATAATTTTAAGGTCGTTAGTTGCAAACCGCTGTAATAAAGGGTCAAAACCACAGATTAAAGAATAGCTGACATAAACTATGACTTAAGACCAGAGGATTGAAACACAAAGTGAGGTGGAACGGATATATTTCAAACACATTCGCAATGCTTAAATATGAATCGAATATTGATGACACATTTCTTCTTCTTCTTATTTTTAGCTTATGTGGCATTACACCCGATCATTAGGATGATTTCTACCAGTATATAAATGTTATTAAATAAAAAAATACACATTTATATAACAGTAAAAATATTTGGTTTTCGACATTAAAATACCTCTGTTAACAACATATAGGTACATTTTGGTATAATTGTTGAGTACTGTTTCAACTATCATTCCGAACCATTCGGAAAATATTTAAATACGTTGAATTGACTGTCACCAAATTTTGGTGGCGGTGTGTACCAAGAAACTGTGGTCATTACAGTTTTTATTTGATACATCAATTACACACTTGCTAGAAAGTAAAGGTAGGTATTCTATTCGCCATATTGTACTGTGAACATTATAATATTTGAATTTCGTATCTAGTATCTGTTGTTATTATTTAGATTTCAAAAATGTTTGTCGCATCCGGCTCTGTAGATGGAAACAGACCGGAAATGAATTATATGCCATGAATGACCTCCGGTCAGGCCGGATATTGGTATATTTCATCTAGTACAAATAGTGGAAACGACACCAATAAATAAAGCACTTATGGTAACATTGCATGGCTACTGGCTACCTACAGACCATTGTCGTACATTTCTTCATTATTATTATTTTTTTGAACAGGCAACACCAAATGAATTCCATAGGAATCACTACATATTATTATAGTATCGATCTACTTCACGTTAGGAATTTTCATCCAACCTATGTATTGCGAAAATTATCATAGAGATACTGTTTTTTAGAACAATTATTTGAAAAATAAATACACAGAATGAGGTGGAAAATTATCTAACGGAAACTATCTTTATAATTATAAGTCCACAATTACCAAAGAAACAAATTTCATTGTACCACAGCAATAAACTTATTTTTATAAATGAACAGTTAATAAAGATTTCAAAGACAAAAAAATATAGATACAAATAATCAAGTTGATAGTTATTTTTATGATCAAATACAACTGTTTAAATGATTAATTCAATAATCTTTCATATTATGAAAAAAAAATTCAAAATGAATATACGTCAAGATACGAAAATGTGGTGTTCGGTTCTCTCTGCCTACCTCATGAGGGACATGGCGTGATGGTATGTATGTATGTAGTAATATTATCTTTCATACAATAGTACCTACGCAAATCCTTCGTAAATTGATAAGTTTCATGATTTCTCATGGTTCACATAATCAAACCTATTGGCTTAGTTCAAATGGAACCATTTATAATGAAAAAGGAATCATCGAATTCAGAGGACGTGGTAAATAATTATTATTAACTGCAGACGATTTAAGAGTTTGACATTTTTTTCTCGTAAGTTCCATTAAATTCTCGTAGTTGAAATTCATATGTGTGATATCTGAAGCACCCACTTCCTATAATAAAATATATCACTAAAAGCGGACAATGTTGTAAAGAGTTCTTATCGCTAAAGTGCAAATTGAAGAGTTTGATTAATTTCTCATGGATCCCATGATCATATCTTGAACAAACTGAAATGAGACCAATCGGAAGATACCTACCCTCTTTCTAATGAAAAAAGAATCAATGTGATAAAAAGAAATCGCTGAACATACATAAAAAAGTTCACGTCGAATTAAAAACCTTTGGAAGTCAGTTAAAACTAGGCCTCGTTGGTATATTGATTTTAAATATGTCTTAACGCCAGACTCCTAGTAGGTAAAAAAGAAACTTAGTTTCGATTTTGTTCTGAAGTTTATTATACCTACCGAAGAAATTGTAATTATTTATGAAAACACTTTGTGCCTATTTCAAGTATAAAATGATAATGAACTATTGAACTAAGAAATTTCAATTATTAGTATGTGAAGTTTGTGGTGTTTGTGGCCCTCTTCTTTCAATGAGACACGCGACTGTTGAAGAGCATTTAATAACTATCCCCTTGCGGTCAATCCTTAGGGATGATTTTACTCCCTTCTTTATTGTCTATTGTGAACATTCATTACCATATTCATATTTAAAAAATCCCTGAAGTTATTATTTTTCTGTACTGTATCTACCTACCCATAATTTTAAATTGAAGCTTTCTATTTTTGTTAATCTTGTGTCAATTTTTGAACTTTGCAAATTATTTTGAAAATAAGTAGTCATGCTTTTCGCTAAAGAAGTTGCCTCTTCGATACCAGTATTCTGAAATACCCCATTCATAGATTAAATAAAGTGAATTGTAATTAGTAGATATAATTGAATTTGAAACCATGTTATTATTACCCTGCTAAAGAATATTATCGCGTTATTCCAATTTGTTTTTATTTATAAATGTAGGTACAAAATAAACAAATACGTGACAGTGCAAATTCTTGTGTAGTAGTTAAATGAATTTCACTCAGTTAAGCCCCTCAGTGTTGGAAAATGCACAGTGGGTAAGGCCAATGTAGGTATATGAAACAATAGGACAAAAGGTGCGAGTGATCATTAATCGAGGGTATAAAGGAAACCAACGAAACGTGTTCTGGTACAAGTCTTGTGGATGATACATATATTCCTCTTTCCATTTCTTTTTTTACTAATCTTTCTGTTGCGTTTTTTTATGATGGACGTACCAAAAGGTATGCTTGCGGCTTGGGATGTGTAGACTGTTAGTCGTAGTATAGTCAAACTATGTAATAATGATACTTTTTAGTCATGATAAAAAATGTTAAGTATGCGTCAATCGATATTGTCTTATTGTTACAACGTATCTAAATAAACTAGTTGCATGTTAGATCCAACTGTCGATGGCGATATGCCAAATAACTATTTTATTTTTTTATTTTATAAAAATGGTACATCGACAGAAATCCAGCTTACGATTTTCATAAAAATAAAACAATACCTATTGGTTATTATTATGAGTGCTGGACGTCCAATTATGGATGCACAAAACATTACAAAATTACATGAGCTCGTATTTAATCACACACGTAAGATTTACATAAATAAGAGAAAATTAGGTTACAAAAGTTGAGTAAAAAAAAATTTGTTACATAAGTTAAGCAAAAAAGTTACATAAGTGGAAGTAAAAAAAGGTACCCACTATTATTAAAAAAGTATTTTTATATTATATATCAAACTATAAACCATTAAATCCAAATTAGTAAATATTTTAAGATATTTTGTTTTCTATAGAAAACGTGTAGGTATGTCAAAATAGGATACTGTGGAGGTCAGTCCATTTTTCCTTCTCCGAATATGTAAACAGCTTGATGGTATGTATGTAAGTATGGATTAAGTATCAAATTATTGAGTCTCCGTAGATATTGTGTATATGTAGGTTCTGCCATACAAATTGTATGAAAGGAGGTCGTCACTAAATTCAATTTATACAAAAAATGTTAAAAAACGTTTGAGATGTATGTACCTTATTCTTCTTCTTCAGCCTGTTTTTTTTCATTTTTGGACATATGCCTCCCCCTTGATCCTCCACAACTCCCTGTCTTGGGCACACTGCATCCATCTCGCTCTGGCACATTTCTTGATGTCATCAGACTACCTTGCCTGAGATCTTTTTGGTCCATCGTGAATCCTGGCATCTGGCAATATGCCCAGCCCAGCTCCACTTAAGACCAGCGACCCTTTCCGCAACATCGGCTACTTTGGTTCTTAAAATTAAATTATCTAATTGGGATGTTTCGGCATTTTAAAATTGGAAACATAGGCAGTTGAAAACTTAAATTTATCATAAAAAGAGTTTTCTTTTTTTTTAATAAGGCACAGCCACCAATAGAGGCGGATTTACATACCAGAAATATTAAATAATTTGTGCGTCTTTTTAGCTGGTAACTATGACCTACTATGTATGTTCTTGAAAACAAATGTCTCAAAATAACGGGAAGACAGTACGTTTAATGATTTTTCAATAGAGTATTTTTATATGCAGATGATAAAGGGTGTCACTTTTTAGTCCATATTACCTGTAGACGACGAAGTTGGTCGCACATAATATGTACGTTATTAAGTACACATTTGAAATGAATAGAATGGGTTCGTGTTCCCGAAAAGCCAAATACATATTGTATAGGAGTGATTTATGGGGCGCGGCGGCAGAACGAGACCTCGAGAAGTGGGAGGGGGGGGGGGGGAGTGGGGGTCGGAGTGACGAAGAGAGAAACCTTGGAAAGAAACGCGTGGTGCAGGAAGTTGACATAGCAACAACTGGAGATTTGAGTGTTTTACACTACGTAGTTACCGATGAAGGTATACCTACATATGTATATACCTTTAACCGTACCTAATATGAATATACATAATATTATGTATGTATAATATTATTTAAGAACAATATCACTTGAATACCTATATGCTGTAGATATGTACCTGCATATTCGATGTCCGATACGTTCAATCAAATTAGGTACGTCGCGTAAATTTAACATTGAGTCACATTTGCTTGTATTTAAACATGAAATAAATAGCTAAATAAAATTTTCCGACACTTTATTTAATACTATAATAATTATATGCTCAAAAACTGTATTACAAAAAAATAAAACATTTTTAACGAATCCAACTAAAACTCGTCAGTATTAATAGATAGGTAATATTAGTGATCGTTAAAATACTATTTTATGACATTTTTTTTACATCTAAATAGAGAGGAAGTTGGAATATTGCAGGAGATCCAGAAACTCAAGGCACCTACAGGGCTTACGACTTGTCATCGGCTGGTTTATTTTATTTTATTTTATTTATTCAATACAAGCATACAGCCAATTTAGTAGGTACATATAAAAAACGGGCAGTTAGTTATACAACAAATAAGCCAAAAATGATAACTCGTTCACTTTATGCGCTTGCTCAACGTTCAGCAATTTCCATGCCATCTTATTGAGTTCCTTATCAATCCAATTTTTTGTAAGTTCTATATTTTTTTAATCATGAAAATCATCGCCATCTAGGAAGAACCTTTTTTGTAACGCCATCTATTGAGAAATTGGTTCCTAAACAATGAAAGCAACAGTTCTTATACATGAGGTGACAATGCTTTCATACAGATGTCACTCCTGAACCGCGCTAGAATTATAAGTTCACTTTTGGCTTGTTGCTTTAAAATAGGTATTATTAAAATTGTCGACCATAGAAGGGGATAGAACAGTAGGTATGTCTATTTTTTAATCCTGCTTATAGGGACTAATAAACCGCCCTCTGCATAGCTCTGTAACATAATATAATGATCATAACTAAGAGTCTGGAGAACTCTGAAACCTTGCAGTCACTACACTTAAATTGCAAAGAGTTTACAAAAATTGTCTTCTTCTTTGCCAAGTCAGGTTCTTCTGACGTCGACTACAACTTTGGCATAGGCATCTTTGCTCCGCAGATTCTTCACTCGGTGGACTCCGGTCCATTTCTGGCGGGGGGGGGGGGGGGGGCAAGTCTGGTCCAACCGGCGAAATCAAAACCCTCCATATCATGGATATAATCATCATATGGAGTTCTATGACATCTAAAGATATTATAGAACTATAGAAGTTAATCGTGAGGGTTTTGATTTCGCCGGTTGGACCAGACTTGCCCCCCCTGATGTTTCATAGCAGCTAAGAAATCTGTCTCCTACCCACAACGCGACTACCATTATTGTTTCCTTTTATTGAGGTTTACAAGAATATAAGTGTGTTATGTTAGATCCTGCTTATATCATTAGGTTCATGGCATGATGGTATGTTTATGAACATGTATTTATATCACAGTATCTTTCCGACATCTTAAACTGATATTGCATAAATAACGATCAAACTTATATAAACCAGTAGATCATCTTCAGAAAACGACAAAGATGACGGAATAGAATAAAAAAAACAATGTCATCCATTGAGAGGAGGTCTTGTTCCATCAACAATCTTCGTCTCGAAGAAATATAAATACATATCAGCCGTTATGAGAAACGGTACTCGCGGCTTAGAGTCAATTCTTCGAGCTGCTTCTTACGTAAACGGTCGTATTCACGGTTTCCCGCAGCCATTTAGCCCTGAATGCAAGTCAAGTGGTTTAAGAACTACCTACCTTGCATACAGAGCACGATTTCACATTATGATCTTACTCGGTATTTGGTATTAATATCCTTCTAGCATACCTACCCGGGGAAAATTTGTTCAAAATAAATTCACAAAAAGGTTGTTTAAAATTTTAGATATAGGTACCTACCATTCATAAAAATTAACGAGTTGGTTGTGGCCAACGCTTAACTCCTCACTAACAAGTCACTCCACAAAGTATTCAAATTTTGTACTTATGCAAAATATATATGAAAATATGAAAACTTATAATGCAATTATTCTTTGATTCCATTATATGAAAGTGATGTGCCATTTTACCAATTTGAAAATAAAAATAACAAAATTCGAGTTTCCTGAGCTTGCGGTTACTTTGAAATATTTGACAGATAAAAATCTTGAGAAGAACTAATCAGAATTATCTTGGACAAACCGCATCCATCCACCTCTAGCCACTCATGTTATATCATCAGACCACCTTGTTTAGTTGTTTGAGGCCTTCAAAAACTTCTTTGGCCGTTCTAGGTCACCATTCCAGCACTATTTTGGTCCATATTTTTATAAAAAATATTATAGGTACCTATCTCTTAACCAAATACCCAGCTTTCTTTGGCTCTTTGTGTTACTGCTAGATTATGTAGCATTTTGTCTGTAAGCACAAGAGTTTCACAGCCATACGTCAGTATCGGCACAGAACGCAATGGTCAAAGACTTTCTTTTTAAGATAATTGGCGTACTTCGAAGACTTGAGGATGCAAAAGAGCTTACCAAATGCAGCCCATGCTAGACCTCTTCTTCTTTTAATTTCTGCTTTTTTATTTTTCTTGTTTTCTTTATACGCTAATACGTCATAATTATGGCTTAATGCTGTATTTCAAGTGTAACTGGTCCATGTTCCTTTTATTGAGAAATGTTTGAAAGGGTCGTATAAAGGATATTCTAACTGGATTTAAAAACCTGTTCCTCTGAGTAGCTCATAGGAAGGGATGTATTGTGTGGTGGTTCTTTCTGTTAAGAATGCAGCATTATATTGATGCGCAAGATGTAGGTAGATGCTATACCTGGAGGTTGGATGGTTTTCTTGCACAATGCTGCGTTGTTCAGGCTCCCGTGCACCCTGCAACGTCTCCTCCGGCCATCCATCCTTCTCGGCATATTATTATCATATCATCCGACTCGGGAAAACCTGGGGTATTGTACAAATAGAGGGTCCTTGCTAGTTAGCTGAAGATGAGTAGAAGGTAAACGGGTAAACGAAGACACACAATAAGGAATCCAAAAGATCATAAGAGCTTACTAAAAGATTTAGAAAATAAATAGTATATTTTACATATTTTCCTAATTTCGACCTTGTATTTCAATATTTGATTTCTGTTTCTTAAACTTCTAATTATGCACAAATGACCCATGACAAGTTCTAAATAATTTCTTAAAAATGTATAGGTTAACACCCGATAATAATGTGATTTTAATATTTATCTATATTGAATAAAAAAAATGATAAGATCAAAGTTAAGTTTGTAATTGTCATTAATTTTTGAATGATTAACACAGTTAATTGATTAATTTTAACCTCAAAGATTTGTTAAGTCTGAACCTGGTCTAATTCGTATGTTAATCAACTCCATGAGTCGCCCTGCAAGTTTTTTTTTCAAAAAAAAAATATGTCTTCGTGAAAAGTACAAATTATGCATCCTCATATATTCTCTAAATTAAACATAAATGCTTGTGCCATTGGCGAACGAAATCGGTCGATTCAGCTATGAGCTATGATCGGGTTTGAATTCATCATCGTTGAATTACTAAGTCAATGCCCGATCAAATTTGTCGGTAGTTTAATATTTTTGAAAAATGATATCGTCGTCTTCCCTGACGACATTTTTTAATAAATTCAAGAGCCGATATTTATTTCAGATGGCAATTATTAAGCATTTCGTTTGACATTTTGAATAACATGTTACTTAAACATAGGTATAACATTGATCTTGTCTGCAGTTTAGTATTACGGTTGGGTAAAGTTGAACAATGTTAACATTTACAATATAATACATTATAAAGGTACCCAGATGGGTTCAGAATAATAAAACAAAAATAGCACATTTGACATGATGTGATGAGATATTCGTAGAAAAACTTGATAATATAATACAAAGCAAAATCGCTGGTACTTGACACCTGAAAAAAGATAAACACCATATTCGAAGAATCTTCAGCAATGATTTAGTTGCTTTGCTATTAGAGTATTAAGGACATCGAAGAAGAAAAAAGGAAAACTGTTTGCAAAATGTTTATAACTCTTTTTACATTATAGAATATGGTTTTATGTGTTTTTAAGTATGTACCTAGGAACACTGCATCATTTTTGAAAACGACACTCGAGTTTGAATCAAGATCTCATATCAGATATTAATTAGCGGCAAACTCCTCGAGTATTTTCGTCACGTGAGCTGCACAGAACACATATTTGTGTTTTTATGCTTGGTTGATAATATGCGCAAACTGCTCCACTCCACGGCGAAAATGCTCAAGTTATTAACCGGAAACTATACTCTATTTAAATGATTTTATAATTTTAACCTTGAATTGATACAAATTTTCGCATTTTTGTTATGATAAATCAGCAGATTTCAATCTGTCGACTGAGACAGATTCTAAATCTAGAATTCCATAATAATTAAAAAAATACATATTCTACAAAATAAATTTGTTGATGTAATGAGGACCTATGTAGTGTGGAACGGGAACAATCACTTGGTTCATAATTGCATATAAATGTCAGTAAAAATTGTAAACTGCTAGCCCTAGAACAGGATTTCCTAATTGGGCAGCAGTAATCTAAGTATTATTGTCATTATAAATATGGTGTGATAAAAGATAAATAAATAATACTTTTTGGAATAATATGTGTTCATCACAGACCAATAATCATGTGTTCATATTTTTTCTAATTGTCAAGTATAATTCTATGTTGTCAAGATTATTATGTATTTTTGTCACAACTTCAAACAAAATTATCGATTTAGAATGTTGTATTCGGGGTATTGGCTATCGGTCAATTTAACGTCGGCCCACGTAAATATATATACAATGATATATATATATATATATATATATATATATATATATATATATATATATATATATATATATATATATATATATATATATATATATATATATATATATATATATATATATATATATATATATATATATATATATATATATATATATATATATATATATATATATATATATATATATATATATATATATATATATATATATATATATATATATATATATATATATATATATATATATATATATATATATATATATATATATATATATATATATATATATATATATATATATATATATATATATATATATATATATATATATATATATGGTATGTTTATCGAAAAAATAAAAGTAAAATTTATATATGGAGCATTATAATAATAATAATAATCTGGTAAACCTGAACCTACCGTAACACGTGGAACATTGTGGTAGAGACCAGACAATGAATTTCTGGCTTTTTTATATCACTTTTGTGCGCGGATAAAGCCGGCATTGTTGTTAAAACGTTAGTAGGTACCACAAACACTATACTACAACTTGTTGAATAAGAGAGAGCCAACACAATGAAATGTGGCATTACGATGTATATATTTATTTATTAGCGGTGAATGACTTTTTGTCAATCATTTTATTTTATATTATAATACGGTGTTATTATTAACGGGTGTTTCATTAATGCTCGGATATTGTTGTCGCGGGTATCAATTTGTAAGAGATTTTATTTGGTTTAGAGAGAATAGTCGTACTTTAAATATGTAATTGAGTACTTACGCAGAGCTATTTGTATTGCAATATGTTAAGCGATTCAGATAACTTACAACTACAAAGGTTATTGATCGCCATGTATCATGATTATTGTAAAAATAGACAAAATAAGTTTATTTAATTTACTCTCCAAAGTTGTGTATGAATTCTTTGAGCTGGTTACATAATGTGAATATGCTCTTTTAACCACAAAAACGAGCTATAAATCCGTCAGTATATTTATCATTTTTTGATTGGTGCTCGTAGGGGAAGGTCCGATACTATAGAGATATCGCTGGTACCGTGCGATTGTAAGCGTTATATCACCTTGACTTCTAGCTTCTACGAAAAACAAGGACATGGAAATGTTATCTTGTGCAGAAAAACATTGAAACTTAACTCGTAGAATACATAGGTACATACGTTATTGATGTGCTAATATAAAATATTTTATTGTACAGTGAATGTTTGTTTAAAGGTAGCCTCTAAATAGGGTGAATGGACATATAAAGCAAAAAGAAAGTTTGTTTATTATATTTTATTATAAAATTTTATTTTTTATTTTCTCGAGTTAAACGCTTCTTGTGGTCATTCTGTTTATTGTATTTTTTGGGCGTATTTTTTCATTTATTTTGCTGTTGTATTAAAAATACCATATGTAGGTACATACACAATTGTATCGAATGATGGGTGGAGCGCGGTTAGCGCACTGGTTAATAATCTAGTAATCGCGAGTTTGAATCCTGCCACGACCGATTTCGTTCACCTATAGTAAGAATTCATTATATATTTTGCTGTGGTATTGAAAAATATGATAGATACTCCATTTTATTGAATTTACTTAATGCTCCTTGTTGGTTAGGCTGGTTAGAAGAAATAGGCATAGGTACCTATAGCAATAATCCCGCCTTTATTTACAGTAATAATGGTGCAATTTTTTCCTTGGTTTAACATTAAGTTACTACTTAGGAAGTATTTATACATTTTAAAGAAGTCCTTAACATTTTATCGCATTTATTTCCTTCGTTTTACAAAAATAATTTTTCTCCGCTTAAGAATACATACAGGAAAAGAAATAATTATTGAACTCAGAATTAATTTGTTGGTAAGTACCATGTTTTGATTTCCTCCAATTAATTTTCGTCTATGTAACTAGGAATAATTCCTGTTTTAAGTAAGGGCAATTATATAACATATTTAGTAACACGTACACTTCAAGCAACATGCTTGTAATATTAAAAAAAAGAAAATAAAAAAAATAATAGGTAATAAGAAGACTTAAGGTAAGAAATGAAAAATAAAGTAATCAACTAAGAAAGCAATGAATAAACAAATATATACCTAATATTAATAGCAATAACAGCAATGATCAAAGAATTTAAACTATTCTTATAATATTTTTAAATAATTAATAAAGTTATTACAAAAAGACAGAAGCAAAGTAAATTTAAATATTCAGCAAAAAATTACTGAAAAAAATGAAATTGAATTAAAAACAAATCATGTAACTACTATATAGCCTAAAAACGTAATATGTATTTTGCATTAGGTTATTCACACCTAATGTTATCATCGAAGTTTTCGTACCATATTATAAGGCCTAACAGTAATGACATAAAAACGTAGGAATAAAAATTTAATATTTGCCTTTAGATGTCACATGATTTTTTTGCTTGTTGGGAACAGGTGCGAAATATTAGTGACGAGCATATATTTTTTTATATTCAATCGCATTACGGAAGGGAATACAATATTAAGGAGGTAGGTAGGTATGGCGCCTACGTATTTCTCCGTCACTCTACCTCCACACTCTTCACTCACTCTCTTATTCACACGCTCACTCATTTTCCCTTTATCCTCATACAAATCCTCCCGTTTTCATACCGCGCCCCTCACTCGTCTCCTTTGTTGCTTTGACGAGCTGCTTATCATCATTTTATGAGGTGAATCTTCGTATTGTGCCCGCTTTATAATACCTATGTAAAAAAGCATACTTCATTAAGTGCCAAAAAAGAATAATACACACATGAAGTTGTTATTATCTAAAGTGAATACCTCTCTTTCTGGCGGACCAACTTTCTTCAAGGTTTTCAATATCACATATGATTATTCTCGAACGAGTAGAAAAAACATACCTACTTCAATATTTATTTCAACTAAAGAATGACAAAAAATATGAAAATACACGTTTGATTTAAAAATAATAATGACACTATGATACCGGAAACAGAATTTCGTTATAAGTAAAAAAAAAATCCAAAATTAAAAAAAAATAATAATTCAAATAAAAATTATTTAAATTGAATAATTTTATATTTTTTCTCTTAGTCCACACCAGCGGTCGGGGAACTTTTTTAACCATTACCCCAAAATATTTTTACATAAGTCGATATTACCCCATTCCCCCATTTTGAAAAGAAGGCAATCAATGTAGGTACCTATATTTAAATAAACATTATTATTTATTGAATTAATTTACGCGGAAAATAAAAAAAAAGTTACATGAAAATAGTAAGTATGTAATAGACAAACAAAACAAATTGGATCAAACAAAAATTCATTTTTACCCCATTTGGGGTAATTTACCCCGGTTCCCCACCGCTGGTCTACACGTTTGCATATTGTTCGTGATCCTTATATTCCTGTCCATCAAAATATCACATTTTTTACTATGCAACATAAACGACCGCGTCTTCTTAGGGTATTGCTACCTATTTATGAAATAATTTGATCGAATAAAGAAAGCTGTAGGTACTTTTATTATCTCAAAAGAATCGCGAAAAATGTCATCCCTCCTGAAAGTTATTGAATAACGTCAGACATTGAATACTGTTCAATTAAAAAAGGATTGAACTCGACGTTAAGTTGTATTTTGACACAATTGTATTGTTGTAGACATCCATGAAGTTAGGTTCAAGAGATGCGTCCCAAGGACGAGACTGAATGGTTCAATAGACATCTGATTCAATTGAAAAGTCACGAAAGTTCAATGGAATAGTTTACTAGTTCGGTGTAATCCATATTGTATTGAGCGGTTACAATTTTGAGAAGGGTCTTTTTTTACCAAATCGTTTATTCCCACGTCGCTTTTTATAATTGTCTTTTTTTGTGCTCACTTCAATTCAAAATGACTGTTTTTTTTTCTAACAAAACAGGTAAATACAACAAAAGTGACCTTTTCACATAATATAAACGTATGTTATTAAAGTGTTCTTTATTTGAACTTTCGCATAAGTATTGATAACATTATTTTTATTGAATACCTACTATGGTAGGTATATCCCTAACCTTATTTTGCTGTACAAAGTGCATGTAACCATTACAATGTGCAGAATACGAATAGATACTCTTTTGTTTATATTTGTTATATTTCAATGAGGAGGATTTCATTTCAATAAATTAAAATACTACAGTATTTTGTTGCAGGTTTGTATGTACCTTTATGAAGCATAAACATTTTGTACATAATCATAAAAAAATCTGTTACTCTTTCTTTATTTTCTTTATATATTTTGTGTTTCATTTTCTGTCATCTACCTTTTTATTTATCCATTTTCTGTTTATATCCATTTTCTGTTTTTCTGTTTTACCGATCTCCAAAATATCCATATTTAGTAAAATCTTCGAAAAAATTGTCTATGAACAAATTTTTGATGCGTCAAATCAATATATTTGCGATCGCCAACATGGATTTAGAACAGGCCGTTCTACTCTGACCAACTTAGCTACCTTCTCGAACTTCTTGCAGAGGTCTATGGATCAGCGCTGTCAGGTAGATGTTATATATACTGACTTCAGCAAGGCGTTTGACAAGGTGAACCACACAATTCTTATTAATAAATTAATAGCAATTGGCATCCATGGCGACCTACTTAGATGGCTAGCATCCTATATAGCAAATCGCAGTCAATGTGTAGTCATAGGAGGTTATAGGTCCAACTGGTCTATCATCTCTTCGGGCGTTCCTCAAGGAAGTTTACTCGGGCCCCTCTTATTTCTTCTTTATGTTAACGACATCAACTTATGCTTCAAATTTTGTAACTTTGTACTCTTTGCCGATGATATGAAAGTCTACTCTGCCGTCAAATCAATTGAGGACTGCGTCAAAATACAAGCTGACCTTAATCGTCTTTCGGATTACTGTATAAATAATAGTCTATACTTAAATGCGAAGAAATGTATTCATATTTCTTTTACTAGAAAAATCAATAAAATTTCCTATTCTTACTACATAAACAATGCTCAAATTGAACAAAAAAGTGAAACTAAAGATCTTGGTGTCATTTTCGATTCTAAGCTCCTATTTGACAAGCATGTGGACTTTATGACATCCAAACCTGTCAGAATGCTCGGTTTCCTGCTGCGCTTATGCAAACATTTTCAAAACCCACAAACCCTTAGGATTCTATACTATGCTTATGTTCGAAGTCAACTAGAATACGCGTCACAAATTTGGAATCCCCAATATACTACCCATATAGAAAAAATTGAGAAAGTGCAACGCAAGTTTATAAGGTACCTTAACTATCGTACTTTCAATCAATTTGATACATACAAGGAAGCCCTGGACTTCCACAAACTTGCACCTCTGGTAAATAGAAGGTTATGTGCTGATCAACTTATGTTGTATAAAATATTAAATGGCCTCCTTGACTCCTCTTCTCTTCTATCCCAAATTAACTTTCACGCTCCCACTAGGTCAACACGGCAATCTACTCTATGTCATGTCCCAATAAGTAGCACTAACTTCGCAAAAAACAACTTCATATCCAGATCATGCCAATCCTACAACACTAAATTCAGCGAAATAGACCTTTTCAATATCAACCTTGTCTCCTTAAAAAAACAATTACATATACGTTCCTTATCAGAAATATAACGTAGTGGTGATGAGTGATGAAGGTCAGGATGGAACCCTATGTGTACAAGTAGGTCAAAGCGGCTCCTTTTTTTTTTTTTTTTCCCAATGTCCCTCCCACAAAGACCACCTCCCACCCCCCCCCCCCCCTTTTTCTTCAATTCGCAGACGTCTTTTTTCTTTTTGTTTTTTTTTTGCTTCTCCTGTTTACTTCTTTGCTCTTGATATATATACATTTATTTTTATCCACTTTTCATGTTGAACATTAGCTCGTATCTATTTTTTGTGAACACGTGAAAACCTTTAACTGGTGTATGTTATAATTATTGTTTTCCTATGCATTTTATTCATTTGTATGTACTGTTGGTTTTCCATTGTAATAAAAAAAAAAAAAAAAATAAATAATTTTTTTCGTTTGTGTTTTTTATCTACAAAATATTTTAAATTTGTTGTATATTTTAAGCTATTTTTTTATTATTATTAATCAAATCAATACAAATTTACATATTAATTATAATTAAAAATGTTTAAAAGTTTCATGATATGTTTCATAATAACCCTCTTTAATTGAGATAAAAAGATCTTGTTAAAAGAGGGGAGTAGATATCTACCTATCTATTTTGTATTGCTACATTCTCCAAAATATTATACATCTATTAAATAATACACAAAACATTAAATCACTAAGTTTTATCACTAAGGTTTACATTTATATAAATACAAATCAATAATTTACAAGCAAGGATTGTGTTAAAAGGTAAAACAAAATTTTCAAAACAAATAAGAATCTACACAAAATCAAGAATGAAATATATTAACATTTTTTATTCACGAGTTTTTTTTTATGACGGGTGTAATAGCGACCGTTTTCATCATCAGGACAAAAATAATAAATTATATTTATTTATTTATACATATTCATGTACATCATGTGCACAAAGGCGAGTTTATTGCCATAAGGCAATTTCTCCCAACCAACTGGAGCAACGTTAAGTTAAATTGTTACAATAGTATGTATTTAGTAAGAAAAAATACAAAGAGAAAAAAATAATAACACTGATCATAGCAATGTGGAAAAAGAGGAGGGTAAGGAAGGATATAGAAGGAATATTCAGGAAATATTTGACAAATAAAGTTAGATAGACAAAGTTTATAGTTTACCTTTAAATATTTGAATGGATTCAGATAACGTTACTTCATCATTTAGGCCATTCCATAGTCCAGCTGATTGTACTTTAAAAGACTAGCTTATTACTTCTAGATTGTGAATGGGGATTCTTCTGTATTTCGATTATGTCTGCTTTGGAATAAATATACATTTGTTTAAATTGTTTCAATGATTAATTTTATTTATTTATTTATACATCTTCTTGTACATAATATAATCAAATATAATTGTACACTGGCGGGCTTATTGCCACTAGGCAATTTCTTCCAACCAACCAGATTACAAAGGATGACAACATTGTGTACGTACAACAGCAAATAAAAAAGAGTAAAAGAAATCAAAGAAAATACGTATAACACTTAAATACTATTAAAACAAAAAAAAATATAATTCATAGCAAGAAAAAGGATATGGTAAGGACAGGAGAGGAAATCGGGATCAGGTGTTCAAGGATAAATATTCCTTCTTTAGTTTTTTCTTGAAAATACTAAGTGAGTTAGACGACGCAATATCCGGACTAAGGCTACTCCATAATCTTGCTGATTGTACTTCGAACGAAGAGCTGAGAAATTCTGTATTATGGATAGGTATGGATATTGTTGTGCGTTCAGCAGATCGGAGTGGAAGTCCATGATTGGATAAATAAGTGAATTTGCTTTTTAGGTACTGTGGCAGGTTTGGGTATTTTTATCATAGGTACCTACTTATTTCCTTGTGGATACCACTCTATGACAGAAAATTCATAATCAGTATACTAACAACAGGATATCAGTCTCTTTTAATAAATTAAATATCTTTATAGGTATACAGTTACGAAAAAAAACAACGTGATAAAAAATAAAAACATAATAAAAATATAATTGACATTTTGTTGCTATAGGTATACCAATGATATTGTGATATTTTATAGGTAGGTATATAGTATATACCAATGTATGTAGAAACTTCACGTGTGTTTCATGCCAATCAATAGCATCGGTAATTTTGACAAAAACACATTCGAAGCGGAAGAATCTTAGATAAATAGGATCTCAAGCAAGACTAATTGTCGTGTTTGTCGAATACAGGATTAGTCAGAAAAATATTAGTACGGTCTGATGAATGGACCACACCTGATGTTGTTCATTCAAAAACACTATTCAATACAAAAACACACTTCATACCTACCATACACAATTTGTTTACTACACGTTTATTTTGTAAAGAAAACTAACCTATCTTTATCGAACTTGTAAGCCAAAAATTACATCATTGACATTTTTAAAATAAGTCATATGAATTATAATTATAATACAAAATTGACTCCTTCAAGGTTTCATGCCGACCCATGTGGAACAGTTGGTAAGCTGTTTGGTTTCTATGAGGGCGTCCTGGGTTCGATCCCCTGCAGAGGAGAAATTTATTTAAATTAATTTCTCTCGCAAATATTGCTTTTCTGTGGGCTGGAAACACTGGTTATATATATGGCAATAAACTCGCCACTTGCGCAGGGTACAAGGAAGTGTTTATTACTAGTTGCATGTAACACATGAGATCCAACTGTCGATAGCGATAGTATGTATAGTTGAAGAATATGTACCAAACTATAAACCCATAAATACAAATTATTGAATATTGTCAGATATTTTGTTTTCTATGCAACATATGTAGGTATGTATGTCAAGATAGGATAGTATGGAGGAAGGTCCTTTTTTCCTACCCAGAATATGAAAATAGCATGATGGTATGTATGTATGTTTGGAGATGAAGTATCAAACTATTAAGTCTTCTTACATATTGTGTATAGGCGACTGCCATACAAAATGTATGAAGCAATGTCGTCACTAAATTCAATTTTTAAAAAAATTGTTAAAAAAAATTGAGATCTTCTACTACAATGCTAATATTTTTTATAGAAAATTTAATTATCTAGTTGGGGTGTTTCGGCTTTTTTCGATAATTGTAAAAGTTTTGGAAAAATAGGCAGTTAAACTCATAAATTTATCATAAAAAAAATATTTTTCTTAATAAAAAATGTTTGAGAAACCCTGGAATTTTTTTGAATAATTAATTTGAGATTTTGTATTTGTCTATATTTGTACCAATTTTCAGCGTTCTAGCTTTTATGGTTTCTGAGATATATGGAAAAATAAAGTAAAAATTCAAAAGTTGATAACCCCTGACTAAAAGAAAAATTCGAAATTCTGAGTATAAAAGTTTTGTAAGCCTATAACTGTTTATATATTCTGAAATTTTGGGCTATAAGGGGACACACACACACACACACAGACACACACACACACACACACACACACACACACACACACACACACACACACACACACACAGACATAACACACACAGACACACACACACACACACACAGACACACGAAATTTTCTACTCCGAATTCTGAGTAAATCCGTGTATGGAACATATATGCTGCAAAGCCTCTAAGTTGGTGTTTTTTGACTTCAAAGTTGGAAAAGCCGTGAAAAAAGTAGACCTCTGCATACAATTTTCGCGTATCCTGGCTTGAAACATTGTCGATATGTTAAGAGAACAAAGTTCTCCTGAACAAATCGACAGTTGGAATATACGCACTGTTCAAATGGTCATATTATGGTTTTAGCTGTCTCCTTATTCTAATTCCTTGTCTATAAATTAGATTGGTTGTTTGAAAAAGATTACACTTTATCAATAAAATAAATTTTGGCAGTCGACTACGTGGTAGACCACCTAAAAGATGTAGAGATAGGTGGAGCTCAGTATCATAAAAGGGCTTGCCGAAGGGACACATTTCCTAACAGTTTCATCAACATATTTCAAGAAGAAGAAGAATAACTATAAAATCATAAGCCTACAATAGGTAAAAATTCTTATATCTTGTACCTACCAACCAATAAACTTGTCATATAAATATATTTACGCTGAGTTGTGTAATAAAGCTGTAATAATTTAAAAAGGCATTTTGATTATTCGCATTATTGACTTCCAACTAAAATTAAAAACTTTATCCGCGATCACTCTCCTCTCATCTTCGAGTCATTAAACTGCGCTCAGCAAGTCAAACACCGAGATCTGGGCGCATAAATTATTCACCGCCAGGTTCTGGCTGGAAAGTCGGAGGAAATAAAAATATAAAATGAAAATACGAGGGATGAAAAGTTCAAATATTAGTTTAATTAGGCAAAGCATATGTTGACCCAAGTCACCCCACTCACTATTCCTGGATTATCCACAACCAGTGAGAGTGGGGCGAGTATATCGTGGATGTCGACAATTATTATTGGGCTAACTCGAAAACGTGTCGTAATGTTACTAAAAAATATATTGCAGAAAATTATAAATAAATTGGATATTTTTTTTTATTTATTTATTATTAAATCATATTTTCCATGACAACAATAAGTAGATAGCTGCTGCCTAGTTGTTTCTGGGGCAAACTCTACAGTAAAAACCTCATAAAATGAAGCGACCGTATATCTCAAAACACCAGTGTCGTCTAACCTAAAAAGTCACTACATTCAGTATAAGTGGCGAACCTCATTGCTGAACTAAGTGAGATGTTATTTTGCTTATTGTATTTTTGATTAGCCGGCTCTTATGGGACATCAGAATACGATGATAATCGAAAAAAATGGAAGCACTGTTCTAAGCCGGTGCCCCACAGTTATAACTTTAGTTTATCTAATCAATGACAGAAAGGAATTGAAATGACTTACTCATTTCCATAATTTTCCATGTTACCATTTTGTATCGTCGGGTTCGATATCAACAACTTTAGTATATCGTTGAATTGCCTCTATAGCTCGAGGCAAATGGTTTCCAATTGCTCGAATAATGAAGTGCATTAATATTACATTACCTGCTGGTCTCGAAACTATACCAGCATATGTAGCTCCTTCGATAACTTCATTCCATATGTTAGGGAACCCACTTTGAGGATATTATGCTTGACAAGCTCAATGAAAAACTGCACAATGGTTTCGCCAAATGTAACCAACATAACCAAATGAAAAAAATATCCGTAAATTTTCCTATGCATTACCTTATACTATACCTAATTGATTAAATATTTTGTGTACTATACATATATTGAAATAACTATGAATTAAATACACGTGTGAATGAGATCGGTAGACGTAAGATTTGTACCTCGTCAGTAGCGGAATTGTTTATAGAAGCCGAAAATCTTGGCTTGCCTATGAATATTATATTAAGAAAATCAAGACATAATATTTTTTGTCTGTTTTATTGAAACCATAATATAAGATAAAAAATTGAACCGTATCTAGATACGATGCTTGACAGGACCACAAATGTAAATTTTATTTTGGCATGTGATTTTAAAATATTTTCATGGCCACTCAAATGATCAACGGAGCTTAAAAAACATTTTCGGCATTTCCCAATTTTCTTTCAGGGTTTGCCTAGTCCGAAGGTTCTAGGCACGCCCATGGTACCTCCGCTTACTGGATTGCAAGTCTAGCATGATAATTTATAGGTACTTATCTCAATTATATAAAAAAATGGAATATTTTAAAATGAAATATTTTGATTAATTTGCATTATGATTTTTTTGTTTTAATTGATACGACGAGTATCGAAAGGACCGCTTCTTTCTCCGGACGGATGACAAATTAAATAAAATGTAATACTGAAATAAAAATGTTTGAAATGTGTTGTTTAAATGTTTTTTTCTGAATATAAAAACTAAAATTATGTGTTAATAAAAATGCTGTTGAGTCATTTTAAAATTTCATCGTCGATAAATTTATATAAATAAAAATATTATTCTGTGGTGATGTAGGATTGCTTTATGGGTTATTACGTCTAGTTCGTTGCGTTTAAACGTCTTATTTTATTTTAAGAAATAAAAATGAAATTTGTTTCGTATTTCCGAACCTTCAAATTCACCCCTTGATATAAAACAGACTAGTATGGGGGTAGGTACTGTGTACCTAACCAGTTTATCACTTTCTCTTTCAGCCACACCCGATAGAAGGGGTCGGATCGGTTTTATTGATATTATTTTGAATTCAGATTATTAACGAGTCATCAACTCGAGTTTGGGGCTTCCCCGCCTTCCAAAACGTCTTCATCATGATTTATTGCTGACAAAACTTAGTGGAAATTTTCTTTAAAAATTATTATTCATAAATAGATTTCCGCGGTGAGTAAGCGTCCACGAATTATTTCACTGTGAAGAGTTACTTTAAATATTGCATTCAACTCTTGAAATATATACTTATACTTACATATCTTTAACATATAACATATATTCGATTCCCGGTGGAGACACAGTTTTTGATTGCGTTTTCAATCTGGATTTGTGGGATAATGGTGGGTACCTGTTAGTTGCCCGAGAATAAATACAAAAAAATATTATACTATACACTTTCTGTATTTATTTCCAAATGACATTTTTTTCATCTGCCCACCGTTTGTGGCCAAGAGATGCATGAATTGCTTGAGAAATTATCCTAATTACAAATAAATTTCTTTCAAAATGTCGACACGCAGAAGTCGAACAGTATTTTTCAACGATATTGTTCAGTTTAGTGTCCATTTTTTTCCATTGCTATGACGTGTTAACTTACCTATTTGTAGGTATATTGATTGCTTTCAAAATGGGATACTTTTATCATTACTTTTCATAACTTACTATGAGTATAATTCTTCTTTTTTAATTTCAATATTACAATCATGTAGCTTGAAGTGGACTTGTTAATAAAATTGTCTGTCTTAAAACAGAAATTACTCCTAGTTTGATAGACAAAGATTTATTGGAGGAACTAAAAAACATGGTACTTCCTAACAACTATTTTATTTTACACACCATAAATTATAAATTACATGTTTTACAACTATACGTTCCTGTATGTATTTTATTTTGGAAAAAATAAATATTATTATTAATAAATAATAAATTTGGATAATTTATATAGCGCGTTTTTTTGAATATCTCACCTCAAGTGCGCTTAAAAATTGATTACGTTGTATCATTTTAGCTCAGGTAATATTTGCGAAAAAGGTGCGTTTTGAGTTTTTTCTGAAAGAAGATATATTTTCGGTTTGACTGAGGGTATGTGGGAGCTTATTCCATGCATTTGGTCCTGCCACAGCAAATGCACGATCACCGAAATTTGTTGTGTGCACCCTGTTTATTTCAACTAATTTTCCAACCATGGATGAAGAAGCTGAACGAAGTGATGATTGTCTGTCATTTATTGAAAGCGGAATGCACAGTTCGGAGAGGTAAGTAGGAGCCATACCACGAAGTGCTTTAGAGATTATGAGACAAAGCTTATATTCAATTCTTTCGGGGACTTTTAGCCAATGTAGATAGCGAAGATGGTGAGAGATGTGAGAAAATTTGGATGCTCCAGTGATGAGTATGGCTGCAGCATTGAAAAAAAAATTATGCCACATTTGTTGATTCTACATTAGTACAAACTCTGTGGTTCTGTACTAGGACTGACTAAAAAAAATATTCAAGTAGCAATAAAAGCAACGTTGATCAATACCATACGGTACAATTAAATTGATTGTGGATCATTTTTTAATCTGAAGTATTGATTTTGGTGATAGAGACCGCGTTTATACTGTAAAATAGATTACTAGTTCTACAAATATTATTCTCATTATAAGAGCGATTGTTTAGTCTTGCAAGGGTATTTTTAATATTTGTTTACCGCGAATGAAGTACTTTGATTCGCAGTTGTCAGTGCGCCAATCATAGCGCTTGCAACATAATTTTCTCCATTTTCACTTTCATTTTCTTCGGCGCAAGAAGTCACGTACAAATAGTGGTGTGGAGATTCAGAAATAGACCTCTGTATGGGAATGAATCCATTCCAGGAGGAATCCTAATGAGGAACCCTCTCTCCCCTCTCCCCTACACTTCACTCACTCTTGTGTATGGACGTACAGTACCTAGACCCGAGGTGTGTTTACAGACCACCGCCATATTGCCAGCTACGCTCGTCACCCGTCACGTTTGCAGTGACGGG
This sequence comes from Molanna angustata, assembly GCA_963576475.1. Lineage (NCBI taxonomy): Eukaryota > Metazoa > Arthropoda > Insecta > Trichoptera > Molannidae > Molanna > Molanna angustata. The sequence goes on along the minus strand of OY754968.1, from coordinate 30,095,062 downwards.
TGTGCCAAATTGAAATACATATATCTATTAATACATTATTGTAGGTAGGTACCTAAAATATACTTAATAAAAAAAGTACGTGTTTCAAAAATGTATTTACAAACGTTTAGATGAGGCGGTAGCAAAACAAGCCTTTAATTTAGTTTAAGGAATGTATGGGGATGTATATCATCATCATTATAAGTGGATCCACAGCCCAGAATGGACCTTGGCCTCCTCAAGAATTCGTCTGCATTGCATCCTGTGCATGGCCTTATCTCTCCAGTTTCGCATGGCGTTTATCAGAAGGTTCTTCTCGTCTCTAGGCAATAATTTTCGGCGTCTGATCGGGAGATATATAAAAAATCTTATTCGCGTTTAAGGACATATCCATTATTATTTGTATCAGAGTACAACATACGTATCTTTTTCTTCCTCCTTGGCCTCATGACTACAGCAAGGAATAACTGTAATTAAGGAATTAACTGCTGGGTGGGAAACTCTCGCCATGATTGACGGGCCTTCACGTTTGTGGTTGGACTCTTAGTGGTAGTGTTATGAAATATGCCTGATAGTAGTTTCTTGTTTTGTACGACGAGCCGCCGCTCCGGGGACGAAAAGAACTATTTAGTTCGATAACCATTCCTATGGAGTGGGGTATAATAGGAGACTGCGTAATTCCTTATGACTACACTTAATCACTCGACAATTGGTCTCAATTCATGCAATTCCTGCAGCGGATTAATCAGCGTTCCTCTACTGGTATGATAAATGCTTGATAAAATAGTTCATTGTGTCGTAGGACGAGAAGCCGCTCTGGGGATGAACAGAGTTATATGCTCTATAACATTCCCAATGGAGTGGGGTAGGTGACTACAAATTCCTCTCAATGCAGCGGATTAAACAAGGTCACTCCAATTGGTCGATGATCGACTTATGGATCTTTTATCCTCTAAATTTTCTAGCACGAAAAGCATCTTGAAATTATATGGGGCCCTCCTGGTATAAACATATGTACATTTACGCCAAAAAAGATAAATAAATATGAATAAAATTAGTAAACATGATTATTATAAGTTCTAATACGATTGCAAATAGTTTCTTGATGTAATTTGTTGATTGTTCTTTTCTGAATTTAAAAAATAAATTATTTATTTTGACATTTTTGTTGTTGTGTCTGAATTGTTAACACACCCAGTTGGTTGTAGGTATTCTAATATGAATAGATTGTCTCATTTTTTCCTTCCATCCATCTTAGCTGGGTCGGGTCGAGATGTATTCATTTAGCGAAGTGCATGTGTGTGTGAGAGAGAGTATATGTGTGTGAGTGAGTGAGTGCCCGAGGCGAGAGTGTGTTAGTACGACAGCGAGTAGTTGATGCTTCATAAATATTCAACGACAGTCGCGGAAACTTTGTATACCTACAAAGGCTATATAAACCACCACATACCTACATGTACATACTAGCATTATATACAGAGGTATGTAGAAACCTTGTGTATGTATAGAACTGAACTCTGTTTCAAACGTTGATTAATTTATAATTAAATATCTAATTGTTCTATTACACCATGTACCTATGTAGGCTGCCCTTTTCACTCCTTAACATACCTACATATCAAACAAAATTACTTTTAATATAGGTGGGTAGGTTCCTACCAAGATCGAATATATTTATTTGTATATATTTGATAATTAAGTTATTGTGCAGCAAAGTCCGCAATGCGGGTTTCTCGCCTTAAGGCAATATATCCTATCTTACCCCAACAATGCAAAATCTTAAAAAAATGGTACCATAGCATAAATTATTGGTACCAAATTGCATATAGAAATGAAGAAACAAGGAAGGAACGCAGAAGAAATATTCAGGAAATATTTGGTAAATAGTTTGTACTCTCCACTTCTATGGAATAGTAGAGTCCTGACAATTTTATGCGTATTTTTTGACATCAATTTCTCGGCGGATATCGTGTAGAGAGTGCACACTATGAGTTTCGTCATGATGATACGGCTATAAGTCTAGGCACCTTATACTTCTTCTTCTTCTTCAGCCTGTTTTTTCCATTCTTGGACATAGGCCTCCCCCTTAATCCTCCACAACTCCCTGTCTTGGGCACACTGCATCCATCTCCCTCCGGCACATTTCTTGATGTCATCATACCACCTTGCCTAGGGTCTGCCGACACCTCTTCGGCTTGTTCTCGGTCGCCATTCTATGATCTTTTTGGTCCGTCGTGAATCCTGGCATCAGGCAATAAGCCCAGCCCAGCTCCGCTTAAGGCCAGCGACCCTTTCCGCTACTTCGGCTTCTTTGGTTCTTTCTCTTATCATGATGTTCTAAATTCTGTCCCTTATTGAAATACACAGCAACTTTATCTCGTGTCACTAACACCTTAAGGCACCTTACACATTTGATGTAAATAAAAAGTCGATCGGACTTATAGTTTGGGCTATAGAGACGACGAAACAAAAACATACCTACGATCGGTCGAGTAAGTTCTATGAAATGTTTTTTGACGCCCAATTCAAAAAGTGTTTTCATGTAAATAAATATTTAACAACCTAGGTGTCTTTTTAGTCATGTATGTTGTGTTAAATATTAAATGAACTTGCTTTTCAATTAAATTTATTTATTTATAAATTACAAAATCCAGTAGAATACAAAAACAATGGTAAGGTACGACAATTTGAAAAACATGTAAATATATAAAATGCTGATAAGTCATTGGCATCATATAAAGATTTATAAAAATATAATTAAAATACATATTTTTTTATAATCAATTCTTTAAGTCTATATTTATATTTTTATCGTTATGTTTTCATTGTTCCTGTTTTGGAATCGTTTTTTTTTTTCTTTCAACTACTATATTTAAAAATAATATATTTTCCTATTATGCGACCTTTTTCCTGGTCGTTTTTTTTTACATATTAAATTAATATACATACGCTATTTGATTGTTATCAGTTTGATATTGTCTTTTCTCTAACTTATAAAACGTTTTTTACTTCTTATGTACATATTTTTTTTACTTCGACTTATATAACTTGTGTAACTACTATAACTTATGTAACTTGTATTACTGATGTAAATTTTTTTTTACTAAACTTTTGTAACCTAATTTTCTCTTATTTATGTATGTACTTGTGTAACATACGTGTGTGATTGAATTTGAGCTCATGTAATTTTGTGTGCATCCATAATTGGACGTCCAGCGCTCATAATAATAACCAAAATTGTTTTTTTTTTTATGAAAATTGTAAGCTGGATGTCTGTCGGTGTACCCTTTTTTAATAAATAAATATAAATAAATAAAATAAAAATAAATGTAATTTTTATTCGTATTACATTTAATTTAAATTCTTGCGTATTTTATTTCGAATCACTCTGTATCAACAAACAATCATTACAGACGTTTGGAATATTATTAACATAAGATTTGAGTATGTTTGTATTGAAAATTTACACTTACATATTAAACAAAATAATATAGTGGGTATATAATATATACGAACATTGTATATAGTTTTTTTTTGCTTGTATAATATACATACAGCAGATCATTAAGTATTCCAAACACGAACTGGATCATTAGATAGGTTCTCGTCATGTATACATTAAACATTATTTATAGATCGCTTACAGACATACATACCTCCCTATCTACATATCTTGGGAAATATATTTTTTTTTATCTATTATAAGACCATGTTTAATTATACATAAATATGCTTCATAAGTAATTTACTTGTCATCAAATGAATCTGTTTTAAATAGGTATTTGAATAAAGAGATGGATCGGTGGCAGAGCGGTTAGCACGCTGGGCTAGTAATCCAGTGGTCGCGAGTTCGAATCCTGCCTCGACCGATTTCGTTCACCTAAGCACAAGCATTTATTTGCTTATTTTGGGGAACGTATGAAGATGTATATATATGTACTTGTTTAACAAGGACATTTAAAAAAAAGCAATATTCATGAACTCCGCATTTGCAAATTTGAAATATTATTAATTTATTTATTTACTTTCTGTACATATAATTAGTACACTGGCGGGCTTATTACTTAATGGCAATTTTTTCCAGCCAACCAGAGTTAAATATACAAAATAAATATGTTAAAAAAAATTGTTTTATGGCAATATCATATTACAAAAATAAACAAAGATAGCAGAAGAAAAGTAAAAAAAACAAAGAACATAGCACATAAGAACAATTCATAGCTATGATAGGAAAACTTAAGGATAAGGAAGGGAAGAAGAGAGGAAGATGTAATCAGGTATTGTCAGATAAATATTTTTGCTTTAGCCTTTTCTTGAAGATGTTTAGTGAGATAGATCAGGACTTAGACTATTCCATAGTCTAGCTGAATGTATACATCAAATGAAGAGCTAAAATATTCGTAAACCTAATTGCTACTTTATTTTTTAGTAAATAATCTAATTAGGATATTTTGACTTTGTAAAATTGTATTAAATCTAACCATACCTACATACATACCCACATTGTGGAGTAACCAGCGACAGGTGTGTGGATGTGTATTATCTTATAAAGGAAAAACATTACATGTATATTCGATAGCCCAGCTCTACGGGACACCTGAAAACGATGATAATTGGAATGAGTGGAATCACTATTCTTTGCCGGTGCATCACACCTCTAATATTATTTCATTAACTTATTATCAAATACTCCAATATTTTTTTCTGTATTTTTTTATAAAACAATTTCAAGTAGAGTACCTACGTGGAATAGAAGTTTTAAATTTTTCCCTAAAATACGTAGGTATTGAAAATTATCTCTAATTATTTAGCTATGTTTTAATGTATATTTTGATTGCGCGTCTTGTCTAAAAATGGTTTTAATACAACGTTTTGCATAAAATGATTTGATATAAATCTTTTATAGCACTTTACATTGAGTTAATGATACTATCTCTTAATCGAAATACAAATTTAAAATATATTCGTAATACAAGTAGTAATTGAAAAAATTACGGTTTATTCTAATGTCGTTGTATATACCTCGCTACTTATTTTTGCCTTGTTTCTTTACTTTTCAACTCCCTCTTCTTTCTGCCTCCTCTTCCATGTTCCTCATGCATCCCTCCTTGATACCTTCGGATCCGCAAGCCAGGGTTGTCCATATCAAATCATTACAAATTAGATATTAATGAAACATATTAAGACTTTGTCGAAGTTCGAGTAAAATATATGCATATACCTACCAGTGTTTTTCACCTCCTCAACAAAATATGGTCAGAAAATAATTACAGATATACCTACTGTTTTCATAATACCTTTAATAGGCTGATGTATACGCTGAAGTCTGACAAAAATCTCGAGACATTTTTTGAATAATTGCACCGCAAATAATACGCACTTACATACTGTGGTGTATTAGAATACGTGGTATTGTCCCCTTCCCCGATATAAATACGGTAGAGACGCGATTCGCGGCGACTTATCGCTTACGCGCGCTATACAGATAGTTAGGTATAAACAGTGTAGGTACTTGTTCGGCCAAGAGATCTGCTACGGAGTAAACCAAGTATAAAGTTACATAAGTGTTCATATTAACCCCACACCAGGACAAGAAACATACAATCCCACAATGTGAGGTAACCAGCGACAGGAGTACGGCTGTGCATAACCTTATAAAAAAGCACGACACATACGTGCATGCCCACACACTATTCTCGTATCACCTTAAAAGGCAACAATCAGAATGGGTGGTGAACCTCATTGCTGAACTTTGTGAGATGTTAATTTGCCTGTTGTATTTTCGATTACACAGCTATTATACGGGACACCCAAAAACGATGATTACAGAAAACAGTGAAAGCACTATTCTAAGACGGTGCATCACAGCTCAGAATAGTGCAATATAATATAAAAAAATACTGTCAATTCATCGGCTATCAAATCTGGCATTAAGTATCTTATTATTCTTTCCAATAATATTAATATTAGGTATTTTCTTTCCTAATAAATATAATATATCAAAACTTAAATACCAAAACAGAATTCAATACCTCACTAGGCGAATCCTGTTCTGAGGTTATACTTAAATATATTTTCGCTACATAAGTAGGTATATTTTCAATACTTATTTAAAGTAGTCGACTCAGATGGTATGGACATGTAATGAGGAGGCAAAACGATCATGTGGTGCAAACTGCTCTAGCACTCTCAGAAAGCAGAAAAGGAAAGGGACGTCCAATATCCACGTGGTGGGGCAATATGAGGAAGCTCATGGATAAAGCCCACATCCCAACCCCGACAATACTGGACAGATCATCGTGGCGCCAAAGGATTAGGAGAGCCGACCCTACCTAAAGTGGGATAAGGCAAAGAAAAAGAAGAAGAAGTATATTTTCAATAAGGTATAAAATTTAAAAAAAATATAAAAATATATAAAGAACAAAAATATAAAGGATTTAATTTCTCTATTTACTTCTCGGGCAACTAACAGGTACTATGTCAAATATTGATTTAACACGCACCCAATAACAAGTTGCCACATTCTGGAGACTTACGATATTAATCGTCTCACAGATCCAGACTGAAAACACAATTAAAAACTGTGTCTCCACCGGGAATCGAACCCGGGACCTTTGTATCAGCAGTCAGATACCTAACCAACTGAGCCATGAAGGCCGACAATTGTCTCTATATCTCTTTAACTGTCCAATAATTGTTTGGTTAGATATTTTAAATGGATTTCCACGAAATGGAAGCCTTCATATTTGATTATCATATCAAATTTCACTTCGGTAATCCATATTTCGATGGTTAAGGGAACAGATTATGTATGTAAAATGTTCATTTTTTTAGGCTCATGCTGCACTGCAGTGACGTAAAGAATTTCCTGTTCAAATTTCACTGTGGTCTACAATAAGCCAATCATGAGATAATTCACAAAACAGATTGATACAAAGTTCATAATGGCTGATGTAATCTCGAACTTTCAAATTCTGTTTTGTCAAACCTCAATTGGACAATTTATATCCATGGATTATTTAATCAATTTACAAGACAATTTTTACCTGAGATATAATTATATTTCGCCAGCCCTGTTTGTACTCCCGTCTAGGGTAATTGATGACGCGTTTGACGCCCCATAGCCGTTAATGACCATGGCCTCCGTCACTCACAAAGGAAAGGATTCTAGAACCGAGAGTGGCTGCCATAGTACCACCAGTTATATACATACTAGCTCCACACAAAGCTACCACCGGGAAACTCTGAATAAACTTTTGCGACCTTTTTATTTAACTTCAATTAAATAATAATAATGAAAGATTATAACTTTCTTAGTTTGCTACACCTACACACCTATTAACCTAAAATATAAATTTAAGTATTAATTAAATACAATAATGTATAATGTGAACAGCCATCTCGTTGGTCATTAGGTAAAGACATTTTATTGAAAACTTTTGGGTTTAAATGCTTTAAATTTAAAAATGATAACTTTAGCGCAATTATCACATCAGTTAGCGATATGATGGATCGTGTTTACTGGATACTAATGGGCTGGTCACTTGGCCAGACAATGGGAGAGTAGGTGGGCTCCCAGAATACTACAGTGGAGACCTTGAAAAATAATAGGAGTGTTGGAAGACCCCCTAAAAGATTGTGGCCGGTAAAGTGGCCGGTAAAACGTGGATGCGAACGGGACATAACAGGGATTAGTGAAAATATATGGAAGAGGCCTATATCCAGCAGTGAAGGAAGGAGAGCTAGAGAAGAAGAGGCAACACATCAAACCCCAATGAAGATTCTCGACACACGACCGGAGGGGAGACGAGGTGTGGGGAGACCCATGCTGAGGTTGACGGACGACATACAGGAGGATTTAAAGATGATTTACGTTGCAAACTGGAGAGTGCAGGCGATGGACCGGTCTAAATGGCGAAAAATTCTGGAAGAGGCCAAAACTCACAATGGGCTGTAAAACAAACAATACCTACGTCTCATTATTTTAACATCTGGGAATGCTCTCACTCAAGTATGTCTTACAACTGAAAAGAGCACCTCGCCGTTGTCCGTGGGCCTCTTCAAAGTCACAATTTGCATGCTGATTTAATGTCTCGAAGAAAACCTTTACAGCCAACAAATTCTTTTGCCATGGTTATGGTGCCCTTCAATCTGACATTACTGTTGAATAATAAATTCCAGAGTCTCCCTGGTCAACTCACATATGCTCACAGTCACAGGCTTGAAGTTATCTCGCGACAATCCATGTCTGTGAATATTATTGTGCCGGTACCACGAGTCTAGAACTTTCTTCCTCTCTGTCTTTCTTACAACCGTCCTGCGAAGGGGCCGTTTTCAGTCACCATATGCGGAGCGGGTGGAGCTGGACATAGGTATTTAAATATCGACATTTGTATAGTTACCTATCGACGTGTGGAGTGCTCTCCCGAAACTAGTAGTGTTTATTTTCAACTCATCAAGTGGTACAGAACAAAGTATGTATTTGCACCATAATTATTTTCAATCTTACTACAAAAATATCGTATCGTATGTATATGACGATGACAGAATGAAATACTAAAGCTAGTTTCACGGCTTATTAATTAAAGAGCCTTTCAGGTACTGATCAGTCTATCGAATAATAATTTAACTGTGAAAATAAAACAATAAAGTGTTTTTTTCTATGCCATCCCATCCAGAAGTTCGATGAAATTTCACCATGTATTGTCCGTCAGCAAAATTAACACACAGTCTTTTGATTTTTTGCCCGGAATAATGACTTGAAATATTATATCAACTATTATAGATATGTACCTATCACATTCTTCCAACACATTTTGTTTGAATTATTAATCAAATTTCTCCAAACATTTTTTTACTACACATACTAATATTATAGGTGTCACACAATATACATAGTGTCAAGTAAATAATTACATTTTTAGATTTTTTCGTCCATATCCTCCTCGATCAATGCATGTCGGTGTATTCAAAACTCAACAAGATTGACTGACTACCTATCTTAGTTCTCGTGAAAACATCTGACGCAACCTTAAAAATGATCTAGCATTAGTGATTCATAGATCGTCACTGCCCGACACATTCAAATTATGGTATTTGTAATTTATATTATTTTACTTTACACTTCGTACTACGGAATAGTGGAGAGTTACGATTTTATAATTTTAAAATGTCGAGAGTGCATAACTACTACAAGTTTCATAATTACCTACGATTTTATGTGCATATAATTATAAAATTATGGTTTCACGATTTTTAAGCGAAATTCACGAACGAAGATTTTTAAAATTGATATAAAAAGTATTTTATATCAATTTTTCAACAGGTATCATGCAGATAATACATCCTTTTAGTTTCATAATATGGCGTATTATGTACCTACCTAGCAATGTCGTACTGTGAAAGTTTGTGTACATATTGTGTAGCTACCTAAATAGTACACATACTATAAATTCGATCGATCACAATATTGATATCATATTATGTGATAATTGTATAAACTTACAGCTGATTAGTTTTCCATTTCATCTATCATTTTTTTTAAATCAATCACTGTAATATTTAGTTTGTACTTAGAGGAAAGAAAAGTAGATATTGCATAAAAATACAACCAAGGATTATCAAATAATTTCAACGATAAAATAATGTAGCTACAGTACGTACACATGGAGAGTGTACCCATATAGCCATTTTCGGTCACAAAATTTTCAAAGTAGTCACAAGTAGTCGCAGTGTCTGAAAGTGTGGTAACAGTTACCACACTTTGTGACCGGAAAAATTCGGTAACAAAGTGTGGACTTTGTGTCGACACCGTGTCGACACAAAGTGTACACATTGTGTAGACTTTCATTCTATACACTTTGCGACTAGTTTGCGACTAGTTTGCGACTAGTTTGCGACTAGTGTATACTTTGGGAAAAAGTGTAGTAACGTGTGGTAACAGTGTGGAAACATTGTTACCAGAATATTTGAATCTACACACAATGTGTGGTAACGTTACCACACTGTTACCACACTTCTAGTCGCGATCATTACAATGCTAAATGTAAAGAAAATGTCATAACTTCTCAAACTGTTTCGATAGAGTCATCAAAATTGCATTCATTATGAGCAAACAACCAAAACGATTCCGTCAGTCATCGACTTTCTACAGAAAAGTGAAAAAGTTAATTAATTTATAAAACCTAACTCCAAGTAAATATTTTTATTTACCTATTTAAATATTTCATTTCCAAATATATGAGCGAAATGTGCTCTTAGTTTATGATACCTTTCTAACTACATATGTATAATTAGTTCATCTTAAGCCGTATTCGTATTTATCTGATGTGAATAAATAGTAATGTGTATTGATTGTCTACCTAAACAGGAATTTTTCCTACTTAGTTTGACAAATAGAATTTTTTTTTGAACACTTAACATGATACCTCGAATACCTACATCATTATATTTTCATACTTTATTATTACATCTGTATTTTTTTTAATTATTTATAATCAGAGATACCTATTTGTTTTCCTTTAGGTCTTTTTGTAAAGAAAATAAATATATTATTATTAATCATTTAGTCGTAGCTCTCGGAGTGTTCATATGTTCGCAATGTAAAAACAACTGAATTGTATATTATACTAGGGGCTTCGACCCTTCTTCTATATAATTATATAATTAAAATTAAAATTGTTTGAAGAATTACAAACAAATAGAACTTTATCACCCTAAATAACAATTCTTTGCATCAAATTTAAATTGCTTCAAAATTGAAAATATACATTGCAGCCAAATTGTTTTCTTTAAGATTGGTTATTCTGTCAAACTTCATACAAAACAGTATTGTATGAAGATAAAAATCTTTCTGAATCGACATTATTTTATTTAAAAATACTCCAAACACAACGTAAAACAACAAATAAAATTACTAGAAATGTCTCAACTGTAAATAATCAAAACAATTTGTTATTTTTTTGCGAAAATGACGGTAAAAATGACAAAAAATCGGTTATATTTTCCAAAACGTCAAAATTCGCGTTATTCGCGAAAAATTTAAAAAAATTTTGTGTGTAGTTAGTAATAAAATTTTGTTAGTAGTTTAAAAAAATGTTTCTACTAACTTATTTCGCTACTAACTTATTACCTAGTATGAAATAAGTTTGATATTAGTCCTCGTTTTGTACGAAAAGTAGTTTTAATTTTTCTATAGGACGTGTCATTTAGCCATAATCCAATTTGAAAGATTGAAGAAATCTTAAATATTTAAAATTTTATAAAAAAGGGTTCATTTATATAAAAAAATCAATTCTTAGTAAATTTAATTTTTAGTAAAAAAAAGTTAAAGTGATATTGTTTAAAAAGAACGAAAAAAAAAGTTTTTTGACAGCCAATTTGCACATATTTTTGAAATTTGCAAATCTGGATTTGTAATCCCAATTATAGTTCTCTAATCATCCTTCTAAAAATCAATAATACTCCATTTTAGGTAGGTGTGCATTTTTTGATTGGGTTATTACGTTTTTTTCATATATTATGTTCATGCATCCAAAATAAACCTATTTGAATGATTCTTGTGTATTTAAGTCTTTCTTCGTCTAAAAAAATCGTTCATAATATTTTTTACTATATTTTTGTTTGTAAATGCTTTTGTTAGCGTATTATTAAACAAATAAATAAATAATGTTGTGAAGTTTCTAAAACTTTGAGAATAACTGGTAGCAAAAAGGACGTGAAGCCATTTTGTAAATTCGGTAACTTTGTTACTACTTCTGGAAACATGTCGACACATGTCGACTTTGTGTGGTAACTTTGTGACTAGATTGCGACCACATTATGCTATATGTCAAATATAATTTTGTTTTATTATTCACCACAATTTTATGCTTTTTGTTGATTATATAACTAATTTTTAGTATTATAATTTGTTATTTATTGAAACGAAAGCTTCAGAGCTTTCTAAATGCATGATTTTTTTAGTGAAAATATAATAAATATTTCGCTATTATTGTTTAAATTACGATTACATGGTGTCCCGTTGGACAATTTCAACCTATTTTAACAAATTACACAATGAATTTCTTTTCCCATTAAAAATGTAGCCTTATAAAGTCATATTTAGCAATATTCAAAATAAACACTTGACAAACTTTAATGGCGGTGTTGTATTGTTTTTTTTTTATCTATCATTCTCGCATAAATGTCAAACGAGTTGAAAGCAAGTGAGCGAATGATGAACTAAATGCGGTCGCAAACTGGTAACAATGTTACCACACGGCGTCGGAACATTGTGACCGAATGTTACTGTGTCCACTCCTCCCCATTTCTAGTCGCCGTTACGACACAGTGTGCACACGGCGACTGAAATATGTTACTAGAATACAATGTTTCGACACAAACCGTGTCGACACGTGTCGACACGGCGACTGGAATTGGCTATAGGGGAGAGGGTGGAGGGTTTGAACAATTTTTATTTATTTTAAAATATTTTTTATTCTGGAAGCACTGTATATGTTATTATTATTGCAAACAATAAAAAGAGGTTTAGTAAATACTTTGAAGTATATTTGGAAAACTAACTGTTTATATAAAATTATATTTAGAGCTCTTAACGAGAAGTTCATTTTTGTTCAATTCTACCCCAGGCTGGGGTAGAATTGAACAGAATGGGGTAGGCTTTGAACGCCTCTTAAAATGGCACGTTTTTTCAAATAAAAAACAATAAACTGAAAAAAAAACAATTTATTATTGTACACACCTATACAGACATGTATCTGGACTGTAAAAAATTATAAAAATAAAATAACCAAAATGAAAAAAATAATAAAAACACGTACAAGAAATAGAAAACCTTTACATTATCGAACATTGTACGAATTAAAATTAAAATCAGGAAATTTCATTATCTTCTTTGCACGGATTGTACCCCCGCTGACAATGGGTTGAGGTAGTTTCAAAAGAATATCATCAAATGGAACCATAGAAACATCATCAGTATCCGGAAAATAAAAACTGTTATTTTCATTTTTTTTCAAAAATTTTACAATTAATTCATTAAAAAATCTCTCTTCTATTTGAGCAACATATTGAATAATTGATTTCTTTGTAGAAAAATTCACTAGTACAAAGTCTTTTTCAGAAAAATCCTTTGACATATTTTGGTTACAGTCATCCTCATCTTTTTCGTTGTGAACATCATCCGCCCATTCTTGATCGCTTAAACTTTTTATAGATAACGAATCTTCACTCTCACTACTTTCACTCTGTAAAACTTTTTTCTTAATTCTTTTTAATTTATTTGCTTTTTCTGATGATAATTGTGTCATTAATCGTGAAATAATTTTATTCTCAATATTGTCTTTGGTTTTTTTGCTTTGTTGCACCGAATAATCACTCTTCTTTATTTTAGGTAAAATCTTTTTAATTATTCGATCGATCAAATCATTCTCCACTTGATCTTTTGTTGGAGTCTCCGTCAAAATTTTAGAGCTGCCCTTCTTTTGCTTGTTTGTTTTTTTTCTTGGCTGTGTTAATTTTGGATATGGTCTAACAGTTTCAGGGGAAATTGTACAATCCTCATCAGCCACTCTTAGGCTGTCTAGAACTAGAGATGACGAAACATTTGATATTGTACAGTTGATATCTTGATTGGCCACACCTGAAATATCTGTTACTACAGGTGGTAGAACATTTGATGGGCTAGGTAGCTCAGAATCACACAATTCTCTATTTAGTTGAGCATCTGTTGGTTCAGGCCTATCTGTGACATAGCAGCAATCAAAATCTTCATTGTTGAATGCATTTCTATTTATTGGCCAAATTCCAGGTTTCTTAAACCCTTGTTTTATGTTATTAATTGTAAATGATGCTGCATATGCTATTCCCACAATCTCCACTGCATTGTGGATAGAAATGGTTCTTCCAGGATGACATATCAGCCAATCATTAGAAGCAATCTTAAATTTACCCTTAAATGGACCAAGAACACCGACATCAAGTGGTTGTAATTTGTGCGAACAATGAGGAGGAAATGTCAACAATATAATACCACTTTCCTTGGCATATGAAATGGCTCCAATTGAACAATGGCTCTCATGATTATCCATGATCAAAAGAATGGGATCTGTTTGTGAACACCTCGATACTTTTTTTAAATGCTCAAGGACCTTTAAAAAAATTTGTGATGTCATCCATCCGCTTTCGGGACTGTTCGGAAAACCTATACTTCCACTTGGTGCTCCATTCATCAATGTATCGACCATTCGCGCACGCGGAAAAACAAACACTGGTGGTATAGGGTTTCCGTTAGCGCAAATTATGCAACACATAGTTACAAGTTTCCCTCGTTCTCCTGAAACTGTCTGACCAACTTGTTTTATTCCTCGGGCAGCAATGATATTAGGAGCTTGAACAACTGTCATGACACCAGTTTCGTCTAAATTAAAGACTCGATCTTCCGAAAAATTAAATTTTTTCATTACACTACAGTAATTATCAAAAAATACACATACATTAGTAGGATTGAAGCTCGTTGCACGTGAAAGGCTCGTATTTTCTGGTTTTCTTAAACTGAGTGTTCGATGACGGAGCATGAACCCCTTCGTCCATTCTATGCCAGCTAATCCATCACGCTGCCATGAACATGGAATTGCCTTCCCCAATTTTTGTGCATATTCAAATGCTAATTTTCTGGTGGCTTCATATGTTAACCCATAATTAATTCGGGAACTTTTTAAAAGGTATTTTTCAAGCATTTCTTCTTCGCTTCTGTTAAAAATTTGTTTGGTGTTGTATTTTTGAGAATAATCTTTACCCATGTGATTATTTTTTAGTCTGTAGAATAAAGCAGTGTGCTTTACATTATTGCGCTCAGCGGCGATTCGGAGAGAAAGTTTTCGTTCTAAAACATCTGCAATGGCTTTTTGCATGTCCTCTTCTGAAAACTCCTGTCTAGTGCCTTTCTTTTTATATATTCTTGGCATTATATTCCAAATGATCTAAAGAATATAATTATTTATATCAATGTTAATATAAAAAGGGGATGTTTTGAACACGTAGGGGAGGTTTTGAACAGTGTTCAAAGGCTCCCCATCCACACTGTTCAAAACCTCCCTGGGTAGCCATTTTTGATATTCATGAAAATATAAATATTTTAAAATAAGTACTGAATCAAATTACTTACGTGTTCAGCTAGGCTAAATATGTGTTATTATAATTATCTCACAGTGAGTCGAATAAATATATAATATATTGTAAAAAAATGTCCAGATATAACCGCCTTTTATTTTATTAAAATGCACGAATGACAACAAACCACTACACCAAGTTAACGAAACAAAAAATGGTTTATGTTTTGACTGACAGCTCTAAAGATCTGTATTACCATTATGAAAAAATAATTCATTAATGGGAAAAAAATAAAATTCCTCAAATATTTTGTCTGTTCAAAGGCACCTCGTGTTCAAAACCTCCACCTTCTCCCCTATGGGTAGTGTTGGCCACAACCGTCTTGTTTTTTTATATTATCCGAAATTCTCCAAGACACGCGGAGGTCAGTGGATTAACCGACGGTTTAGTTAAACCAAGGTTAGTGATAATATTCAACACCTCCCGGGACTGTCAACAGAACAATATTGATGATATCCTGCTTAGGTAAATATATTATGTATGTGTGTGATTCTGTGACGAAAATAGATAAATGACGTGACATGGATGAATTGAGAGATAAATTACTCTGACGAGATGTCGGGTATATTTTCATTTGGAGCGATTAAAACCCTGACTACATAAATGATAACTTCTAAAGGTATTTGGGGATTAAACCAACCGCCTTTCATACAATTATCAATTCCCGCCACTTTGGTAATTGAAACTTCTATTTCATAGACTGTTCTACATATAATTCTAATCGAATCGGCAATGAAACCAGCAGGTTTTGGACAACATTTAACTACTTTCATTTTTGAAGTTTATTAATATTCTTTTCCGTCATATTATCAAGACATAGGTACCTACCTATATCTCACGGGGTAGGCAGAGAGAACCGAACGTCACATTTCTTATCTTGAAAACATTCCTTAAATCATTAATAATTTACGAGTTTCAATTTTTATTTTCATAACGTATTCGGGAACATCGCCAAAAGATGTACCTACCTATCTATTGCTAACGCTACGTCCTACGTAGGCGATTCAAAGCGTACGCGATTGCGAAGCGATGCGGTGCGGATACAAGCGAATTCAATGCGATACGGGGCGACGCGGCGGCTCTGTCCTACGTGTGCGCGAATCGTTCCCTCTGCCGCCAGCTACTGTCATGGATGTACGTATATAAAATACTCAAGAAGTATGTACAGCAGAGAAGTGAAACTAATATTGCGTAGTTAGAGAGGCATATTTATGGGGGATATCACAATTTGTATGAAGAATTACGTGATCTTGAATTAATAAATGAGACTGAATTTACATCTTTCCGGGAAACGTATCAAAATTTGACATTCGTGCAAGCGAGAGAAAACTTTGTGTGTTTTGAACAACATCCTAGTGTAAAATAGCAATAATAAATAAATGTGTTTACTTGTAGTCCCATTTATTTTTGCCAAATCCTAAAATTCACGGTTCGATAATAATAATTCTTTTGTCTCATAATATGGGACGTTCATGGACAGAAATTAAAATTTCTGTTTCTGACATGTCAAAAAACAATGGCGCCGCTATCAATTCGCGCGAAAATATCAAACCAACTGATCGCGTTCGCTTCGTATCGCGCCGCGCTGCATCGAAACCAACTCGCGGTCGGTAACGTAGGACACTTCCATAGTTACCGACTGTTTGTTATTTTCGTGCCGCGCCGCTTCGCATTCGCTTTGAATTGCCTACGTAGGACGTCGCGGTAGTGTTCATTACTTTTTTTGTTTTTCTTCGCAGTTTGCTAAAAGGCTTGATCATAATTTTTAAATTTTTTGCAAAATAGTGTATTTCGGCAAAACTAAAACTTTTATAAAAATAATTCAAATATCTTTTGACGCAGTTTGATAATTCAGTTTTTCATTTTTATATTTTATTAGAGGAAATCTCGTAAAACTCCAAAAACCTTCGTGAAACCCCTTTTCTCGTAAAATATTGTGGCGCAAAATTGTAGAGACATAGGGGTTCAGTATTGCGGAGTAAGTTTTTACTAAAGATATATTAAATTCAAGTGAAGGAGGTGACTTTGGACCACCAGACCGGAGTGAAAAATTCACCATCATTGCCTTCGGGAAGATGGATGGGCGGAAGGGTCTCGGGAGGTTCGGAAGAAAGGGGGGTGGTGAACAGGGTCGAAATAGTGTTAAAATAATAATTCATTTTCGTTGATCAATTCATAAAATTTAGCTATCCGAATTTAAACCTAATCAAACTGTTGAATTTAGTTCTCTTAATGAATCGACAGTATTGAGCCAAGATACGTGAGATTTGTACGCCAGGTCTAAATTTTTCATGTTTTTTCATCTTTGAAGTCAATAAACACCAACTTAAAGGCTTCGCAGAATATATGTTCTTTACATGGATTTACTTAGAATTTGGAGTACCTAGAACATTTGTGTCTATGTGTGTCTGAGTAGAACATTTGTGTCCTAATTAAGCTAATTAAATTGTACTCATTGTGGATTAAAACAGTGTTTAATATTTACTTTATAGTTCTATTGGTTTTAAATTTTCGTATAAATCGTAATTTTCAACCGTAGTCAAAGCATTGAAATGATGAATATTTGAGCCGTATTGTTATTGCCCTCGAGGAAGGTTACCAATCTTTTTTTTTTTTTAATAAAAAATTAATATGTCCTTGTTAAACAAGTACATATACATCTTCCTACATTCCCTAAAATAAGCAAATAAATGCTTGTGCTATAGGTGAACGAAAGCGGTCGAGGCGGGATTCGAACTCGAGACCACTGGATTACTAACCCAGCGCGCTAACCGCTCTGCCACCGACCCATCTGACCCATCTTTTTTGACTAACTCTGTTTTATGTAAGACAGTAAGACTCACTTAGTTAAAAGATTCCCATATCTTTTATAATTATTGAGAAGAAAACATAGTCAATAATCAAAGTTCCTTAAATAAAAGTTTTTTTACTGAATACTTTTGTATTTTATATATTTTTATAATAATTGTTGAAATTTAAATATTTTTACAATTTATCATTCAGTAAAAAAAAAGTATTTGATCAAACCGTTATCGTAGGTTCAGTTCGGTCCAGTGTTTTGCCTTTTTCCTTAGAAACACTGTACATAAATAATTTAATAAATGAGACAGGTAGAGGGGGTTCCATTGTGCACAAATGTGCCAAGAAGAGTGGAGGGGTTGCATTGTGTTAAAGCGAAGGGATTAATTTTGGATTAGGGATAAAATTTATAGAAAACACGCATTACACAACCTACTTTAAATATAATTTCTCTTATCGAGGAAAGGCTATCGAGACTCTAAAGGGGTTAGTATCCAAATAATTTCTACAATTCATTTATTATTGTTGCCTATCGCACTATTAAAAGAACAATTTATAAAATAAGCAACCAATTTACACTTACTCGTATTGTATAACCATAAAGAAGTGTCGACTTCTATTTGTTTATTTAAGACTTTCTTATATGCTGTGAAGTACCGGCTTAGAATAGTGCTTCCACTCTTTTCTTTTATAATCGTTTTCAAGTGTCCCATTAAAGCCGGGTAATTAAAATTTCAACAGGCAAATTCACAACATCTTACAAAGGACAGCAATGAGGTTCACCATCCATTCTGTATGTTGCCTTTTTAGGTGAGACGAGACCATTCCTTCTTTATAAGGCAATGCACACCCGCACACCTGTAGCTGGTTACCCCACATTTTGGGATATGCTGTGATGGTACACGTGTATGCAACATTTTCTTGGCGAATTTATTTCCAAAATACCAATTTCTTGGCATTTTGACAATAAACTCGCTACATAATACAAAAGTCAGTGTTCCGGAGAACTTGTCAATAACTAGTTTTCCAGAGAAGCAAGATATGTGAGAAAAATGAATTTCTCATCTGCTGATTTAAAAAAATATATATATATTTAATAACTTCTCCTGCAGTAGTAGGTATGATGAAGGCAAGATTTCATTTGATTTTGAACAAAACAAAAAATAATAAATTACAGATTATCTGCTGGACTTACTTCTGAGATTTCTTTGTGTGGAATATCCACGTGTGCTGTTGACAAACCAGTTTCTCGAGTATCTTGAAACAGCCCCCTTTCTGTGGCCCATAATAAACATTTTTTCACAACACTCTAGTCACTTTACGGAATCAAAAATATGGCACAGCTGTGATTCTATGAATCACCGAACCGGCTTATCTATTGGCAAATTGGTGTTCACAAGCTTCCTATTCTTCACTGGTTGCCATTTGATTGGTAGTTAAAATATAGAAAAATTGATTATGTGCAACAATTTTCCACAAACATTTAGCTACATCTGACGGCACGAGTGTGAAATACTTCAATGTCTGTTTCTATTATAAAATGTTCGGTAAAAAACGTGAAAAAATATGTATGTACTAAAAAAATGTATATAAAATTGAAATTACTAATATATAAAATTGAAATTATTAATACATTTAAAATAAAATTAATGAGACTAAAATTTAATAAAATAATTTAAGGAATATGGTATGTACCTATTATTTTCACAGTCATGATGACAAATATGCTATGTTATGTGGGATCCCATATGCATTTGACTAGTGATCCAATGATTCCGGATTCGAATCCTAAAAACAAGAAATAATGCTTAGTTTAGGAATATATTTACTAGTATGTGTTTGATTTATGAGAGACATTTTCTAACTAATCAAAGTATTATAATCGCATTGTAATAGCTTCAAATATTTGATTAACTTACTATAAAATATTTATTTAGATCCTGTTTGTCGTTCGAGAAACATTTGGACAATGTATGTATGTGAGCATGTCCATACGTGTTTTTGCCGGTCCAGCTTCCTTAAATTTCACTACAATTTACCTAATAGGATTTTTCAGTTCTCTCGTCTCCCTATACTCTAGGAAACATATGATCGAGACGTATCGGTCTTTCAGTCTTTTCTTGTCGTCGTACATGACTGACTTTGAATAAAATATATAGGTATATGGTTGTACGAACATTGAATAGTTGGTACCTACAAGGGGAAATGGGGTACCTACTCACATATTCATCTCAACGTAACACGTGCCAATAGGAAGTAAAAAAATCGTCTATTTTAAATAATCATACCTATGTACTATTTTTATTCATAGACACATCGATCTTTATATATTTTTTTCTCTTATACCTTTATTTTGAACGGTTGACTAGTTATTGTGGTGTCACGCCATAACCTTGGATGGTTTTGTTACATATCATTAACTCCGTAGAATATTATTGGGATGCGTATATAATAATTTCCTTTGCATACATCATACTCGTCGCTGGACATTTTAGTTTTGAGAATGTCCAATACCCCGTTTCCATAGTCTAACTTCTTGGGTTCCTCAGGTTCTCCTCAGGTTTATGGTTTAATCTTTATATATATCTTAAAGAATATGACTATTATTTGACTTTTTTGTGACTAAATCTGTCTAATCTTGTTTCTGATTAGGAACGACTGCAACATCCTTATTGGGTGAAAAGCCTAGAGAAAAAAAATATCATACTCGTAATACTTAACTTTCTATTAAAAAAATTCCAGGGTTCGACACATGGAATCCATTGGAATTGTTTTTTTTTAAAAGAACATAACAATGCAAAGTATTTATTTATTAATTTCAATATTTATTTAGCGTTTAGCGTTTGGCCGCATATATCACAATTATAAAATAGAGTAAAAATATAATTTGCTATTCAATATGATTTAGATATATACCTACACTACACTACTCTTTCATCGCATTTTACACTTTTCTTTCGTCACTTTTTTTAGACAGGATTAGGTATATTGCAATCGAGACAAATGCCAAATGTCAATGTACCTTGATATAAAGAAAAGTAATTAATAGCACAAAAACCTAGTTTTAGATTTTGTGATAGGTATCTAATTTAATTTTTCTTTTTCTGTTACAGGTATGACCGTTTATTTTACTTCATTTGATCCGCCGTCAACTAGGTATGTGTATGTACGTATACCTACCTTTTGTTTGAATTTATTTTATATCACTTTATTATTATAAAGGAATAATAAAACTTGTTGGTACCAGTAGAACGTTTATAAACAAAATATTTATGAAGAAGCTTTATGCAAATATAATAGTGCATCTTTTAGAAAAATTAAAGTTTTGCACATTTCTAATAATACCAGATTCTACTTTCAATGTTTAGTTTTATACTAACATGACGTGTACATAGATGCATTTAGGTTCTATTGAATCTTTAATTTGTTGGCACCATGTTGTTTAACTTTCTATACTAAAAGAAAATATCCATAATGATATGGATATTTTCTTTTAGACATCCTTTGTAAGTATGATTATATTCCAATACTATTTGGCAAAAAATAAAAATCATTTATTTACTATGTCACATTTTTTGGGTATTTAATTTCTATCGTGTTCAAAACAAGCGTGACTATACCAACGTACAGTCCAAAGTTTACTAAGGTACCTATCCGATGTTTTGCAAGTGGTGTAGTATAGGGGTCTTTCAGTACCAAGACGAGTGCTATTCCCATGGAGTTCAGGTTTACCCCCCGTACCCAGTGCAGAGCTGCCTCAAGCCGCTTTTTTTAGTTTTGTTCAGTGACGGCACGTTGGTTCTATTTCATTTTTATAGGTCCCAAATTAGAATGGTTTCATTTGAATATAAAAAAAATATTTATTTGTAATTGGAAACACTTAATTTCGGCCAAATTTTTTCAACGAACTATTTCTTCCAATGAAACAGAGTTTCAAACCTATAAAAGTTCTTTTATAAAATAAACGCTTTATATATGGAACACGAAAAAAATACATAGGTATTCACGTAAGTCAAATATTTTACATGATATCACGCTTGTTTAGACATGGTCTCTTGTAAAATACTGTGGAGCGATAAAGGTCCCCTGCAGAATTCTGAACAAACACAAAGAACACAAGAATTGTCTGGAGACCTCAAAAAACTTGCTGACACTTCATAAAATATATGCATTTTATTTGTCAAAGAAAAACATTTTAATTATTTATTTGTATGTATAAATTAAAATAATAAATTTATTTGTGTCCTGTCATAATTTTATTATTAGGTACATAAAAATAATTATGGATTTGTATTACCTAAGGCCCTTGTATACCTTGGGCATACGGATGTACACAAAGATGCACACTAAATTACCTTGTATGAAACACGAAAAAATATTGAATAAATAACAAGAAATCTGTGATACCTATACTTAAATAGCAAGAATAGAAAATATTAAAATAGTTAAAAATGCAGCCGGTCGATTTAATTATATCTAATTGCTTCTCGGGTAACTCACAGGTACTAGGTCAAATAATAATTAAACACGCACCCAATAACAAGTTCAATATTCTCTCTCGAATGAAGTAAAAATCTTCTTCACAGGCCTTGTAGTTTTTTAGTTACTTACAAAAAAAGACAAAATGGGTTTCATTAAAATTAATTTTACATGAAAATAATTAAACAACTTCAAATTTCAATAAAACATGCGATAGAATAAATATGCAAAAATAAACTATCCTTTTCAAAGGCGTATCTTTTGAGGGTACCTACTGGAGAAAAAAATCAAAATTTACTATTTAGCCTACATACTAAAGGCTTTTAAGAAGTGACAGTTATTCTGATGAATGTTTGTAATGATGGGAGTCCACTGTTGCTGACAGGGACAGCAATTGTTCAGAAGCAAAAGGTATAGAAAATATGGCTGAATAAATAAAAAGAATGATAATAATGTAATAATGAATGATTGATAAAAAAATGCAGTCCTCAGGTATTTGAAACGCCAATGTATTAAGCACTGGATTTCAACCCTCTCAATTGTACCCTTATAGCTAAAGTGTTCACATGGTTGTCCGTTTTCATTTCCTTAGGTTCATAGGTCCATGATCATTCTGGAAACCTGTTCAAATGAACTATCGTGATCAGGTTTGCCCTTCTAAATAAAACTAAGGTATTCTGCAAAAATATTTAATACCTACTACAAACCTTTTGAAAACCATTTAGGAAATTTATTATTTGTAAAAAAAGAATGGCAAATACTTATTAGAAAAATGGTATAATAATAATAATAATAAGTCATTTGTATAGCGCCGTTTAATGATTCGAGATCATACCAAGGGCGTTGTGTTGCTCTCTGAAACAAAGCTGTTTTTAATCCTTTAGTGAAAGTGCTCTTGCTTTGAGCACTGCGGACATCTAGAGGCAGTGAATTCCAATTATTAGGTGCTGAATACATAAAACAAAAGTTTTTTTTAAAAATCGTGTGTTTCTATTGTTTATATATTATGTTCTAAGACTATTATATCTGTTTTGCTTGTTTTGATACTATATTGTTATTATTTTTTTTTCTCCATGTTCTTTGATGTCTTCTATTGTGGTAGTGTGTTTTCATTTTTTTTTTTACTTTGTGTTTTATTGTTATTGATAGGTACGTGTCTTTTTTGTGTGTTCATTTAGTCATCCGATGTTGATTTCTTTATTTTTATTGTTTGTTTTTATTTTCGTTAGTACTAGATGTAAGAAATTGTATTTTTTTTACATCTAAATAAAATATATACAATACAATACAATACAATTAATAGGACCACTCACACAACATAAAGCATCGGTCATAGTAAGTATAAAATAGAATTAATGTTGTAGAAACTTAACCCAATAAGTTGTGCCAACGCTAGACTTCTCACTATACCAAGTCACACCACAAAGTATTCAATTTTTGTATGGTAATTTTCCAGTATTTTCGTGAAATGACTCTGTTAAAATATTTTTGATTTATATATTTTATTGTGCCTTTTTAGCTATTTGAAAATAAAAATATCTCATTTTAAATTTCCTGAGCTTGTTGTCACTTTTAAATATTTGATAGTTAAAAAAATTTAAGAGTACTTATCAGATATCCTTTAAAATCTAATGGATTCTAAGCGAGTGATAGGTATACAAATTTGCAAAATTTTAAAAGAATCGAATGAGTACTTCATTCTATACCTAATCGATAAAGTAGAATAAACACGCCGTGCATAGCACATAGCACACAATTGACACAATACACATAGGTGCATAGCACATATAGCACGCAATACACATAGGTGCATAGCACATATAGCACGCAATACACATAGGTGCATAGCACATAGCACACAATACACATAGGTGCATAGCACATATAGCACGCAATACACATAGGTGCATAGCACATAGCACACAATACACATAGGTGCATAGCACATATAGCACGAAATACACATAGGTGCATAGCACATAGCACACAATACACATAGGTGCATAGCACATACAGCACACAATACACATTGTGATGAAATTTTCAAAATACAATCTCATCATGATACTTATTAGTTGATAATCTGCAATAAAAAATAACCTAAAAAATTGCTAATTCATAACTGCCTTGGGGTCGTGAGGAGTAAAAAGCATCTCGAAGTGTCTACAGAATAATGTACCTATATTAGGTTTAAAGACCGATGTATTCTCTTAGTAAAAACTAATGAACTACGATTTAAAATATTGGAAGTCGAATAGGTACAATTTAACAAAAAAATATAATTACCCTTAGACAAATAGGTAGATAGATGAGTTTCAATTTCAATAAATTCTTTCATTACAATTCATTACTCTATGCAACATTCATTACACTATACTTGCAAGAAATTTTTATATTCCTACCAAAATAAAACATACATTTCTCGGTACTATTTTTTTTTTTTTAAGAAATTTATATTTCAATAAAGACGAAGTTGAAATATTATATGACAACCACGAAAACAAAGCATCTACAGGGCTTACGACCTGACATCGGCTGGTTTACGTGATCACTTTAACAGCTTGCACAACGTTAATCAATTATGTCTTTTTTGTTAATAAATTATGTCATATCAGTCCAATTTTTGAATGTTCCATATAATATATTATTACTCATCGATGTCTGAACGTTTGAAAATAAGCTTAAAATACCATCGCCATCTATGGAAGTGACGAAGAACTTTTTTCAAACGCCATCAACTGAGAAATTGGTTCGTAAACAATGAAAGCAACGATCCTTAGGTATATATATGGTAGACTCTCCTGATCTTTTGAATGGGATAGGTTTTAACTGTCCTCTCCGAAGTTCTAGGACATCTCTCACTTTTAGAATGTCCAGGTGCACCAAGAATTATGCTCAAAGTTCCTTTCTCTAAAGAGCATGTGGAAACTTCAACACCTTTTTTAACAACATCGATTTGAATCTCACCTCATTTAACAAGTTCAGGAGAGTGTTGAGGGTTTCACTCGCTGGGAGGGTGGACTGACGTACGAATTCTTCTTCTTCTTCTTCCTTGCCTCTTCCCAGTTCATCTGGGGTCGGCCCTTCTGGTACGTAATCGCCAGACCTTTCGATCTTGTGTCATCTCTCTGGTTAGCTGCTCCTTCCTCAGCTCCCTTTCAATATTTGTCCACCAGGTGGCCTGTGGACGACCTCTAGTTCTGTGTGCTGTGTGGACTGACGTACGAATTATGTGCATTTTTTCCTCTCTCATTATCTCCTCCTTTTCCTATTTTCCTCAAAGTCCCACCAAGCAATGACAACTTTGTGGTCTTTTACTATTTTACTTTTATTATTTAGATTTAAGAATGTATACATGTATATGATAGTGTTTGTTTATGATTGTTAAAATGCACTTCACTATTTAGTAATAAGCTGTAAACAGTTTTTGGTCCTTGAATTGTTTTGTATTTGTAATTAATTGTACTTTGTTATGACTGTTTTGTTTACATTGAAATAAAATAAAATAAAAATAAAACATGAGGTCCCGGTTCTCCTATGATATTCCAACTTCTCCTCTATTTATTTATTTATTTATTTATACATCTTTTTGTACATAATATAAACAAATATAATTGTACACTGGCGGGCTTATTGCCATTAGGCAATTTCTTCCAACCAACCAGATTACAAAGTATGACAACATTGTGCATGTACAACAGCAAATAAAAAAGAGTAAAAGAAATCAAAGAAAATACGTATAACACTTAAATACTATTAAAACAAAAAAAAATTATAATTCATAGCAAGAAAAAGGATATGGTAAGGACAGGAGAGGAAATCGGGATCAGGTGTTCAAGGATAAATATTCCTTCTTTAGTTTTTTCTTGAAAATACTAAGTGAGTTAGACGACGCAATATCCGGACTAAGGCTATTCCATATTCTTGCTGATTGTACTTCGAACGAAGAGCTGAGAAATTCTGTATTATGGATAGGTATGGAAAGTGTTGTACATTCAGCAGATCGGAGTGGAAGTCCATGACTGGATAAATAAGTGAATTTGCTTTTGAGGTACTGTGGCAGGTTTGGGTTCGAGAGAATATTGTACAATAGTGACAAAATGTGTATATTGCGCCGCTGGCGTATCCTGGGCCAACAAAGAAGATTGCGGTAAGGTGATATGCGATCAAATTTTTTCAACCCAAAGATGAATCTGATACATATATTCTGAAGACGTTCAAGTTTATTGAGATGCACTTCATTTGCATCCAAGTAGCATACATCGGCATAATCAAGCAATGGTAGAAGAAGTGATTGAGCAAGAATTATTTTACAACGGAATGGAAGGAAATTTTTAAGTTTATTAAGTGAATGTAGGGCAAAGAAAATAGATTTACTAACATGCGATACCTGTTCATGCCACGAAAGGTCATCATCGATGAAGATTCCAAGATCTTTTACAACCCTGGTATAAGGAATGCATTGGTTATTGATATACAGCAGTGGGAGTTGCAAATTCCTTATAGATGACAGCAGACGAGGACTACCGATTATAATTGCCTGGGACTAAGTAGGATTAACAAGAAGACCATGATCCGATGACCAAGAAGAGATAAATTTAAGATCTTCATTCATGTGAAGGACTGCATTGTTAATATCAGAGATATTAAAATGGAAATATAATTGAAGATCGTCTGCAAAAAGATGATATTTACATCTGAGGTTTGTAGTGATAGAGTAAATAAATACGGAAAATAACAGTGGAGATAAAACTCCACCTTGCGGAACTCCAGACAGCAAGGTATTGAGATATTGTTTATTCAAAAAATATCAGTGAATCCCAACAGGGTGAAAAATCAATTATCCAGCTTATAAATACGCAATCATTAAATATTCTATTTACATTAATAATATCATATACTTACGTTAACACACATAATTATAGTATAATCCATATTACATACATGTATATTTCAGGAAATACCTAAGTGTATATTATAATATAAGTGTTTCTGGTGCTGCTACGTCTACAATGTTAGATATTCAAACTCCATTGATTGCTCTTAAATCAATTAAACTTTGTTCTCCATCAATGCTTTGCCGTTGACTTGTTTCACATTAACTTGTGAATTAATATTCCGTTGGATTTACATTATTATATACATTACATACATTTCGCCTTTTCATAATTAACTAACTTATAAATATGTAATTTTATCCCATAAATTAACGAAAGCTAGGAAAGACACGTCGAGCTTGAAAAAAATCTACGAAATAACTTAATACTTGCGACTTAACTCTAGTCCGAAGCTTAGACAATTTTGACAAACTTTATTATATCAATAGAGACGAAGTTGGGATATTATAGAAGAACCAGGAACTCAAGACATCTACAGGGCTTACGAACTGTCATGTGTTGGTTTACTTGATTACTTTATGCGCTTACGCAACGTTCACCAATTATGCCTTCTTATTGAGTTCCCTTTTTCATGTAATATTTGAAAGTTTTATTGAATATTTGAATAATGTGAAACAATTCATTTGAAAATAATGCATTATTACTATTGCCATCTATGAAGTAACGAAGAAACCTTTTTTTGTAACGCCATCTATCGAGAAATTGGTTTAATTGTAAACAATGAAAGCAACAGTCCGTAAAAACGAGGTAACTGTGTCTCGCACAGATATCACCCCTGAACTGCGCCAGAAATCTTATTTAATTTTTGGCTTGTTTACCTACTTGTACCAATGCGTATTAGACAATTTTGATAATACAAAACACAGTCAAACTACCTAGTCATTAAGACTGATATAATTTAGCAGATTGAAAAGTTAAAAGAAATAGACTGAAGCGACTAGTATGAATTGACAACTTTTGGTGGGGTTAGGTTAGTATGAAATAAATTATAGCGACTGAGCGAATTGCTTTTAATATAGAGGGATAATACGTAATCTACACTCATGCATCTCGGTGAATAAAACGGAAACTCTTCGATTGATGTCGGGAAACTGACTATTAAGTGTTTATCTCTACCCACCTTACAGAAAAGACGCACAATAAGAGACATGATGTTTTTATACAATATATTGAATAATCGCGTCGATACTCCTAAATTATTAGAAAAAAATAATCTCAGAGTTCCTGCACGTTTGACAAGGAGTGACCGTTTATTCAGTATGCCTGTTGTACGAACAAACTACGCAGGGAATGCATTTATTTATAGATCATGTAATCAGTTTGATTCAAAGTTCGCGGATTTTGACATGTTTGGCCCACCGGCCATTTTTAGGAAGATGTTGAGGCATTCGTAACGGTGATTTTCCTTTCCAAATTTTTCCCATTCCTATTCATAGTCCTGTCCTTATTTCCTAGCTTGTCCATTGTTTAATTTATTTTGACTGATCTTATTTTAATTGTTTTTTTTTATCTTTCTTTGTCTTTTTTGTTTTTGTTTTTCTTTCGTAAGATCTTATTTTAGTAATTGGTGTTACTATTTTGGTTTTTATGTTTAGTAATTTAATTTGAATTTATATGTATATTTAAAAAAACTGTCTGTAACCTTTAATAAATAAAATAAAAAAATAAAATAAAATGAGTATTTGTAAAAAAAGGATGTCATGCCCAGGATTTTTAAATAATAACCCATAACTTTATACTTAGAAAATTGCTTATGTTTTAACTATAATAATTTCCATCTTAACCCATTAGTGCATAGTGTCCTGAATAAAGGACGCACCTATTTTGAAAATTGCTACCATGATACATATTGTTTACAAAAAATAAATTATTGCAATGTATTCCTTATTAATTACCAAAACAATTATGATATAATAAGTTTGGAAAAAATGCGTAATTAGATATGTATAAATAGTTAAATTCAAAATGGCGGCGAAGTGTGTTAGTGCTGTACGACCTGGGTGAGTATTTATTTGATTTTATTAATATTATTTCATAATAATGCGGTTTAAACTATATAAAAATAATCTATAAACTTCAAGACATGTAATCAAATGTGTTTTTTTACTCATATAAGTTAAAATGTGTTTGTTTGGAGACATTTTATTTTCCTGTCCTTTAAAAAGGACACTATGCATATCTGCATGTTTCATACTACGTGACATAAAGTGTATCCAGCATTTCCAAACTGATGTTAGATGTACTACCTACATACATTATGACATATTTTTATTTCAGCAAGGTAATTTTATTTTATTTTAAGAATCAGTACTTTTCACCCTTGCTTTCCCCCTTTCTCCTAACTTCTCCTAACGAAATCATAAGATACATTGTATTTAAAAATATTTCTATAATTTTAGGTTGACTCTTGAGTAAATTGTTTCGAAATTAGGGAAAGACTGTAGTGATGATGATCATTGCTCGCAATATGTTACTCAGGTATTTGTGACACCACCGGAGGAATATGGCAATGAAACAGAAGAAGATTCTGACAAGTCAGATGATGAACATGAAGGTCATTTGAATCACTTAGGAAGAAAGTTCCTTACCAGCTCTTGCAACGTGCAGTCAAAGAGAATTGAAGACGATGAAGATGTTCGGTCCGAAGCTGCATCAATACCACCACCTCCTAAACATCGCCGATTGGAGCAACAATCATGGAAGAAATCAGATTTGGATTATAATTAGGTTACTGGATGTAATCCTATATCAACTTCCGATCAAGCAAAGCTTTTTGAAACTACAATTGATTTTTTTTCTCTATTTTTTAATGATGAAATGATAGATTTGATTATAAATCAGGCAAACCTATATAGTATAAATCAAAAGAATATGAATCTGCAGATGAACAGAGAAGAGTTATATATAATCGGTGGATTACGGTTGTCTGGTTACAGCAAGTATCCAATCAAAAGAATTGTCCGAAGAACACGACGCCCCCCCACGATTCATTTCACTAAACCGTTATATCCAATTATAATAGATACATGGTGGAGGAGTGGATAAAATGGACCAGTTGGTTTCTGCATACCGAACAAGGATAAGACAAAGAAAGTGGTGGTGGCCAATATAAGTGTATTTTTTGGACGTAGCAGTCGTCAATGGGTGGTTGTTGGCGAAAAAATTGAATAACACCAATTCTACAGAAGCTTTACTTAGATTCCGACGCTATGTATATAACCACTGCACTCCTGAAAAAATATGGAGTTGCCTCTTTTAGGGGGTGTATGCCTTCAACCGCATTATCTGCAGTGCGTTATGATGAAACAAATCACTGGATAGTTAAAATTCCAAAGCAACGAAGGTGTGCATTAGAATCTTGTTCAGAAAAAGCATTTTTTACTTGTGAAAAATGCAACATTGGACTTCAAAAAAAAATATCACACATAAAAATAAATTTCTTGTACTGTTACTTTTATTTTTTTTAGTGTATATATGTATATATATTTTATTATATTTTAACATAAAGGTATATAAATGTATATATTTATGTCAATACATACTAATGTGAAACAAAAAAAAAATTTTATTCCATGTTCCTTGACTCGTTTGAATACATGTATTCAATACTCAGATATACCATTTTTGCATGGTGTCCAGAAAAAAGGACGCTCTGTATAAAAAAAACTATTTTTCCGAAAAAAAAATTTTTAAGTTTTTTTAATAATTTAGATCATTTTTGACATCAGTTTGCAAAATTACCAGAAAAAAACTACGAATAAACTTTATGCACTAATGGGTTAAATTTTATTTCTTTGTGAATACTCCATTTGCTACATCGTTACTCTCTGTTATTTTGTGTTAGATATATTAAGTATTATATTGATTGGATATCAAATATTAATATTCACATCTCAAACTACTTGTGTCTAGGCACTATATTGTTTTCTCATCATGTCAAGTTACTGAAAATGATTGACGTTAATTTTAATATAATCATTTTATAATATAATATTAAGCTTCTTGTTAAACCCTTTCAATGCTGTTTTATTCGGACACGAATAAACATAATTCTATTTTTTTAATAACAGGCGTCCACATCGATTTCTCTATTTCAGCCCACAATAAAAAAATTTCATAGGTGTTTATTTGAAATATATTGAGAAAGAATATGAAAATTAAAAAAATCCAGATATTATCTTCATTGATCTCTCTTCAAACATCATATAATATTACAAGATAAAATAATTAGTTATAAGATTGTCAGTGTACTACATACAAGTTTAAAAAAATATACGATTTATAAATGTACGTGATTTTTTATCATAAATGAAAAATATATTTTTATGGGAAATCTTTATTTAAGACAAATTTTTCAATTTTAAATTTATATATTGGACTATGTCATTTAAAATGAATATAAAACTATTCCGACACAAACACTGTTTACTGGAATTGTTCTTATCCACTGGATGTTTGTACTGCTAAATCAAAAAAATAATAAATAAATAAACAAAAATATTTTTCTGTAGAATCATATAATTTTCTTTAATCATTGGTCATATTACATATATTCTTAGATTAATTAAATAAAGTGTATTGTATGAAAATGAATGCACATTTCAATAAAAATTCTCCGCGTAATTTTATTAATTATATGAACATACCTTCTTATTTTATCAGGATTTTGAACATACCTAGCCCTTGCCTATGGTTGGAATATTATGTTTGAAAATTCTAATCTAAAACGCTTACAATATAGGTTATTCATTAAACTAACTCATATTTATATAGCGGCAAAACAATCTGCCGGTTTCATTGCCTTAGAATATAATGAAGTTAAAATTATGGATTGATCTGACATATTGACCGGAGAAAGTTCACTAGACGTAACTCGATCCAAACATCTAACATAACTGACATTAAATTTATATATGATATACATATTCAACAAAACATTCTACACGATACACAACTGAATGAACAAAATAATAAAAAAAAACATCTGTTGTTCGGGTAAATATTATATTCCCTTACAACTAACCAAAAAAACATAACTGAACATAATAGTCAAAGGGTTTTGATCTTGTTTGTGCATCTTTCTTGTTTGAAAACCGCGATATCAAATCTTGGTTTTGGGGGCGTTTAAAAGGTAAATTTCTATTCATGTTTTTGAATTGAATGTACCTACTTCATAATCTAGATCTTGTTTATTCAATTTCGGGATAAGAACATAAGTGATATCATCAGCGTTACACCTGCAGTTGAGTCGATGGAAAATAAACCCAATTTTTGTGGTTCTTTCGAGAGATAATTTCTGCATACAAACATACCATCACGGCATATCCCACAATGTAGACAACCAGCGACAGGTGTACGGTCGTGCATTACCTTAGTAAAGGAAGTAAGACACATGAGTGTAAGTGTGTATCCTCAAGCACCAATCTCGTCTCATCAAAAAAGATTCTACATCGAGAATGGGTGGTGAACCTCATTGCTGAACTTAGTATGTGAGATGTTATTTTGCCTGTTGTATTTTCGATTACCCGGCTCTTATACCAGTAAAAGAAAAAGACGGCAAAAGAAAAGAGTGGTGTTTTTAAGTAGGTACTAGTTTAAGCCGGTGCATCACAGTGTGTTTCGTAAAATATGGAAGTTAACTTTTGATGTTCTTCTCTAAAAATTAAGTGTTGGAAAATCACACCCTATGAAATTATTTATTTAATGAGTTTTTTACTCCTCACTTACCCAAGGGGATATAGTGGTGAGATATGAATTCGCAGTTTTAAAAGTCTTTTTTTTATAAATGTGCCATGTGCCATGAAAAATAAAGTAAAAATTCAAAAGTTGATAACCCCTGATTGAAACAAAAATTCAAAATTCTGAGTATAAAAGTTTTGAAGGCCTGTAAATTTCTATATTTTCTGAAATTTTAGGCTTTGTGCATTGAGCGGATCAGAAGTTATAAGTAGAGGACGGATACACTACAATACTTTGTCGGTATGTCATGAGAAATAAATTAATTCTGTTGTACAAATCAACAGTTGGATTAATTGTTACTGCTTCAAAAAATTTAAAAAATGTGGCTTTTTGATTATCAAAAATTAAAGTTATCAAAAATATGAACCATTTTGAACATACGAAACCTTTCAAGGACTAAATTGAATGGAAAATCACAACGCATTATAAGTCTATATTCCGTTCGTTGAAATATTTTACATCGTCGCCCCCTCCCCTCCCTTATCACGGAGGGTGTTTCGAAATTTAAATTGAAATTCGAATGGTGGTGACAGAAACAAAATTAATACTGGAAATGTGAGGTGTTTTCGTACCTTCGTATGGCGTTAGCGACTGCCACTCTATTAAAGGCAATATTTGCTCACAAATGGAAGAAATGTTTTATTAAAAAAAATCATTATAGGTACCACACGATTTTATTTGAACCAAAAAAAGATATTGTGTACCTACCTACTGTAATCAAATATCAAATTGAATCGTTCAAAAACCATAGATATTTTTTACAATGGCATCAATTAATTTATGGCCTAAGTAGGTATGAGGCTTTTGGTATGCGATTGATCAAGATGTATCTTGATAAATCTTCGTGGTTCTTCCTGTGTCTCTTTTTTCCCTCACAATCCTGTATCTACAGGTGCACTAGGAAATTGAATTATTCAAAAACCAGAATTTCTTTTAAAAAAACTCTTTATTATCGATTTTCCATACGAAATTCAGATTTTACACTTTTTTCTCCGTTTGGGTGGGTGCGAGTATGATAGTTTTTTATGAATTTGCGCGTGTGTATGTGTG
Source organism: Molanna angustata (assembly GCA_963576475.1). Lineage (NCBI taxonomy): Eukaryota > Metazoa > Arthropoda > Insecta > Trichoptera > Molannidae > Molanna > Molanna angustata. The sequence goes on along the minus strand of OY754968.1, from coordinate 30,060,947 downwards.
CGTAATACCTATGTTAATTTCACAAAGTCATTGCATTTTATTCGAATATTGATGGTATTCCATGAATTAAAGTTTTAATAACATACCTATTGGTATGTACATTTATGTTATCATTACCTTTAGTTAATTAAAGCAATTAAACAATGTCATAGATTTTCATATAATATACTAGATGGAGTACCTACTCTGTGTAATGAATGAATCATGGTATATCGCGCGTTAGACGTCTTGGTTGGCAACATATTACAGTTTTTCATACATTTCAACACTTCTTAGATAACTGTTATCTAAATTCTTATGAACAAAGCGTTTTTTCGACAAACGAATCCGAAAACAATTCACATAAGTCGTTGTTCTCTATAGAAAAACAATGTGGTCTGCCCACCTTGTTGTCAAAAGTCACGCGGAAAAAAACCTTTTCTTCGATTCATACAAAATTTGCTCACTGCGACATCTAGTATATTATATGAAAATCTATGAACAATGTATGTTATATTTTTCTTTAAATTCAAACGTGATGCGATCAAATATACCTACCTATACAAAATCTAGTGAAATTATCAAGTAGTAATTAAAAGCATACCATGATTTAAGCTGTGAGACTGTGTTTGAAGCTATGAGACTGTGTTTGAAGCTGTGAGACTGTGTTTGAAGCTGTGAGGCTCAGGCTTAGAACTGTGCTTACACTCTTTTCTTTAATAGCCGCGTTCACCGCCCATTCTGAAAGTGGTGCCTTTTTAACTTAGTGGTGTGTGGACATTCACGCATGTGTTGTGCTTACTTTCATGAGATAATACAAACACGCACAACTTTCGCTGGTTCCCCCTCATATATGCCGTGGTGGTATGAATGAATAAAGCAGCTATGAAAAACAGTTTTTAAAAAAATCTCTTCTACTTTACTTACTCAAAAAAATGGATAGTGAAAATCGTTGTGTATGGTTGAATAGTAATAAATTATTTTATTATAAAGAAAGATATAAGGTGGGGGGATGTGAGTCGTTTCAAGATTTAAACAATATGTAATAAGGATTTGAGAGACTTTTGGTTGAGGATGCACCCCACTGTTTTATAGATGTTGTCTCAAGGGATGGCTTCATTGCTCATAAATACACACATAGGTTGCTATATAAACTGAACAAGACGTTAAAAAGTTAATTTTTGTAAAATGTCAGATTCGCTTCATTGAATTATAGCAATTATTAATCGACTATATTTTAAGGCATGTAAAATTGTCGTTTGCTAATTGAATGTGTGATGAAACAGCTTATGAAAATATATTCATATATTGAATAAAGACGCAGAATCGAAAAAGTTTATATTAGCAAAAAGAAAAAAAGTCTCAACTAAGATATAATGACACACGTTTGACGAAGTAAGAATATGTACAAGGTTGATGAAAGGAAAATAACATACCTATGAAAAACGCCCAAATGTAAAGTGCATTAAAAATAGAAATTTTAACAATGTGAATAAACTTCACTTAGTATCTATGGGGAGAAGGGAGATAGTAAATTATTGGAACCTACTTTAAAATTACTCAGTTTTATTGGCATTAATCAGTACTCTGTAATCCGGATGATGTCGATTATTATGATGTTCCTTTGACGGCAAATAAATGACACACTGTTCTGATTGGTTGGAAGGAATTGCCTAATGGCAATAAGCCCGCTACTGTGCATTATATTTTTTATATTATGTACAAGATGATAAATAAATAAATATAAAAAAACACATAGAACCAGTATGAGTTGTAGATATGAGGTTATATGAGGTCAAAGCGCCCTTGAGGTGAGGTTATCACAAAAACGGCGCTATAAAAATCATCCCAATTTATTTACTATTTATTAATTTATTTATTCAAAATCCATAATAACTATACAAAAAAAATACAATACAATAGTGAAACATAGTACTTACAACAAAAAATATGAAAAATAGACAATGTAGTATATGTTGGCACTGACAAAAAGAATTCAATCTATCAGTACCAACATCCAGTGGATAAGAACTATTCCACTAAGCAGTGCTTGTGTCGGAATAGCTTTCTATTAATTTTAACTGACGCAGTTATTTATTTATTTACTTATATTTTTCCTGAAAACCATCAAACATACTCTTTCTGGATATTAGATGGGTCGATGGCAGAGCCGTTAGCGCGCTGGGCTAGTAATCCAGTGGTCGCGAGTTCGAATCCTGCCTCGACCGATTTCGTTCACCTATAGCACAAGCATTTATTTGCTTATTTTAGGGAACGTAGGAAGATGTATATGTACTTGTTTAACAAGGACATATTCATTTTTTATTTAAAAAAAAAAAAAAAATATTAGTTTTTCATTGAAAATATGCTCAACCGGTGGAGTAAAAACCATCCATGTTTACCCATATCATGGATTTAATTATCTCATTGAGTTCTATAATATCTCAAGATGATATATGTAGAACTGCATAAGATAATGATATCTATGATATGGATAAACATGGATGGTTTTGATTCCGCCGGTTGACCAAACTTGCCCCCTGATTGTATTTGAAATACACCCGACAATCTTCAAGAGAAAATATTAAGAATCATTCAACATGTTGTGTTTAATTGATTTTTTTTAACATTTTCACTGTCTCAAAATTATGTCGTTCTTGGAAAATTTCTTACATTGTTTTTATTTCGTTTTGCAAGAACATTTTATGTAATTGTTTTATTTTGTTTTATATTACTGTCGTCAAGCCTATGTTTTATATTACTGTCGTCAAGCCTATGCCTATTGCGTCGTTTGTAGCCTTCGCGTAGGTCTTTTCAATTTACTTTTTCAAAATGTCGCAATTATGTTGAATTTTAATGGTGAAAGGCTGATAGATTTTGCTACATCACATGGAATGTCTGTTGGAAGTACTATGTTCATCCACAAAGACATACATAAAGTCACATGGAGGTCTCCGGATGGCCGCACAAATAATCAAATCGATCATATTCTGATTGACGGAAGACACATATCCAACCTCATCGACGTACGAACCTATAAAGGAGCCAACTGCGACTCTGACCACTTTTTGGTGGTTAGTAAAGTCAGAGCACGAATTTCTAAGGCCAAAATGCAATCAACAGAAAGACAGAACAAAATAAATGTTGAAGCTTTAAAGGACTTAGAGATACGAGCAAGGTTCAAGGAGGAATTGAATAGGATAAACAATAGTGTCGACTTCAATAAAACAGCAACTGAAATATGGAAGGACTGCCAAATAAATATCAAAGAAGCAGCCCTAGCTGTACTTGGAAACTTGAGACAGACAAGACGACCTGAATGGTTTGATGGTGATTGCATGAGGGTGACAAATTTAAAGAATGAGGCATATAAGAAAATGCAACAGAGAAATACAAGGGCCACTCAAGAAGAATATAGAGAGAGAAGACGAGGGGAAAAGCACACCCATAAAAGGAAAAAGAGAGAATATGAAAAGCTGAGGCTGGTGGAATTGGAAACATTGAAGTCTCAAAATGAAACAAGAAAGTTCTACCAAAGGATTAACCAACAGCGGAAGGAATTCAAACCCAGAACAACTGCCTGTAGAAACAAAAATGGTGAAATTCTTAATGACAATGTAGATATCCTTAAGCGCCGGGCACAACACTTTGATGAAATGTTGAATAACGAAACCACCACAAGAGAATCAGACATAAATATCCCCCCCTTCGAACAAAATGAAGATGATCGACCGGACCCAACCTTGGAAGAAGTAAACAAAGCATTAAGCCTACTCAAAAATAATAAGTCTCCAGGTCACGATGGAATACCAGGTGAGCTACTCAAATACGGTGGAGAGACAATAGGTAGACTCATGCACACAATTATTGGTAAAATATGGGACACTGAATCAATACCAGAAGAATGGAATACTGGGATTATATGTCCACTACATAAAAAATGTGACACAATGGACTGCAGCAACTACAGAGGTATAACGCTCCTGAGTTCAGCCTATAAAGTGTTTGCAGGGGTTCTATTCATGCGACTTATGCCACATGCAGAACATATAATTGGGCAATACCAAAGTGGTTTCAGGCCAGGAAGATCGACAATTGACCAAATTTTTGCCCTTAGGCAAATACTGGAAAAAACGCTCGAGTATAATATAGAGAACCACCATTTATTTATAGATTTTAAGGCAGCATACGATAGTGTCAATAGAGCGACATTGTACGAGGCCATGATGGAAATGGGAATACCATTCAAACTAGTAAGACTAGTGAGAGCAACATTGCATGGTTCAAATTGTAGGGTCAAAATACAAACCAGCACCTCGGACATATTTAAAACCTATAATGGCTTACGGCAGGGTGATGCATTGTCTTGCCTATTATTTAATATAGTACTAGAGAAAGCCATCAGAGATGCCAGAATTGAGACAGCAGGTACAATTTTTCGCAAATCAAGCCAGATACTTGCATATGCAGATGATGTTGACATAATTGCAAGAACACCAAATGATTTAAAACAAGCGTTTATACACCTGGAAAATGCTTCTGTGGGGTCTGTGGGGTCGTTTCAGTACCTAGGTTCAATAATAACCAGTAACAACGATTTTAGTGTCGAGATTAAAAGACGAATAGCTGTGGCAAATAAATGCTATTTCGGTATTCACCGACATCTCAAGTCCCGATTGTTGACACGAAATACCAAGTTGTTATTGTATAAAACATTGCTGCGACCAGTACTCGTATATGGTGCTGAATGCTGGGTTCTTAATAGGAAGGATGAAAAAACGCTGCTGGTTTTTGAACGGAAGGTTTTGAGAAAAATCTTTGGGCCTCTTTGTGAGAGTGGAATATGGAGGATAAGGTACAACCATGAGCTGGAGAACCTTTACAGTGAACCTAACATAGTAAAATATATTAAAATACATCGGCTTCAATGGTTAGGGCACGTTCAGCGAATGGAGGAATGCCGAATCCCAAAGAAGATTCTCGACACACGACCGGAGGGGAGACGTGGTGTGGGGAGACCCAAGCTGCGGTGGATGGACGGCGTACAGGAGGATCTAAAGAGGATTGGTGTGACAAACTGGAGAATGCAGACGATGGACCGGTCTAAATGGCGAAAAATTCTGGAGGAGGCCAAGGCTCACAGTGGGCTGTAGCGCCAATGATGATGATGATGATGAAAGGTCAACCAACTTTTATTTAACACTAGTTGCATGTAACACATGAGATCCAACTGTCGATAGTGAAAGTATGTACAGTTGAAGAATAAGTACCAAACTATAAACCCATAAATACAAATTATTTAATATTTTAAGATATTTGGTTTTCTATACAACACATGTACCTAGGTATGTATGTCAATATAGGATAGTATGGAGGTCAGTCCTTTGATCCTACCCAGAATGTGAAAACAGCATGATGGTATGTATGTATGTTTGGAGATTAGTATCAAATTATTAAGTCTTCTTAGATATTGTGAGTAGGCTACTTCTATACAAATTGTATGAAGCAATGTCGTCACTAAATTCAATTTTTATAAAAATTGTTAAAAAAAATTTGAGATGTGCTAATACAATGTTGATATTTTTTATAGAAAATTAAATTTTCTAGTTGGGGTCTTTCGGCTTTTTTCGATATTTTAAAAAAAAATGGAAATATAGGCAGTTAAACTCATAAATTTATCATAAAAAAAATATTTTTCTTAATAAAAAATGTTTGAGAAACCCTGGAATTTTTTTAAAAAAAATAATTTGAGACTTTGTATTTGTCTATGTTTATACCAATTTTCAGCGTTCTAGCTTTTACGGTTTCTGAGATATATGGAAAAATAAATCAAAATTTCAAAAGTTGATGACCCCTGACTGAAACAAAAATTCACAATTCTGAGTATAAAAGTTTTGTAGGCCTATAAATGTTTATATATTCTAAAAAATTGGGCTCTGTAAATTGAGCGGATCAAAAGTTATAAGGGACGGACGGACACACAGACACACAGACAGACACACAGACACACACACACAAAACTCACATAAAATGTTCTACTCCGAATTCTGAGTAAATCCATGTATGGGAACATATATGCTGCGAGGCCTCTAGTTGGTGTTATTAGCTTGCAAAAAGTCCACTACACCATACAAAATTTTCCTTCGTACACGCATCTTGGCTTAATAATGTCGATTCATTAAGAGAATTGAATTCTCACGAACGAATCGACAGTTGGAATATTTATTGAACGATAGTCCGATACTTTTTAATTGGTACACTGATTTTTTTTATAATAGTTACAAAATTGCATGTTTAAATTAACCGAACTATAGTGACTACAAAACATTCGGTTTTGTGCAACCAAATATTTTGTGCACACAGCCAAACAGTACAGTTATAAATTTAATAAATAAACCTTTATTACTGATAACAAAGAACTATGCTAAGACGCAGATTATGCGGTGATTTTAATTGTTCAGCAATATGGTCCACCATCCATTCTGAATGTACCTAATGCCTTTTTAGGTGAAAAAAGACTGGTGTGCGGGTATGCTTCATTTTTATAAGGTCACGCACACTCGCACAACTGTCACTGGTTACCCCACATTGTGGAATATGCCGTGATAGTTCCTAGGAACGCCACTGGTACATAAGTTGTCATAGCTGCGTTTCTGTGGTATAAGTAAAACGTATACATTTTTTTATAGAAATTAAATTAAATTTGTTTTTATCCAAGACCTATATACTGATTATAAAATTTAAATTCGCTCTAAAATTAATGGTTATTCTTGCAGCACGCTCTTAAGAAAATTTTCCTTCTTCTGATAATGTGCGCATGCTCCTATGAATCTGTATGTGTAAATTGGTACCCAGTTAAATCTATATCAACGTAGTGGTACACGTGTGTGAACGTCTTTTGTTCTAACAGCTGATTGGACCGGGACAGGAAGTGAGTTCGCCACCCCCTATTGGTCGGATCCTAACTCTACGCCAGACAGAGATGCCGAATAGACAGCGTCTGTGGCAGACGGTGTTTGCGTCCTTCTCCCACTTGAGGGGGATGGATACACATCCTTAGCCCGGAGATGATATCAGATTACGCGTCTTCTTATTTTTTCCCCCATTGTGCGTTTGGAAGGTTTTAAAACAACGAATCGTGGGATCTTATTAGAGAGACGTATTTACAAATATATTGAGGTATATTAAGTATATAACTAATACATAGCTGTAACCTGTGAATTATTCACAGAAGAATAAATAAATGTGCGATACATACAACAACAGGTTTCAATAGTTTGACATGTTCCACCTCAGTTCCACTACTTAAATACTCAATACACAAGAAAATCAATGCCCGCATAGTATAGGAAACCATGACGTATATATAAGTGAACCTACATTATATGTTTTAGATTATTTACATATTTTTATATAGTTTTATGTCATTAATTGTATTATTTATTTCCTAAATCACAGCGACAAAATGTAATAGGCCTTAATACCTGATGTCATTATTGTATCGTTAATATCTTAACGCTGTATTTAGTCCAAATTTAACGCAAATAAAATAAAATATAAATATTTTCGTATTTTTTAATGAAATTGTAAATTTGTGTTTCTTTGATTGGTTGGTAGCACTCCCATTACGACGAAAATTCTCAACTTGTTGTCGGAAACTCTGTACTCAATTATTATTATTGGAAAAAGATGTCATTTATTTTTTTAAATAATATTTTCGACGAAGATAATCAAAGTATATCTTTCTGTATACATCGTATTCAAAGTCACTGTCCGTACTCTTCATGCCAACATCCGTAGTTTGACCATTAATTATGGAGTCAATACGCTATAAACGCATAAGATTATCTTCTATGAAGTGATTATTTTATGATTTCGACTAATTCTACATACCTATCTAATAATGTAAAGGCACATATTATGTTATAAAAAAAATGTATTTTAAACTAATTAACGTATTGTATGTAGCTTTACTCTCCATCTGTATATAGATGCCTAATGTATCAATAAATATGCGTGTATTATGTATCTACATTTAAAGAAACCAGGGGGGCAAGTCTGGTCAACAGGCGGAATCAAAACCACCCATGTTAGCCATATCATGGATAATATATAATATCATAAGATATTGTAGAACTTAACATAAGATAATTATATCCATGATATGGGTAAACATTAACCAGACTTGCCCCCTGGAGTCCATAAACGCCGAGTTTACTTAGTGACGCTCTAAGTAGCTCAGAATGACTGGAAACAGACGCTCTGTCGCGTTTAGATTAAACGTCGAGTGTACGCTCTGTATAATCGTGTGAAAAACGCTCTGTCAGCTGTAGTATTTGTTGACTTCCATTTGTTTCTGTGGTGTCTATTATGTTAGTTGACATATCTGATGACAATATGTATTCACAGAGTAAGAAAAATGTCTTTCAAAAATTTCTAATAAAATGTCAGAGTTATTTACTTCACTGCCCAATTGTTTTTATGCGATTAAATATAATATAAATACAAATAAGGAAAAGATGTGGAATACAGGACATTGTTCAATGGAGTAGATCCAGAAGAAGGCATTGGAGGGACCACGTAGCCAGGATGGACAGTGATCGGCTTGCAAATATAGCAGCAAATGAAATTCCTTCTGGCCGCCGCGCCGCCTACCCGGTAGACCACCCAAGAGACGGAAGGATAGCTGGACTTCGTCATCCCAGGAGGCATAGTTTCTGAAGAACAGACCAACTAGGTCTACTAAACGAAGAGGAGGAGGAGGAGGAGGAAATATAACTTATAAGATGCATGATAAATGACATTTGACATATAAAACGATGCTGCGTTCAAATTGAAATGGCGCTCGAAAGCGTTCAGTGAGATTGATGTGAAAAACGCTATAATCTGCAACTTCAGGTACATCCGACACTCGACGTCGAGTGTTCTATCTAAACGCAGCCTTGCTGCAGGTTTAAAATGCATAAGATCATAAATTACTTTGTTCCATAATTGAAAACAATATTTTAACGACGATAGCTATTGCGTCTCAAGATAGATATTTATTTTTGCTTACTTCGCATATTTTTTTAAAATTTTTTACTAGATCATGTGAACCATTCTGAAAGACGGAAAAAAATATGCTCTGTTAATATGTTATCTGGGTATTGAGTATCTATGTATATACATACCTACAAGTTCTACAAGTTAAAAAACGCTCGAAACAATTTTAGTTATAACAATATTTTTTACTACCCCCATTATCAAGTAAACAAATTAATGCCAAATCAGTTGAAGCCTGTCAAACGAAAAATTTGAAATTTGATTTAATAATACCGAAAGATTAGGTTTTCTTTGTGTTACAGAATAAATAGATTCCTTGTTTTTCCCCGTTACGTACATAGGTACTCGTATATCTTACATGCAGATTTAAATCTTTTTCAAAATTAGACCACATCAAAAGGATTTTTCCCGGTCCTTCAGTGGCACTAGGGTAAGTGAAACGGGGAATAGGTATTCCTCTATTGAGAGGGCTGAAGAAGAATGATAGAAAATGAAAGCAGCTTATGAGCACGATATTTTTAAGGTCATTCGCGCTTTGATAATACGTTACGATGCATTAAGAGGGTGTCTGCAGCCAGCGTACCTATTTTTTTTTAATTTGGTATCCCATCATTATTACAAATCAAATCGTTTTTAAAAATTACTTACTTTGGGTAGTCATAAAGAAAATTATTCCTTATTTTTTTGATAATTCTCTGTATAAATTCTAGTAGAAAAATTATAGCATACCCCGATTTTCAACGTACCTACTTATACGACGTGGAGTAATATATATATTTTTTTAAATTAAAGAAGATAAAAATATCACGAGTAAAATATGTCGTGACATTTGCATTATTGCTTCAGGTTTAGTAAAGAAATCTAAAACAAATTTATTTTTCATTCAGCGCCATTGCGAAATAAAAGATTTTTTGGTTTCTTTACTTAACTTGAAGCATTAATGCAAATGTCACGACATATTTTTAAATTAAAGAAGATAAAAATATCACTAGTAAAATATGTAGTGACATTTGCATTATTGCTTCAGGTTTAGTAAAGAAATCTAAAACAAATTTATTTTTCATTCAGCGCCATTGCGAAATAAAAGATTTTTTGGTTTCTTTACTTAACTTGAAGCATTAATGCAAATGTCACGAAATATTTTTAAATTAAAGAAGATAAAAATATCACTAGTAAAATATGTCGTGATATTTGCATTATTGCTTCAGGTTTAGTAAAGAAATCTAAAACAAATTTATTTTTCATTCAGCGCCATTGCGAAATAAAAGATTTTTTGGTTTCTTTACTTAACTTGAAGCATTAATGCAAATGTCACGACATATTTTTAAATTAAAGAAGATAAAAATATCACTAGTAAAATATGTCGTGACATTTGCATTATTGCTTCAGGTTTAGTAAAGAAATCTAAAACAAATTTATTTTTCATTCAGCGCCATTGCGAAATAAAAGATTTTTTGGTTTCTTTACTTAACTTGAAGCATTAATGCAAATGTCACGACATATTTTTAAATTAAAGAAGATAAAAATATCACTAGTAAAATATGTCGTGATATTTGCATTATTGCTTCAGGTTTAGTAAAGAAATCTAAAACAAATTTATTTTTCATTCAGCGCCATTGCGAAATAAAAGATTTTTTGGTTTCTTTACTTAACTTGAAGCATTAATGCAAATGTCACGACATATTTTTAAATTAAAGAAGATAAAAATATCACTAGTAAAATATGTCGTGATATTTGCATTATTGCTTCAGGTTTAGTAAAGAAATCTAAAACAAATTTATTTTTCATTCAGCGCCATGGCGAAATAAAAGATTTTTTGGTTTCTTTACTTAACTTGAAGCATTAATGCAAATGTCACGACATATTTTTAAATTAAAGAAGATAAAAATATCACTAGTAAAATATGTCGTGACATTTGCATTATTGCTTCAGGTTTAGTAAAGAAATCTAAAACAAATTTATTTTTCATTCAGCGCCATTGCGAAATAAAAGATTTTTTGGTTTCTTTACTTAACTTGAAGCATTAATGCAAATGTCACGACATATTTTTAAATTAAAGAAGATAAAAATATCACTAGTAAAATATGTCGTGACATTTGCATTATTGCTTCAGGTTTAGTAAAGAAATCTAAAACAAATTTATTTTTCATTCAGCGCCATTGCGAAATAAAAGATTTTTTGGTTTCTTTACTTAACTTGAAGCATTAATGCAAATGTCACGACATATTTTTAAATTAAAGAAGATAAAAATATCACTAGTAAAATATGTCGTGACATTTGCATTATTGCTTCAGGTTTAGTAAAGAAATCTAAAACAAATTTATTTTTCATTCAGCGCCATTGCGAAATAAAAGATTTTTTGGTTTCTTTACTTAACTTGAAGCATTAATGCAAATGTCACGACATATTTTTAAATTAAAGAAGATAAAAATATCACTAGTAAAATATGTCGTGACATTTGCATTATTGCTTCAGGTTTAGTAAAGAAATCTAAAACAAATTTATTTTTCATTCAGCGCCATTGCGAAATAAAAGATTTTTTGGTTTCTTTACTTAACTTGAAGCATTAATGCAAATGTCACGACATATTTTTAAATTAAAGAAGATAAAAATATCACTAGTAAAATATGTCGTGACATTTGCATTATTGCTTCAGGTTTAGTAAAGAAATCTAAAACAAATTTATTTTTCATTCAGCGCCATTGCAAAATAAAAGATTTTTTGGTTTCTTTACTTAACTTGAAGCATTAATGCAAATGTCACGACATATTTTTAAATTAAAGAAGATAAAAATATCACGAGTAAAATATGTCGTGACATTTGCATTATTGCTTCAGGTTTAGTAAAGAAATCTAAAACAAATTTATTTTTCATTCAGCGCCATTGCGAAATAAAAGATTTTTTGGTTTCTTTACTTAACTTGAAGCATTAATGCAAATGTCACGACATATTTTTAAATTAAAGAAGATAAAAATATCACTAGTAAAATATGTCGTGACATTTGCATTATTGCTTTAGTTTTAGTAAAGAAATCTAAAACAAATTTATTTTTCATTCAGCGCCATTGCGAAATAAAAGATTTTTTGGTTTCTTTACTTAACTTGAAGCATTAATGCAAATGTCACGACATATTTTTAAATTAAAGAAGATAAAAATATCACTAGTAAAATATGTCGTGACATTTGCATTATTGCTTCAGGTTTAGTAAAGAAATCTAAAACAAATTTATTTTTCATTCAGCGCCATTGCGAAATAAAAAGATTTTTTGGTTTCTTTACTTAACTTGAAGCATTAATGCAAATGTCACGACATATTTTTGTCTTCTTTAATTAAAAAAAATATATATTGATTATATAGTTTTTAAGAAATATTTTATTGTTATTTATATATGTTTTTATTACTTTTTTTAACTTTATATTTTAACTTTATACTATAAAAAAATTATGAAGCAAAATTGTATTTCATAATTATTGTTAGTACCAATTACCTCAGAACAGGCTTTGCCTTATTATACTTTATCGATAATAGACTAAAGTATTTACATTTCAAATTTTGCAAATTTGTATAATATCTAATACTCGCTTAGATTTTAAAGATATCTAATCAGCGCTTTTCAATTTTTTTAACTGTCAAATATTTCAGTCATCCCAAGCCCAGGAACCTTAAAATTTAATATTTTATTTTCAAATTGCTAAAAACGCACATCACTTTAATAAAATTGCATTGAAGAATTATCTAGTTTTCATAATAAAATATATACATAAAAAATGATTTAACAAACTCATTTCACTAAAATGCTAAAAAAAATTCCATATGAAATTTGAATACATTGTGGAGTGACTTGGTAGTGAGAAGTATAGCGTTGGCCACAACCCACTCGTTTTTAAATGCACGACGTTTTATCAGTTCGCGGCTTTTTATTTATTTGCATATTTACTTATATAATTTATGTATAACTATGTGTACAAATGCGGGTTTATTGCCATAAGGCAATTTCTTCCAACCAACCTTAGCAACGTGAAGTATCTATAGGTAAATCAGTACAATAGTATTTAGTGATAAATAAATTGTATTATTAAAATAAAAGAAATAGGTACTTATAGAAATTATATTATGTGTTCAAATTATTTACTAATAATCATTTTAACTCCTTATACAAGCATTTTGTTGTATGAGGTCCTTTATATTTGATTACCTATAATTTAGTGTATTTTATATATTGCTGTAACGTTCTTCTTCTTCTTGTATAAAGACCTTGGGTGTGTAATGTTTTGCTCTTTATAATAAATATATACATATATTTATTATTTAAAATTATTTTACAAATATATTCGATGAAAAAATTACCACTTTCGGAAACGACAGTTTTAACCACTCTTCGTTCCGAGAATCAGAAGTCATCTATCTTGATAAATAACCGGTCGTTACATAATTTTCAATTTTTAGTTATAAATAAGTATAACAATGGTAACCATAACACAATGGTAACCATTTTATATTGACAGTTAAAGTAAGTTCATATAAAGACTTCAATTTCAACAGTTCTGTCATATCCAAGTAATACCTAGTATCACATTTTAGTCGGGTTCTCCCATATGTCTTTCCCACTACATATATGTGTGTAGTTTGTTTACCCCAGGCTATGAGGAAGTTCCTACAAGTTGATAGCGCCTCGCAACGACACGTCTCGCTTATCTTTACGACCACTTTTAGTTCGCCCTAGCCTTAGCCCTCGCTCTCGCCCTGGGCGGTGCGCCACTGTCTTACATACCAACAAACCTCTCTAACTCTACCTTGAGAAATGAACGTATTATCGTATGTACAAGTACCTACCCTCACCTTCCTCCAGCTATAGTTGGATGGATAGGTATATACATGTTTACTTTCACCCTTCCATTTATATTTCACACATAACAGTTCATACTTAATATGTATTTTATCACGTCTTATTTTGAATATTATTTAAATTTATATGCAACATTAAATGGCTTGAGCTGGTAAGAAAAGTTTTCCATTTGGCAACCATTCACTAGCTTGAAAGTAAATTTTATACATAAATTATTATAATGAAAGGACAACTGAGTATCATTCTACATAGCTCCATTGCTGATTGTGTGATATTTTTCTAGTTAAAAAAATATCGACTCAAATGTCACTAGCAATTAAACCTCGAAATTTATTTTAGAAAGAATATTGGTCAAATTATTTTAAAAAAATAACGAGAATATCGCTTATGATACAAAGCAAAAATCAAATTTTCATAGCATTTGAAATAATTGTTATAAATTGTGTTATCTACAGTGTATCCTGACAATAATTCCGTTAAAATGTTTGAAATTTCTATCAGATCAATTTCTTCTACATAAATATACTATTTAACATGTGAGCTAATTAAAAAACCTTAAAACCATTTTCAATTGTTGGTTATCAGATTGAATGAATAATCAATTTTATTGTACGAGGGAATCGACTAACCCATTTCTAACATAGATCGTCAATGCAAGAAAAATATATCTGGATTTATAGGCGACAGATAAAATATCAATCGTTATTTATTATGTATTTTTTCAATAATGTCAATCTGGTGGTCACATAATGTCGTCAAGGTGGTATCAGGAAAACATGAAGGACGATGTGATTTTCATCCATTCCGTTCGTAGCATCCCTCAAGCAACTGGGTACTGGGGTTATAACCGTCCTACGAAGGGAGGGTCGGGTAGGAAGAGATGTTCAGCGCCTAATCCGGCTTATCCGGCAAGTAATTTGGACTGCCAGATTGGCGGGGGATCTCTTCTAAGTCTATATATTATCTCTCTTTGTGTCACCAGCTCTCGACGCTTATGTTCTCCTAATACATTTTTTAGATTTCCCCATCTACTTTCGTCGAATCCAGCGTGGTATTTCAATAATTGAATAAAATAATAATCCTTATCTATCAAATTGAGAATAAGTTAAGGATTGAGTTTGTATGATATTTTTAAGAACAAAACTACATATCTTTTAGAACAAATTCATTGTAAAGAAGAATTTATTTTTAATGTTAATGACTAGGAATAATAAATTATCCCCTAGATCATGTTTGAAAACATGCATAATATGCTAGGTAAAAATATTCCTATTAATTTTATTCTCTTAACATATCGACATAGTATCAAGCAAAGATATGCAAGATTTGTATGCAGGGTTTATATTTTTCACGGTTTTTCCAACTATGAAGTAAAAAAACACCAACTTAGAGGCTTCACAGCATATATGTTTGTTCCGTATATGGATTTACTCAGAATTCGGAGTAGAACATTTAGTGTGTCTGTGTGTGTGTAGGTATGTATGTGTCTGTGTCCCCACCCCTTATAACTTTTGATCCGCTCAATTTACAGAGCCAAAATTTCTAGTATATATAGTTACATATAGATAGTTATAAGCCAAACAGAATTTTGAATTTTTGTTTCAGTCATAGGATATCAACTTTTGAATTTTTACTTTATTTTTCTATATACATATCTCAGAAACCATAAGCCAGGACGCTGAAAATTGGTATTAATATAAACAAATAAAAAAATTCAAATTCGTTTTTTCAAAAAAAATCCAGAGATTCTCAAACATTTTTTATTAGGAAATTTTTTTTTATGATAAATTTGTGTGTTTAACTGCCTATATTTCAATAGTTTTTAAAAATATCGAAAAAAGCCGAAACACTCCAACTAGATAATTTAATTTGAGAATTAAAAGTAGGTACCTACATCTTGATTTTTAAACAATTTTTTTAAAAATTGAACGGTTTTCCCAACTTTGAAGTAAAAAAACACCAACTTAGAAGCTTCGCAACATAAATGTTCTATATACGGATTTGCTCTCTATTTATTTAGTATGCATCGAAAATAATGCATTAAATCCACGACAGATGCGTGGGATCGTAGCATTCATCCGCAAATTAGTTCTACAATGTGGAACATGTAAGATGTTTGACTGGCGAACTGACCTTTCCGGGACCCGAATATTCACAAAACTGACTAGCTCAGGCGAGTCTATAGCATCGTTCAAAATTTTACGAAGCATTAATTGGTCGAATAAGGTTCTTCTGGATTCTAGGGTATCATTTTTTTTTAAATGCATATGTCCTTGTTAAACAAGTAGGTACACTTACATCTTACATCATACACCCTAAAATAACTACTTACTAGCCCATCACTACTTACTAGCCCATCACGCTAACCGCTCTATCATCGACCCATCTTAATTTGTGGTATTTAATTGAATCACGATAGCTTTCAAAGTTTAGTCGTAATTTGTAGTTTAAAAAGTTAAAAAAATTGCGTTATTATCATAGGCATGAAAAGAGAATGCAGACAGAATATTAAGAAAATACGAAAAAACGGTATTAAATTATCAAGGATCTTGATGCTGGTGGAGGAGCTGGACCGGATGGGATTCCACCTGGGTTTATCAAGCGGTGTGGTGCAGAGTTGTCTTTGCCTTTGTCGTTGCTTTATAAAAGATCACTGACAGGGAGTTTACCCTAGTCAATGGAAAAGGTCGTATATAACTCCAATACATAAGTCGGGGGATAAGCATGACGTTACAAATTACAGGCCAATCTCTAAAATTTCATCCATCGATAAGTTGATGGAAAAGATTGTAGTCCGTCAGCTTGCACCTGCTGTCAACTCCTTTATTATACCTCACCAGCATGGCTTTACGAGAGGCAGGTCGGTTGAATCTAATCTTTTGGAATTTACTGGCTTTGCTCTTGATTCCATGAATCGAGGAGTACAGGTTGATGCAATTTATACTGATTTTGCCAAAGCCTTCGACAAGATCAGCCACAGCATACTTTTGCACAAGCTTCAATGTTATGGCATGGTGATCTACTGAGGTGGTTATCTTCATATGTCGAGGGACGGTCTCAAGCTGTAGCAATCAATGGCGCGCTTTCGCAATTTAAGGGCTGTCACTCCGGGATTCCGCAGGGTTCCCATTTAGGACCCCTGCTCTTTATTCTGTATGTCAATGACATTAGTATATGTTTTAAGAATTCCAAGTTTCTCTTGTTTGCGGATGATGCGAAAATCTTTCGAAGGGTTGGAGGCTTGGAAGATTGTTCGGGGCTCCAGAATCATTTGCAGCTGTTTGCAGAATATTGCAGGTGTAATCAATTGTTTCTAAATATATCCAAATGCAAGACTATCACATTCTCTAGGAGTGCCCGACCGGTTTACATCAACTATAGCATTGATGGACAGATCTTAGGTAGGTGTGAGGAGATCAGAGACCTGGGAGTAGTTATGGACAAAAAACTTTTGTTTAGGGTCCACGTTGACACTATCATTCGGAAGGCATACAGAATGTTAGGGTTTATTCTGAGGATTGGTAAACCTTTTAAGTCGCCTTCGACTATGACTACTCTGTATTATTCATTGGTAAGAAGTCAGTTGGAGTTTGCATCGGTCGTATGGAATCCCCAATATTTCATATATAAAGATAGAATTGAGGCATTGCAGAGGAGATTCGTAAGATATTTGGACTTTCTGACGAGCCAAAATTTTGAAACTTATAAGCTTGCTGCACGACACTATGGAATTACCACACTTGTGAATAGAAGAACGGAGACTGATATGGTTTATTTATTTAAGATAGTAAATGGAGATGTTAATTCTGCGAATTTGCTCGAGCAGGTACCCTTCAACTGTCACTTGTTCAGGTTGCCCCACTGCACCACTAACTGTGCTCGTAATTCGTTTATGCAGCGCAGTTGTTCGCAGTTTAATATGTTATTCGGTGACCTGGACATATTTTTATTGAATAAGGGACAGTTTAGGAGAGGTGTACGAGAAGTACTTGAATGATCCGATTCTTAACTACTAAATAAAAGTGACGTGTGACACAAGTAATTGTTCCATTGTTTATGCTTGTTATTATTTATTTGTATATTTATTTATATATTTATTAATTTGTTTATTGATTTTTTGTTTTATTTATTTTTTTATTTTTTTTATTTATTTTATTTTTTTTTCTCTCTTTATATTAATTAATTGATTTATTTATTGATTTAATTATTTGTTTATAAATCGAATTATTGTTTTTTTTTTTATTATTTAATTTTGACTTTGATTGAAAATTGGTAATATTGAGAGTCTTCACTGGTCCATATGCTGGTAACTCATTTATGTTTATACATTGTAGTTATGACTGTACTCTAAAAATGAAATAAAATGAAAATGAAATCTAAAAATCACAATATATACCATAAAATACCAAACATTTCAATAATACTAAAAAAATAACAAAAGTGTTCCAAAGAGGCAAAAAATACCAATTTAGTACTAAAAACAGTCACACTGATCATCTGAATCATAACTTGCTAGTATGGTATGAAAGGTAACGACGCTACCGATACAATAGAAGTACACTCAGGTAATATTACTAATATTAGCTTTTATGAACACCACTGTCCCTAGTGGGAAACCGATGTGGTGTTCTTCCAAAAATAAGGTCTATGCTATTTTTTGTCTATGGAATTACGGTATACGTCAATCGTAATACAGAGAGTAAATTCCTCAAATATTGTACCTACATAATACTCCGTTTCGCAGTAGTGTTACGTTGAACAGTGCTGACATCTTTACTTGATTAATACAACTTTTCATCTCTTTATCATAACTCTCTTCACAGATCTGTATGACATAATATAGATACCATCACAGCATATCCTTCAATGTGGGGTAACCAGCGACAGGTGTGCGGGATTGCAGTACCTTATAAAAGGAAACACGTCACATGTGTCACCACACACCAGTCTCGTCTCTCCTACAAGGAACTAAATAGAAAAGAGTGGAAGCACTTACCTCACAGAATTTTTTTTCAACTGTCGATTTATTCATATGTTAAGAGAACTTTGATCTCTTAACATACCGACAAAGTTTCAATCCAGTATACAAGAGATTTGTATGTAGGCTCTATATTTTTCACGGGTTTTCCAACTTTGAAGTCAAAAAACACCAACAAAAGAGGCTTCGCAGCATAAATATTCTATATATACGGATTTACTCAGAATTCATAGTAGAACATTTAAAGTTTGTCTGTGTGTGCCCCCCCCCCCCTAATCACTTTTAATCCGCTCGATTCACAAAGCCCAAAATTTTAGAATATATATGTAGATAGTTATAGGCCTACAAAACTTTCATACATAGAATTATGAATTTTTGTTTCAGTCAGGGGTTATCAACATTTGAATATTTACTTTATATATCTCAAAAACCACAAAAGCTAGAATGCTGAAAACTTGTATGAATATAGACGAACTAAAAAATCTAATTTATTATTTGAAAAAAAATATATTTTTTACTAAGAAAATTATTTTTTTATGATAAATTCATGTGTTTAACGGCCGAAATATCGAAAAAATCCGACACACATTCAACTAGATAATTTAATTTGCTATAAAAAATATGAGTAATAGTATATATCACAAACTTTTCTTAACAATTTTTATAAAAAATGAATTAAGTGACGACATCGCTTCATATAATTTGTATGGCAGTGGCCTATACATTATACATTATATCTAAGTAGACTTAATAGTGTGATACTTATGGTCCAAACATACATACATACATCATGTTGTTTTCATATTCTGGGTAGGAAAAACAGACTGACCTCCACATTATCCTATCCTGACATACATACCTACATGTTTTATATAGAAAACAGAATATCTTAATATATTTATTATTTTGTATTTATGTGTTAAGAGTTTGGTACGTATTCTTCAACTATAGGTACATACTATCGCCATAGACAATTGGATCTCATGTGCTACATGCAAGTAGTTTTATTCAAATATTCTAATTCCACAAAACTTAACTAGAAGATCAGCACAATTAGAAAATAGTTTGTAACTTAATATCCAAGGTTTTGTTGTGAACTAGTTGCATGTAACACATGCGATCCAACTGTGGATGGCGATAGTTTGTATAATTGAAAAATACAAACTAAGCTATAAACACTTTTACACAAATTAATAAATATTAAAAGATATTTTGTTTTCTATATAAAACATGTAGGTATGTATGTCAGGATAGGATTGTATGGAGGTCAGTCCTTTTTTCCTACCAAGAATATGAAAACAGTATGATGATGCATGTATGTTGGAGATTAAGTATTAACCTATTGAGTCCCCGTAGATATTGTGTAGTGTATACTGCCCTACAAATTGCATGAAACGATGTCCTCACTAAATTAAATTTTTATTAAAATTGTTGAAAATTAAGTGACGACATCGCTTCATACAATTTGTATGGCAGTCGCCTATTACACAATATCTAAGAAGACTTAATAGTTTGATACTTAATCTCCCAACATACATACATCATATTGTTTTCATATTCTGGATACGAAAAAAGGACTGACACCCATACTATCCTATCTAGACATACATGACTAGGTACATATTTTATATAGAAAACAAAATATGAGAGCAAGTATTTATAGTTTGGTACGTATTCTTCAATTATACATACTATCGCCATCGGCAGTTGGATCTCATGTATTACACGCAACTAGTAATATTTAAGAGTTTTACTGTGACATTAATAGATTAGAAATTTTAAAATATGTCCAAGTACCTACTTATCAAATCAATTCAATTTTCACATATCCTTTAGAACAACACTTGGTTTATTGGTACCTAATAATAAAGTCGTAAGCCCTTTAGCTTTCATATCAAACTCTTTTTTTCATTTCTCATCGCACACTTTGACATAAACCCGCATACCAACTTCATGTGTGTATAATAAACTCATACGAACGGTTCAACAGTAATATATTTTGTACTGAAAGGGTTGTTTATAAAAACATTTTCTGTTGACAGCATGAACACAAATCGATTGGATTGTGCTTCAATTGGCGCTAAGTCAAACGATATTATACGGGGAGGCAGGATAAAGCTTTGACACACATTAGTGTAATGACATCATTACTGATTTAATATACTTCTAAGGTACCAAAGGGGTTCAAGTAAATTGGATTCAATTGAAAATAAACAACTCATTTTGCATTACTGTCTAGTTTCAATGTATTGAACATATAAAAACTGAGAACCTCACTGCATGCATACATACCAACCAATACCAACTTTAATAAGATTTTGTTATTATTTGATAAATGATTTTCCACACATTTTAAAGTAAAGATAATATTTATTGATTTAATTTGCGTACCTACAACTTAGAAGATAAAAGCTAGTTTGTTACCATAGTGCAATATCTTTATCCAACCCAAGCAACATGAAAGGTCAAGGAAATTTGTTAAAATATAGGTACGTAAAATAGATCTAAATAACAATAATAATCGGGATTTCTATTGCTCCGTTTAATGACTCAAGTTCGTTCCAATAGTGCTATTAGTTCAGTTTTGTGCCGCTCTACGATACAAAGCTATATACATATTCAGTCCTTAAGTGAAAGTGCTCTCGCTTTGAACACTGCGGACATTTAGTGAAAAAGAAGAAGAATAAAATACAACAATACCTAAATTGACACAGAATTCTAGAATTATGCGATCAGTATAGTCTCTTTATTTTACTTTATATTTGTATAATTATATTTAGACGACGAAACACAACAATCGGCCTGGGCAAACTATACGCCATACGGCCCGCAAGAAATATGCGTCAAAAATTAGAAAAACTTTTTTTACTAAAAAAAAAACTGAAATTGGCCTCATTTGCACGTATTGCAAACATAAAAAAATAAATAGACTGAAAAATTCTTGTTGTGCTGCATTTTTTTAATTTAATTTACAGAAATTTATAATTTGGTTTATTTAAAAAAGGGTAGGTACATCGACAGAGATCCAGCTTACAATTTTCATAAAAATAAAACAATATTGGTTATTATTTTATTATTATGAGTGCTGGATGTCCAATTATGGATGCACACAACATTACAAAATTACATGAGCTCATATTTATTCACACACGTAAGTTAAAAAAGTAAGAAAAAAAAAACACACAAGAAAAACAAGAAATCGGTTGTTTTCTCGTTTCGTGGACCTTTGGTTTATTTTATCGAAAAAATGTAAAGAAACTGAATATTACTCGTTGCTTGGAATTTTTTTATTGCTAATAACCGAAGGAAATTGATAATATTTCGCCGCGCGACGTTTCAGTTTTCTATACTTTTAGATGACGAATAATACATAAAATAATAAAAATATGTTTATTTTTTCATATTCGAAAAATTGTTATGCGGAAAGATAATACCTACGTATTTTATTTCTGCAGCCTGCCGTCCACTTTGAATTTCTGAATTTAGCCCATTGTCCCAGGCCAGAGGGAATACTCATGACATGTTCTTAATACGTTCTTAGCTTGCCTTGATTATAATCCTTTCTTCACCTTCCTCTCCATTTAATCATGAAAATTTGTTAATATCAACGTTTAGCATGAAATTGTTATGAATTGTTGTATAAATTAATAGTATTATTTAATTAATTTTACCTCTAAGATTGATAAAGTCTGAAGGTGATCTTAATTTTACAGTAGGTAATTCATTTCACGAGCAGTCCTGTCCTAGGACGATGGTAAGAGGATGAAATCCTTATTTATGATTCACAACAATCGTAATAAGCTAAACTTGAATGATGTTTCATATCCTTCTATTGAAGATTACGATGATTTTTAAATCAAACAATATCTCATACTTTTTTAAAACCACACCCTTTACCTTATATGCGCTGATGTTGAACAAAAAAGTTTTGAAAAAAATAAATGAAATATACAGCCATGTCATGGGATTAATTAATTTAGGAAAAACCTTCAATTGATGGAATGAATAAATGCAATAGCATTTATCATTTTGGTTCGGATGTTGTAATTTGTGTAATAAGATGGTGTGACAATGGGATTCGGTGAACGAACGGTGGTAATTCCGACCTAATTTCAGTAATTTCCCTCATCCGATTCTTATCCGCTTCTGATGCAGAATGGTGGATTTATGCGGCATCTATTTTTTTCGCAAATAAGACGCCATTTTCCGCATCATTAGCGACGATACGCCTCCACGAGCGACGTCGACGACGCCGTTTCCCTGGTGTAAATTTTTGTGTATATACACCCTTCATCCGTTGATCTATCTCTTTGCTAAATTGTAGACTCGTTAGCCAGTTTATCTCTCAATATATATATATCCCGTATTACGGCACAAAACGGTTTTTCAATAAACATTTAGACGCATTTCAGATCCACGCTACATCAATATCACAAGGAATCCTCATCTTTAGATGGTGTGAAATTTAACAACCCTCTCACCATGTAATTGATTTCAGATTGCACAAATTTTTATTATGCTAAACATTTCTTTGCCATATACAAACAATATACCTTATGTTTTTATATTTCAATTTTGACGGTATTTATGGTATAGAACTTTATTTCATAGTGTTTTTAATCAGAATTGATTATTATTCTACATCACAGAGTAAAGAATATAGAGAGCTGACATAAGCTACAACTTTATACCAGAAGATTAGTACAAAAAGTGAGGTGGAATGGGTGTAGGTGTGTCAAACGATGTTTAAATATAAATCGAGTATAAATAACACATTTATACATATAGCAGAAAAATATTTTTTTACTTTTTTTTAATTTAAATCCCTTACTGAAACATACTCAACACTTCAGTATTTGTTCAGTAAGTGTTCAGTATTTGTTCCAAACCATTCAAAAAATATTCAAATACCTACAAGGTGTCTCAAAATAAAGTTTATATTTGAATTCAGAGCGTTATGTGGAGATGTTTGACGACTTTTTGGTGCCTGAACTGCATAACTTTCCTGGATATAACCAAAGAACATGGTTCCAGCAGGACGGAGCAACGTCACACACGTCCAATACATTTCTGCCACGAGTTCGTGAAATTTTCCCAGGCAAATTGATCTCCAGGAGAGGTGACATAAATTGGCCTCCACGCCGCGCCGTCCTGATTTAACCCCTATGGACTTTTTCCTATGGGGTTATCTTAAATCTAAAGTTTCAGTCAATAAACCAACTTCCCTGGCGCATTTGAAAGAAAATATCAGTCACAAAATGGTAACCATCACTGAGTCCACCTGCCGAGCCGTCATAAGTATTTTTACTGTTCGATTAAATGAGTGCTGCGAACGCGAGGGTCTATTTTTGGACGATGTTATTTTTAAGAAATAAATTCTCAAATTGTGTACTTAAATAATAATTAATAAACATTTTTTCGATATATGGCTTACTTTTTTTTTAATCGTCCCACTAAATATAAACATTCTTTTGAGACACCCGGTACTTACGTTGATACGTTGTTATGTTGATAGCCACCAAATTTTGGAGGCGGTGGTTTGTACCAAGAAATTTTGCTGTTGGCTTGTGTTGTACATATATTATTTCCTTTAAAAATACGATTGTTGTGATTAAATTGTGATTATTGTATTCTGCCGATAATGTCTAAACGACCACTGCAAAACCGTATTCAGTCTGAAAATACGTAAAGCTTCCTTTGTTGGCCGTCAGTTATAGACGCTTCGCGGGCCGTGAAATTATAGAGCTGTCAATCGGCGGCTGTCAGCTGGTGAACTGAAAATGGAATCCAGGTGAGGGTTGGGAGGGTTGGGAGGGAGGGGAGGCAGAGTTACAGTCGACAAGGGGTTGAAGCTTTACAGCCTCTGAAGGTTTTATTGCTTCCATCAACTACGGCGGAAAGCGATTAACGTGACTGTGAAATAAAATAAAAAGTTTAACCGTTCTGTTATATTCCCATTTCCTTTCAAACACCTCTTGTAATAAAAAAACATTTTTTTTGTGAACCGTTCCGATTTCAGAGTAAACGATTGATTAAACTAAACAAATTTATAGTTGTATGAAAACATTTGATTCTTTAATTTTTCAATCGAAGCAATAATCGAAGCTGCTTTTTTAATGTTAACTACAAAAAAGTAAATGAAAGGAACCATATCAATCAATGCATTCTACCAAGAAATTCCTATAATATATATTTTTAACATTAAAATTGACTTTTAAATTAGTTAATTTTCCTTTCGTAAAAAAGAGAACGGATAATGTTTACTACAATAAAGTAAATGAGAGGAACTTTAACAATCAATGCATTTCAGCAAAAATTTCCTGTTATGGATATTTTTAACATTGAAATTGACTCTTTAATTAATTGATTTTCCTTTCGTTAAAAAGAGAACGTATAATGTTGTTGAAAGGATCCTTAACAATCAATGCATTTCACCAGTAAGAATTTCCAATAATAAATATTTTTATCATTGAAATTGACCCTTATTTTTTTTTCCTTTTAGTAAAAAAGAGAACGGAACGTTATTCATTTGTTATGTATATAGGATGGTTACAAATGATACTAAGTAGGCTTACGCGCCTTCCATTGATCGTAGCCCGTAGGTAGTCAGACCACGTGATTCATTGTTCGGCCAATCAGCACCGAGGGAAACACAGGTGCGGTCTACGCGCTACGCCAATTGTGCTCCATGTCTACGTCAAATAAATAACACATATTTTATGAGAATACTGGAGAATCAAAATTAAAAATATTTTATAACATAAGAAAAATCTCTCGAAAAATTTGGTTTTATATAAAACAATAATTCTTTAGTAAATTTTATTGATACCCCATTTCGTTTGAAAAATAAACAATTTAGGATGGTATTCATTTTGCATCTACATAACATACCTAGTCTAAGAGATTGCAACGTCAAAAAACAATTCATTTTTAACGGCTGGTTTTTTGATATTTCCTACCTTATTTAATATAGGTATGAAAAAGGTAAGTTTGGCACCTAGGAGTGGTTGCGTTTACCAGTGCGCATCCCCTTTCAATAGGTGATAATTGCAGATTTTTGTATCCTTGGGTATTGTTATCGTACATAACATGTACGTAATATGACAGAGAAAACAAAACCGATTCAAAATATGATATGCAAATGTAGGCGTTAAAATGTTTGCATTTCAATTTACTTAATGGTCAATATTGCTTAAATATTTTATGAACCATAATGAATTAGTCGTGAATCGAAGATTGCCATCAGTCTTTATCTTACAAGAATTATAACAGATCGCCTTCAAAATAGTATATACAATTATAGTTACGTATTTGTTTTTCAAAGTGTAATGCGGTCAAAATTGCTTAACATGTTCAAGAACCACAATGAATTAGATTTCATGAACCATAATGAATTAGTTGTGAATCGAAGATTGCCATGAGTCGGTCTGTGTATCGCATTCTAACTATGTATATACCTACTTTACGTGGATTAGAGCAAGAGAAAACATGATCCGGAATCGATGAGTCGGTCTGTGTATCGCATTCTAACGATATATTTTATATGAGATAGAAAGTGTGAGAGTGATGTCTGGTTCATGAACGAAACGTTGTGGCAACGTGAACCGTGAGTCACCGATTCAATTTAATGATCCGGTCAAATAATACGGATCACTCATTTTTCCCGTCGCTATTACCAGGTTGTTCTTCTTCTATCGTATCGGCAGCGTCCTAAACTCTCTTCCCATACCATCCCATTTAAACTTTATCTTTGGAAGAACACCACGTTAGTTGTGGTGTTCATTAAAGCCAATATTACCAGGTTGTTCTTCTTCTATCGTATCGGCAGCGTCCTAAACTCTCTTCCCACACCATCCCAGTAAGTCAGGATTCAGATGATCAGTGTGTGTGTGTGTGTGTGTGTGTGTGTGTGTGTGTGTGTGTGTGTGTGTGTGTGTGTGTGTGTGTGTGTGTGTGTGTGTGTGTGTGTGTGTGTGTGTGTGTGTGTGTGTGTGTGTGTGTGTGTGTGTGTGTGTGTGTGTGTGTGTGTGTGTGTGTGTGTGTGTGTGTGTGTGTGTGTGTGTGTGTGTGTGTGTGTGTGTGTGTGTGTGTGTGTGTGTGTGTGTGTGTGTGTGTGTGTGTGTGTGTGTGTGTGTGTGTGTGTGTGTGTGTGTGTGTGTGTGTGTGTGTGTGTGTGTGTGTGTGTGTGTGTGTGTGTGTGTGTGTGTGTGTGTGTGTGTGTGTGTGTGTGTGTGTGTGTGTGTGTGTGTGTGTGTGTGTGTGTGTGTGTGTGTGTGTGTGTGTGTGTGTGTGTGTGTGTGTGTGTGTGTGTGTGTGTGTGTGTGTGTGTGTGTGTGTGTGTGTGTGTGTGTGTGTGTGTGTGTGTGTGTGTGTGTGTGTGTGTGTGTGTGTGTGTGTGTGTGTGTGTGTGTGTGTGTGTGTGTGTGTGTGTGTGTGTGTGTGTGTGTGTGTGTGTGTGTGTGTGTGTGTGTGTGTGTGTGTGTGTGTGTGTGTGTGTGTGTGTGTGTGTGTGTGTGTGTGTGTGTGTGTGTGTGTGTGTGTGTGTGTGTGTGTGTGTGTGTGTGTGTGTGTGTGTGTGTGTGTGTGTGTGTCCTATTAACTTTTGATCCGATCAATTAACAAAGTCGAAAATTTCAGAATATATAAACAGTTAAAGCCCTACACAACTTTTGTACTCAGAATTTTGAGTTTTTGTTTAAGTCAGGGGTTATCAACTTTTGAATTTTTACTTTATTTTTCCATATATATCAGAAACCATAAAAGCTAGAACGCTGAAAATTGGTATGAATATAGACAAATACAAAATTTCAAATAAGGTATTTCAAAAAAATTTCAGAGTTTCTCAAACATTTTTTATATAGAAAAATATTTTTTTATGATAAATTTATGTGTATAGGTATTTCCAAAGTTTTTGAAAAAAGCCGTAACACCCCAACTAGATAATTTAATTTTCTATAAAAAATATAAACAGTATAGTGGTACGTCTCAATTTTTTTTAACAATTTTTATAAAAATTGAATTTAATGACGACATCGCTTCATACAATTTGTATGGCAGTCGCCTATACACTATATCTACGAAGACTTAATAGTTCGATACTTCATCTCCAAACATACATACATATTATCATGCTGTTTTCATATTCTGGGTAGGAAAAAAGGACTGACCTCCATACTATCCTATCTTGACATACATACCTACACGTGTTGTATAGAAAACAAAATATCTTAGCATTATACACATTAGCAAAATTTGATGAATTTTGGAAATCACATTATACTAAAAAATATTAAAAAGTATCGAACATTAAATTACTTTCAGTAAAATTACACGTATCGTCCACATAGAAAAAAGTTTGTTAACATTTTGTGTTTTGGTGAATTATATAAAGCGAAAATACAAAAAAAAAATATCGTAATAAAAAGTTTGTTCAGATCTACGGGGCGATTATAAGTATTTTGAAAAAATTCGGTCCAACTGTCCTTTCATCTCTTCGCAGGTCTTCCCAGTATTGTTTTGGGAATTAAACTTTTTCTTAACCTACTGAAGGGACGGGAGGTAATGAAGGGAAGGGAGTTACTGAAGGGCCTGAAGAGACGGGTGGTACTGAAGGGTCTGAAGGGACGGGAGGAACCGAAGGGCCAAAAGGGACGGGAGGTACTGAAGGGCCAGAAGGGACGGGTGGTAATGAAGGACCATTTTTAATTATATAGGCAAGATTGCTGGGGGTTAACTAGTATCATTATAAAATTTAGTATTTTAGTTTTTGGTAATTTTTCACATTGGGTTTAGTATATTTTCGGCAGTTTGGAAAACGGTCACACTGAATATGATCCTCATAGTTGGTTCCTCCCACAACTTCCCTTCGGTGCACTTCGCCCCCACCAGAGGGCACTCCAACAGGTGTGCCATCGTCTGCTTTTCGCCGCAGTCACAAAGTCCATCTTGATTACTCTCCAACATTCCCCATCTCGCCAAATTTGCCTCGGCCCTTCCACACCCCGTTCTTAGTCTGTTCAGAGTTTTCCAGAGACACCATGAAAGGTTCTTCCCTGGGAGCAGGGGCTCGGATGGTTCTTGGGGTGTGGGGTTGCCTAGCCTTTCCTTCCAAAGCATCAAGCATTAGGGTTGTGGCTGTCCTTGGTGTAGTGAAGGAAGATTTTCCTAGAGATAACCTGTTATGATTCTCCTCGTCTGACAGGCGTATTCCCCAGCTGAGTAGTAGAGCGTCAGTCCACTAGTCCCCATGAGGGCAAGCTCCCCATCTCGTGCCCACTAACTTTCTAAGCAAGCAGTTTCGTGCGTTTACCTTTGAATGAGTGCTATTACAATGCAGATATTTTGGGTGGGCGCAGTGCTCGATGTTTTCTCCCCGTCACTGAACCCTGAGTTTGCGCTAAGCCTCTGCATACCTCAGATGGAAGGGTCGCGTAGAACCTTAGATCTTTCACAGCGTCTTCACGATTTCAGTTAACTCAAAATCAAAAGTGAGTGCGTATATTTTGTGAAACGGATCTCTATGGTTAACTGTATCGTAAACCGCACTTAGGTCCACAAAAACCGCACCCGTAATCCTTTTCTAATCGAAGCCATCCTCTATGTGTTGTGTGAGGCTGAGCACCTGACATGTACAAGATTTTCCCGAACGGAAACCCGCTTGCACCTTGATAAGTTTTGTTTCAATTGTATCAGTCACTCTATTCAAGATAACTCTTTCAAAGAGTTTGTTGAGGTGGCATAGTAGTGAGATGGGTCAATAGCTCTTCTTATCGTTCGGATCCTTCGGCGCCGATGACTTGGGCCTTTTTCCACTCTTCGAAGATATTTTTTTTTTTGAAATGCAGGAATTAAACAGAGTTGTCAGCCATTTCAGTGTCTGAACTTTTTTATTTGTTCCGGCCAAATATTATCGATTCCTGCTGCTTTCCTTGGTTTGAGGTAGGGGAGGAATGGGTAATGGGAGCTAGCGGGTAATGGGAGTTAGTACAATATCCATGCACAGGAATGTACAAGTCTCGCCGAAACGACACAAACGGCTTCGAAAACTCTCGGTTATGCAACGTGATCGCCCCTAGCCGGCTCAGTTTCGTGTTTATAGTGGTGATGAGAAGAAGTTTGTTTTGTGTGTCATCGTTATAAAAAAATATCAAATTTGGCAACCAATGTAAGTACCTGGATATTTATCATTCTGTTGTATTTTGTGTTTATTAAATGCTATGTTTTATATATTTTACAATAGAAGTGAAAGATAAATAATTTAGCAATGCTTGTTTGTGTTATTTTAATCGATTCGGGGTGTATAACATTCGGGTAATGGGAGCTAGAAGCGCTCCCATTGCCCCGCTATGGTTACTATTATCCCTTATGTAAAATATTATTCTAATACTATGGTATTTATTTTTTAGATGCCGCGAACTAGAATTCGAACCACATCAAAGGCCAGTTGGATCATGGAAACGTTAGAGAACACTATTGATTTTATACGAAAGGAAGGAATAAAGTGGTAAAGCAGTTTAATATATCCTTTAGTACGCTGAAGAAACGGTACAGCCCCCCTAGACAACGTGTCATTTAGCTCAAGAAAAGAAACAAGAAAAAATAACTCAATGACATGTGACAGTTGTCACGTGACTGGCAACTGTCACTTCCAAATATTGATTTATCTTTTCTTGAGCTGAATTACACGTTGTCTAGGGGGGCTGGTTAGCAAATACTAATGATATTACTTAAAATCGATCTCCGCTGCTTGGGAGAAAAGTTCCATTTCTAGTGGAACAGATACTTGCGAATTATATCCTCGATATGTCTTATATGTTTTATGGTTTAACAAGCAGCCAACTGCGTAAAATATGTTATATTATCTGATAGATTTGCTTTATTTTTGTTGATTATGATGTTTTGTTGATTACTTTATATTTGTGACTTGTTTTAGTTTCTATTGTGTTAACAAAGTAGGCTTAAATTGGTTTAGTATTATGTGATGGCTCTCATTACACATATAAAGGGTTTTTGGCTCTCATTACCCGATGTGCTGGGTAATGGGAGCGAAGGTAAGCTTTTACTAAAACGTGATTTTCATTGACTAAGAGTTGGTTTATAAATATTTTGTTAGCAATTTTTGAAAGACAAATAATCAATGGACTGATCAGTGTCAAAAAAATTAAATCATTATCATATAAACTCGTACTTTTTTCAACATTTCCTTACATGGCTCCAATTTCCCCATCCTCCCCTACTTTATAGCAGCTTCAACTTCCCCTATAGAGAAAAGATTCTGAACATGTTTGATTCTTCGTTCTCGACTCTCTGCAACCCTTACGCGGTACACTGAATTATCTCAAAATAAAAGTTTTGTAGGCCTGTAACTTTTTATATACTCTGAAATTTTAGGCTCTGTGCATTGAGCGGATCAAAAGTTCTAAGGGGGTTGGACACACACACACACAGACACAGAGACATACAGACACACAGACCCACTTAATGATCAACTCCGAATTCTGATCAAGTCCATATATACAGTATATATGCTGCGAAACTTTTAAGTTGGTGCTATGGGGGTTAAGTTACCAATATGGAGGTCTTGGAGGTATGGCTCTCGTGGATAGAAACATAGAGGGTTTGAAGCCCTGTTCCACTTTATTCGTTTGGGCAGAATCGAACCACCGGACGAATGAACCTTTCGCATGTTTGGATTAGGATCGAACTAATCGACGTGTACCTGTTTCACGGTTTGTCCACACGTGTTATATGGACGAACCGTCCCCCAATATACTATACAATACCGGTAGTAATCGTATAGCAAATATATGCACAATATTAAACGGTTATAAATAAGAGCAGTGGGTATCTCAATATTGAAAGATGATTTACTTACATGAATCTTTAATCAAACACAAACAAGTATATAATATACAGTGAAATAATGATTATTACTAATTAAATTACGAGTATAATTTCGCGGACAAAATGGAGATGATGAAGCGCAACACCTGACCGAACGGAAGCCCACAGAAGATGGCCGGCGCCTCATCGAACCGCTGTTTATAACGGTCGGGTCGCCTGGCGGGGGAAAGGCTAGTTGGCTTCGTCTGCCACAGTGCTTTTTGACTTCAAAGTTGAAAAAACCACGAAAAATATAGACCTGGCATACAAATCTCGCGTATCTTAGCTTGAAACTTTTGTCAATATGCAAAGAGAAATAATTTCTCTTCAAGAAATCGACAGTTGGAAAACATAGATGGGTCGATGGCAGAGCGGTTAGCGCTATTGGGTTAGTAATCCAGTGGTCGCGAGTTCGAATCCTGCCTCAACCGATTTCGTTCACCTATAGCACAAGCATTTATACTTCTTTTAGGGAACGTAGGAAGATGTATATGTACTTGTTTAACAAGTAAATGTTCATTTAAAAAAATACCTTAAAATATTAATTTATTTGCGTTTAAATGTTTATTGATCGGTACGTATTCTTCAATTGTAAATTCTATCGCCATCGACAGTTGGATATCATGTGTTACATGCAACTAGTAAGAGAAATAAATTCTCTTGAACGAATCGACAGTGTGGATAGTGAAGTTTGACAAATAAAATTTTGTGTCTTCTGTATAATCCGAGCTATCTGATTTTAGTTTATTTGATTTCATTTATGCAGAGTTCAATGTTGAAGTCCCACTCGTTTTAAATGTAAAATATTTCGTTTTTACATTTACTTATATGGAATAGCGGAGAGTCGTGATTTCACAATTTTTAAGCATGTTTTTCTACAATAAAATTCCTCAACTATTATCATGTAGAGACTATGAGTTTCATCGTGATGTGTTTGTATGTATGACATACCGCATATTCTTTTTATGTCCTCTCTTGATCATAAAATTAAAATTCCCATCGACTTGATATTTACATCATGTGTGGAAAGTGCATAGACCTACAGCTGATTAGACAATTATATTTCCATAGATAACCGTTAATTTCATCCATTTACATTGTTTTGTTTTGTTTCGTCTTCTCTACAACCCAATCGAAAAGGCCGATTGACTTTTATTGGTATTAGGTATATAATGTAAGTTATATAAACTTACGGCTGATTGATTTTTCATATATGTATCCGTTGATGTACTCTCTGTGATTTCATCTGAAAAAAGAAATTCAAAATGCTCCCACGTTTTGGGAAATAGAGATTTTTTTATTTGAATTTTTGATGCAATAGAAATAACCTCTTCAAAAGTGCATTCAGGTTTTGTCAACCTTTAAAGAAAAATCTATGATCTGTTAATTGGTAAATTACATATTTGTATGAAAAATGTATCTATAACAGAAATAAAATAATTTCTGTATGGGAAAATTCTGTATGGGAAAAATGAATTGTCGACTTTATATTGATATTGTGTTTGTTTATGTTATTGTATGTGTTTTTATAGAAAAGTATATTTTTTACTCTCCACTACTACGAATGTAATAGTATGTAGGTATAAATATACATCTAAATACTATCACCCCATCTTCCTCACGGGTAAGCAAGAGGGAACCGAACACCACATTCTTCTATCTGGACCCATCGCCTGAACAACATTCATGGATTGTCGCATACAAGCTCGTCTATTGTTAAAGTAAATTATTTTCATCAGGTATCATGTAGAGAGTGCACACTATGAGTCGTGACAATGTTTTTGTGTGTATGATCAATTATAAACACTTTCGTCCACCGGGAAATTAATATTCGTTTTGGAATCTAATATAATTATGTACCAACTTCATAAAAATGCATTATGGGATTGTCAAACTTACAAGGAAAAAAAAATGTACTTAAACTTTTAAGTGGAGAGTTTAGTGTTAGCCACAAGCCACTCGCTTTGTCTTGTTTCTAAAATAATCAAATAAGAATTTGAAGGATCCAACTCTTTAATATATACAGGAAACATCGATGTTTTTCAAATCGCCATTTTTAAGTTAGGTATACAATAATTATACATGTACAACAAACACAATAAATACATTTATTTGACTCAGTATTTCAATGAAATATATATGCCTACACAAGACTCGTAGAATATGAATTTCTGTCTTGAAGATATTTTTTTCCTTTTAAGATAAATTTTGCTTCCGAGTTTTTTTATCCAAATTCTCATGAGCATTAATATAAAAACAAAATAACTCCACGAAAAGTTTTGCAGAAATGGTGAATCCACCTACGACGAAACATTTCATTAGTAATGCCTCGAAAGTATCCCTTCGGAGATATATGGAACTACAATATAGAAAAAAACCTCCCCCCACTTACCGTTTCGTCGTCTTAAGAGAAGGGGATAGGGTGAAGGGAGGTGTGTGGGGGGGGGGACAACGGGGGCCCTCAGAATGAATCTAGCGGTTTACCGGTTTCATTAGTAAGGCTGTCCAATTCCGGCAAGAATCCTCCCCTTTCCTCCCATATTCCCCTACCCTATACCCCCTTGGCTGGGGTAAAAAATGGAAAGAAAAATAAATCAGAGTGCGCCGTCGGATTTGGCTGCCACTCCTATTGGAGCCTCTAATAGAGTTTTGGATTAACTACATTGTAAAGACTTTTTTTGGATCCATTCTTGCTCTCATCGCCTTTTGCATTCACATTACCCAATCAATGTCGTTTTTTCTTGGCGTCTAAATAGAAGTTATCATATTTGTATAATGCATGAATCGTATTTGACTTACTTTATTAGACATTTTTCGTACCACTAACCTGATTTTATCAAATCAAATCATATGATATTATATAATATCTATTTAGGTTCAGAACTTTTAAGGCATATTTAACCGACTTCATATCATAAAATCATTTTTTTATTAAATCGAATCAAATGATATAATATGATATATATTTAGGTTCAAAACTTTTAAGGCACATTTAACCAACTTCATATCATATAATCAATTTTTTATCAAATCGAATCATATGATATAATATAATATAATATAATATCTATTAAGGTTCAGAACTTTTAAGGTATATTTAACCGACTTCATATCATATAATCATTTTTTACTCCTCACTAACCCAAGGGGATAAAGTGGGGAGTTATGATTTCGCAATTTTTAGGAATATTTATTTATTGCAGATTATCAACTAGTATCATGCTGAGATTGTATTCTGAAAGTTTCGTCACAACGTATCTGTGTGTGTGTGCTATGTAGGTACGGGGTGTTTATTTTACTTTATCGTTTATAGAAAAAAAGTACCTACTCATTCGATTCTTTTCAAATTTTGCAAATATTTTGAAGGATATTTGAATAGTTCTTTTCAATTTTTTTAACTGTCAAATATTTCAATGTGACCCCAAGCTCAGGAAAATTAAAATTTGAAATTTTTATTTTCAAATTGGTAAATAGGCACATCACTTTCATAAAATGGTATTGAAGAAGTATTAAGTTTTCATAATAAAATATTTAAATAAAAGATAATTTAACAAACTCATTTCGTGAAAATGCTGAATATTTTCCATACAAAATTTTAATAATTTATAGGTGACTTGTTAGTGAGAAGTTTAGTGTCAGCCACAACCCACTCGTGTATACTATACTATACTATCACGTCCTTTCCCTATTTGGCTAGGCGAGAGAACCGAACGCCAGACTCCTCTCTCTTGACATCCATTTCTTTTATTTCTTATTAACTTTGAAATCTTTTATTTTTATTTTGTAGACACATTATACCTACAGAGAAGAGACTGAAATTTAGGATTCATTGATTATTGTTAAGTCTTGGAAAATGAAAATTTCTTTATCGATCGGTATCTGAAATAAAAAAAAAACTCGCTTTACTCATGGCGAATTAACCAAACAATTAAATACAATCAGACATCAACGTCAAGTCTGTAATACTATTTTTTTTTAGTTTATTGAATACATGTAAGTTTTTGATCTTATTTTCACGAAAGCATCAAAAAAACTTAGCATCTGCAATTTTATAAAAAAGTCTTGTAGGTTATAAATTAATAATTTGTGAAATACATTTAATTTACTCCGAATTTCCAGATTTTCTGAGCAGAGGGGTTTTAATTTGTTGGGTTTTGTTTCCTCTCACAATTTATTTTCTAAATATTTTTCTTTGCAGTAACGAGAATTTAATAATTCTTTGTGAGAAAAGCGGTTGAATCATAAATTAAATGAAAAATACAAATTAGATATCGCGTCATTTTAATAAATTTTTTTTCTCCAGCTTTCAAGATTTTAGATAAGAATTTATACATAAGTACTTATGAGTAGGTACCTGCAAATATATATACTTGTATTTAAAACGATGATTTAATATTTTAATTGGTTTTTATAATAATGCATGTATTCTAACCTAATAAGCACACAATTCAAGTCGATAATGAAATTGAGATTTATGAAGTAGGTCAATATGGACACAGCAGACTTTAATATCGGAAACGTGAAGGTCTACAACCGGATCATAGATATGTTTTTCCATTTTATATTGGTGGCCTATTTGATGCATATTTATGTTTAATGTAATCTAGATTTTTATTTTTTTCAATATTTAAATTTGTGAATAATTTAAATTCTATTAGATTCAATACCTATACATCCAGGACTATGCCCCTTGACATACATATTATTATGAGTCAATACCTACATGCCGCGCTGATATGTATGTTCCGGTATGTGTGGGGAAAAAAATCTAATCCGGGCATTTTTTGTGACCGCAAAGAATTTCATTTGGTGGCATTCATCCTTCTCATGTCTTTCCCTGGACCAGATTGTTCTCTGGAGGAGGGGAAAACTCAATTGGTTTCGGGGGAGGATTCAGGGATGAATTTAGAAGTGAAATATGTAGAATATTTCCAGATACACTTGTGCATACCTACATATAGATCTTCACTATAATATATCATTCAAAACATTTTCACTATAAAACATTTTCGAGATTCCAAGAAAAAATGCCGAATTATAGGTGTCAAAGAATAAAAACCATTCAATAAATCGAAAATCAAATATGTTGATAAGGAAATATCATCACTACTAAAATAAATACTTTAACTTTATATGCATTTATATTTCGGAAGAATAATTTGTATGGAGACATTTTCCTGAAAATGATGAGTTCTGAAAAACAATTTTTATTCAGCTTTTTTTACTATAGATAGCAATATCTTTTACATCGTAAGAAGAGAATCTTAAAAAAAGTTTCAATAAATTTATTATTGGTGCTCATATGTATGCTCAATGTATACAGATCGATCAAGAAAGATAATTATTATAGGCCCGAGATATCAGTTGGCCCTTAAATCGTTGGATTTGGTAATCCAAGTTAAAAGTTTAGGGAAGATTAAATTTCATTCGCGTATTTCAGTGCAAAATGAAACGTCAGTTACGTAATCTTCAACTATAGATATATTTTACGTTTTTCTATGGTTATTGTCTATAACGCATCTGTCAAATTGTAATAACCTTAAATGATACGTGACGCGAAGCTGTGACTAAATATTATTTTATTATTATAACAACACATTATTTTATTTGTTTCATTACACAGCATGTTATTTTTTCAATTTTTTATACCGATCGATGTCTTTTTTTAATTAAAATCAAACATTGTAGTGAAAAAATGTCATTGAATATGTACTACGTACGTAGTACTTCAATGCGAAATATATGTACATTTTACAGATGGATATGGAACTAAGTGATAATGTTAAAATAGTGTCTTATGTAGAAAATTTAAGAATACACATTATATATATAGAAACAGGATGGATTAATTTAAAAAGTGGGATGAAAAAACATCGCAAAAATAAAGTTGCGTGCCTAACGTTTCATTATGGCTGACAGTTTATTTCGTTTGTTGTCAGGCAATACATTATAATTATGTAAAAAAGAAAATAAATATTAAATACATGAACCACTTCTATATCAAGTCTTTTATTTTAACAACAAAAATAAATCATGATTATAATTATTATGCATAGTTATTTGTAGTATAAAATGAAATAAAACATTAATGCGTGCGGCGATTAGTACGCCACCTGGCGAAAAAGATTAGAAACAATACTTAACTCAAGATTTAGACACGCGATCCGCCAGAAACGTTGAGTTAAATATTTGTCGTTTAGTGACGTATTTAAGGGAAGATTAGGTACTGAAATACGCAATATTTTTGTTAAACTTGAGTTAAACTCCTAAGGGCCGACTGAAATACTGGGCCATAGTTACCTACTTCCAATTTCATTAACAGAACACATAGTAGGTACATGTATTTACTAATTTGGTTGCTAATTACTAACGTGTAGAAATTGTCGACGGGCAATAAGTCCGCCACATAATGTGAAAAATATTGTATTTGTCATAATAAAAGAATATTAATAAATTGTTTGATAATTTATAATGCAGCATTAAAACAAAATCATCTCTTATGAAGCCTGCTCTGTTAATACTAAAAAAGTTAAAGGGAGATTCATCCCCCCCTCTCTTCTTCTGTATCAAAGTGATATCCTCTAGGTACATCTCGTGTCATTTCATTACCAGAGCTTTTTTATTTATCTCTGATTATCGTCGCTTATTGCGTAGATGCAACGCCCTTTTTCAATTTGCGGTAGAAATTTTGAATTCATTCATTTGACTTTGATATATATTTTAATCGATTGTTACTACAAATGAAGCTTTTAGATTTAGAACTTTTCAACCCTTTTACTCTTTTGGAATTATGATCTAAAAGTGTTTCCTTTCTAAAAGTTTTGACTGACAGAACATTTATTAGTTTGTTAGATTTAAAATTCCGCATTAATTTTAATGTTTTTTTCGTCTTATTCCCAAGTTTATGTTGTAACTCCGAAAATAACTGTATATGACATTTAAATATGAGCACCTACCTTTTTATATTGGTACTTTCTTCTAGAACATTATTCTACTCCAAAAAGGTCTATATGGTACCTACACAATACACATTTATCAAAAACGAAGATTGTATGGATATTTTTTTTGTTATTCGATATTGACAGTTTCATTTAGGTATATAGTAATACTAGCGGACCCGACAGACGTCGTCCTGCTCGAACTATTTGTGAAACAAAAAAATGTATGTAACATATATTTGAATCATATCGATGTTATTATTCGCTGAGCAAACTTACATTTTCTTGTTCGATGAGCAGCTAAACACTTTGAGGATATATTGATTGTCATTTCGTATATAATTGCAATACAGCATAATATATGGCCAGATTTCTTAGTGTTGTTAGATGGAAAAAAAAAACGTTGCTAATTTGACATTAGCGCTACGTATTATAATTTATTTAAAATAAAAAAATTCCATTTTGCGAATCTAAACCATTCAGGGATTCACACAAACACACACAAAAAAATTCATCAAAATCGGTTCAGGCGTTTAGGAAGAGTTCAGTGACATACACACGTACAGAAGAATTATATATATAAAGATGAACTAATAAATAACTGAAGATGGCCGTAAAAAATCAATTGTTTACTTAAACGTCGAAACAATAATATAATTGACCACATCAATAGAAATATTATATGGATTGGGGTATCATAGATTGGGCCAATTCAATTGTTAACACAATGAAAGCTCCATTTCGTTCTTTTCGTAACGTGTTCAAATAAACGAATGTTTTTCGTTTGACACAATTATCAAAATTCTCACGATTTTTGTCCTCAAATGAAGCAAATCGATGACGATACGGGTCCAGGGAGGAGACGATATGAGTGGAGAGGCGAGATCACAAGGGGAGTGATCATATTAGATAACAAAATAATAACACAATAGAATAAAACATTATGTCAACTTGAACGGACAATAATTTATATAATTTTTATCTCGACGACAGCCATATTAAATTCAGCGTGATTCACGTCCTGTTTATGGCTTATATTTGATATTGAATCATGTTAACTATTAGTTTTGGTTATATGTATAATCGAATACTCAAGGTGGATGCCTAGAACGAATGTGTGACAAAGCAATTTATGATAGGATAAGGAGATTGTAAAGATTGAAATATTGTGAGTAGAACGAAGATAAATGCTTGGAGATGGTTCGGACATGTAGATAGAATGAACGACGAATGCCTAACAAAGAAAGAAAACATGCTGAAAAGAGTGAAATGAGACGTAGAGGTCGGCCGAGAGAGAGTTGTCATGATCAAACAAATGAGATTTTGAAAGATGGTAACATACAATATCAGAATAATTGAAAAGTATGCATGACGCGACGCATGGATGCAAATGAGGCAAAACGTGTATGACAAGATGGAAGAGTCTGGCGTTTGGTTTTCTCTGCCTACCCCAAAAAGAGAAACGGAAACGGAAAATATCTACTACAAAAAAATAATGTTGGGGTCACGTTTGTAGAATGGAGGATAGCCGGGTCCCAAAGAAAGTATTGGACACCTGTCCTGATGGAAGAAGAAGCAGAGGGAGACCTAGGATGAGATGGCTGGACGACATCGAGGGAGATATAAGAGCGGTCGGACAGACAAATTGGAGGAGACTTGCTGTTGACGTGGCTGGATGGAGGCAGTTTCTTGAGGAGGCCAAGGCCCACACCGGGCTGTAGCGCCTTTGCTGATGATGATGATGGGGTCATATTATTTCACTGCGATTTCTGTATGGATTTTCAAGACAATTAACGATAAGTTTTACCATCTTATTAAAATAATATTTATAATTCAATCGGAATTCACTTTGGGGCATATTCTGAAACAACTATGTAATTTTTTAATAACCAATGATGAATTATTTATACTATAACGAATTAGGCGCTTTTCTTTACTGACGTAATCAGTAATCAGTGTTGTTGGTCTGACATTTCTTTCATTCCGTTTTTTATTATTTTCTCTCGAAGAAAATTTCAAAACAAATCACAGCGCGTTTTTCCCACAAATAATGCTAATAATAATAACGTTGTTTTATTATCAAAAATAAAAATCGTGTCTAAATAATACATAGGAAATTGAGTCTGTAGATTAATGTTGAAGATATGGCTTTTTACGATATTTTGATTATTCTTTTGATGCGAAATTGATTGCCGCTTGGCAATCGATGAAAATATCCGGGTATTGATCGCCGTACTTATAAAACCATTAAGTATCTTCATACAATGCGACCCCAAAAAATAAATTGACTGGGTACTTGTCGATGAATAAATGTACTTCTTGAATTAGATACACGATTTATTGCCTTTTGGACGATTTGTGATTGAAGATAATTTTCATTGTCTTTTAATGAATTCTGATGTTTTTCATTACAAGTACTCAATGCTTAATCAATCCACTTATTTACTCTTACAAATGACATAAAATCATTCAATTGATGTAATATTCTTTATGTTATAAATCTCAGAAATACTTTCAGTATATTTAGGAAGTGAAGAATCAGAATTCTTAAATAATTTGTACTTCTGGAAGTATGAATACCTGGAAAAGTTTTAATGAATTTTAATGTGACGAAGAAAAAATGCTGAAGCTCATCTTCTATCATCTAGCGTTATAAATTTGGTCTAATATTAGTTGCTAAAAAGACGAATTTTAATCCCAAAATCATTTGTTGCCTTGAATTTGGTCCAAGATTTGGAGCCACACTCAGGTTTCAGCAATTTTGTTAATTAAACTAAAGTATGTTTAATAAATACATAAAAAAGATACAATAATTTGAGATAATTATAAATTAACCATACCTACCTACCAATTGAAATAAAATATTTATCCTTTTAGAGGCCATGTATGTACATAGGTATGTGGTCGTATATAGGTTGTCGACATTATATTGACTCGTTTAAAATTCCTACTCGTCGTTGGCCCGCAGTGCACCAACGAACGAACGTACGTTGGCACAAAGTAAATTTGCTTATGATTTCCATCATTTTTTCACGGGGGTGAGTCGTGTGAGCAAACATCCCCGCCCCATCCAGCACAGCCCCTGTCACTGTAGAGAGAGAAACGTCAGTTTGCGCGCGTACTTTGACATTGTTTTTTCCGCGTATCTTCCCGCGCAATCGGGCCCGGTTGTCATGTCATACGTATATCAAGTTGATCGCTCTCTACACTTCTCGTCTGTATATGTATGTATGTATGTAGGTTGTCAGAGGTAGGAGGGTATAGTACGAAGACGAAGGCAGTTTGGGGTTGATGTGCGTGTTAGACTAGTGTATGTACCTATTTATGTACAAAGTAGGGTACGGAGATGTTCCTGAATTGATTACTGTCTTACATTAAGATGACACTCGTGTGTTTGTATAATTAAATTTACACGTTGTTCGTACACATACCTATCTTTTATGTAAAGTATTAATTAAATATAACTACATACACCCTATGCCTTCGTGGCACAGTTGGTTAGGTATCTGACTGCTGATCCAAAGGTCCCGGGTTCGATTCCCGGTGGAGACACAGTTTTTAATTGTGTTTTCAGTCTGGATCTGTGAGACGATTAATATCGTAAGGCTTCAGATTGTGGCAACTTGTTATTGAGTGCGTGTTAAATTAATATTTGGTATGTATAGTACCTGTGAGTTGCCCGAGAAGTAATGTAAAATAAAATTAAATGTAAATGCCTAATTACAATCACATATCTTATATTCTCAAATATCGAATTATTAACTTTGTGATACAATTAACAAAAAATTTACTGCACTTTCTTCTACAATTATTTTATTCCTATCCAGGACGACTGTTTCGCCTGGTGTAAACCTTTTCAACTGATCGTCCTGGTTGTCCTGGAAAAGAATAAAATAATTGTAGAACAAAACAGTGTTTATTTTTTAAATTTTTTACTATATTTTTTATTAGGTAGGTATAGATTACTTCTTGAAAATTTGCTTGATGAGGAAACGGTTAGTTCCGAATCCAGTGTAATAAAAAAATATATAATTAATATTTTATCACAAATGCATAAATTCCAACACAGTTCTTATTTTTCGCAAAGAAAGTATCTACATAGATTGCTTCTAAGTTATTTAATATGTTACTCGTATAGGATACTCATGACACGTTATTAATGTCTTGTCTTAATCTTAAAAATGTATAAATCTGTACTTGATCATAATCTAGTATTTATTCTACTATACAATTAATCATAAAAATTGGTTGATATCAAAGTTGAGTATGAAATTGCCATTAATTTTTGTACAAATTAATGTTATATTTCAATTAATATTAATCTCAAAGATTGCTTAAGTCAGCTGATCTTAGTATTTTTTAATCAACTTCATGAGTTACCCTGCATAAAATACATAACTATACAAACAATGAATCGTTGCCAACATATTTTTTTTCGATAATGGAGTTTATGAAGATTGTTGGTACATTAAAAAGTCATGCATATATTTTGACAAAAACAACGTACTGGAGGGGTCTCGACCAAGAGGACGCCCACCAAAAAGATGGCGAGATAGTTGGCAGTCCACATCACAGGAGCCTGAAAATGCAGCATAAAGCAGGCCCTGGGCCTAATGAAAGAAGAAGAAAACTCGTAATATTTGTTCATTGGAATCTTAAAAAAACAATTTGAAGACATCTCACGAGAATTAAAATCATATTTCAATAGGTAGGTAATCATTTTCATTATTCGCGTCTTCTGATAGGTACTACCCCATTTTAATGATAAAGCAACTAAAATATTAATTTTCCTAACATATTAATTTATTGACAAAATATAACACAGTAAGTTAGGTATATAAACATTACCTATTAAAATACATATGCATGATCCCCTTTTCACCCTAATTAATATTGTTGGATAAAAAAATAAATATCATATGGAAACATGTTCTAACATCATTTGAAAACATTTAACGAGAAAAATTTTTTTTTTCATAGATAGTATGGATAAATCTGAAAGGGTCATTAATGAACCATTATGTAAAAACAATGTTTTTACATTGATTTATTCAATAAACACAAAACAAATTTCATGTAACCATAAATTTGAAGTACCTAATACGAAAAAAAAAAATTTAGGTACATTAAAATTCCTTCTCCCATCAAAATTTGGTGACACTGGTTGAAAAAGGATTGATACTTAATATTCATAAGAAAACTTTTTGTAATTAATCAGATATCTATGTACAATCAAAAATCTTATAACCTGTAAGCAGTACTGTACTCTACATATATTACATATATCGAAGATTATTGACAGGTTGAATACCTTGTTTTAAGGTCATAGCAGTTTTATAGAAAATAAAAAAAAATAGAAAACAAAAAATAAAACATATTTATTCACAATTTTAAATGATTATATCTTGCACTAAGGCATATAGAGTTGTTATTCTTGAACCAGATGGGAAAACAAGATAGTCATCGGATTTTGAAGAAGTCTGCATCGGAAGGTTTCCCCTCTTGATGTTGTTTGGTTGGTAGGTACATAGGTAACTGGGTACTTTCCTGTTCTCTTCCATCCTGACTGCTTCACCCTTGATGCCTGCTTTGGATGGAGGGTGATGGCTACTGATGATAACGACTACAGGTCCTCGTTCTCTCTCTCTATTCCAGTTCCCATCGCCTGCTGTATAATGGGTTTTGTAAGTATCCCAATTTAGGGAGTGTGTATCTTGGATCTTCTACAGTTGTACTATCATCCTGGAAATGTTAATTGTTTTTGGAGAAGATTTTTTTCCATGTTTGATAACGAATAAACATTTAGTTTGTTTTGCCAAACTGGCCAAGTTTATGACTTTTTTATATTTAATTAAAAAAAAAAACGTGCATAGGCTCTTAAACTGAATGCGTGAATTTTTTTACTTTACTATTAAACTATTTTATATGGTTGGTTGGAATATATTGCCTTATGGAAATAAGCTCGTCATTGTGCACTTATTTTCTAATGTGTGCAAAATGTTAAAAATAAATTAATTCAAACGAACATACTGAC
Organism: Molanna angustata; assembly: GCA_963576475.1. Classification (NCBI taxonomy): domain Eukaryota; kingdom Metazoa; phylum Arthropoda; class Insecta; order Trichoptera; family Molannidae; genus Molanna; species Molanna angustata. The sequence continues at coordinate 30,016,248 of OY754968.1, read as the reverse complement.
GAAAAAATATAGGTAATGAATATGCTAGCCCTAGAAAAGTATTTCCTAGTTGGGCAGCAGTAGTCTACTTGTTGTTGTCATTGTAAATATGGTATGCTGAAAAAAAAATAATAAAAATACATAGTGCACACAATTATAGTACCCTCGTGTTATATAAAATATTCTCTGTTATCCAACTGTCGATTCGTTCATGAGAATTCAATTCTCTTAATGAATCGACATTATTAAGCCAAGATGCGTGTACGAAGGAAAATTTTGTATGGTGTAGTGGACTTTTTGCATGCTAATAACACCAACTAGAGGCCTCGCAGCATATATGTTCCCATACATGGATTTACTCAGAATTCGGAGTAGAACATTTTATGTGAGTTTTGTGTGTGTGTGTGTGTCTGTGTGTGTGTGTGTGTGTGGGTGTGTGTGGTGTGTGTCCCCCCCCCATTATATCTTTTCTTTTGATCCGCTCAATTTATAGAGCCCAATTTTTCAGAATATATAAACAGTTATAGGTCTACAAAAGTTTTATACTCAGAATTGTGAATTTTTGTTTCAGTCAGGGGTTATAAACTTTTGAATTTTTACTTTTTTTTCAATATATCTCAGAAACCATAAAAGCTAAAACGCTAAAAATTGGTATAAATATAGACAAATACAAAATCTCAAATATGTTTTTTTAAAAAAATTCCAGGATTTCTCAAACATTTTTTATTAAGAAAAATATTTTTTTATGATAAATTTATGAGTTTAACTGCCTATATTTCCATTTTTTTTTTAAAATATCGAAAAAAGCCGAAATACCCCAACTAGATAATTTAATTTTATTTAAAAAAATATAAACATTGTATTACCACATCTCAAATTTTTTTAACAATTTTTATAAAAATTTAATTTAGTGACGACATCACTTCATACAATTTGTATGGTAGTCGCCTATACACAATATGTAAGAAGACTTAATAGTTTGATACTTAAATCTCCAAACATACATACATACCATCATCCTGTTTTCATATTCTGAGTAGGAAAAACAGACTGACCTCCATACTATCCTATCTTGACAAACATACCTACATGTTTTATATAGGAAATAAAATATCTTCAAATATTTATTAATTTGTGTTGTTTATAGTTTAGTACGTATTCTTTGATTATGCATACTATCGCCATCGACAGTTGGATCTCATGTGTTACATGCAACTAGTTGATATTATAAGTGTGTCAAAGATAATCAAATGAGAGGAAAATAAAATCAAATATTAATTAAACTATGTACCTATATGAAAAAAAATCGAACGAATTATGTATAATAGGATTCACAATTAATTGGATTGACCGATTAAATGCATTCATTTAAAATAAGTTAGAACGGGTGTAGCTTTCAAATAAAGAAACTGCAATGAAACGAGGTGAAATTTTCCTACTGCTGGAGTAAGATAAGGGCGCCCCCCCATTCCCTCAAACGTACCCCCACACCCACCAGTCACCCCCGACCAATATTGAATATTGCATAATTTAGTGCCTATTCAGTTTGACAGAGGGGGTTGATACTTCAGAATATGTAATTATTTATTCTACCCATTACGGAGGGTATGTATTCATTATGTTATGTAATAATATTATGTAAAACAAAATCAAAGTCACTGTGGGTAATTTTTAAACACCGCCATCTATTTAAGTATTTTAATAATGATATTTTACAATTTTCAGTGACGTATATATATATATTTATTTATTAATATACTTATAAATAGAAAATAGTTATTAAGGTTTGTATGTCCTGACAAAACTTATTGATTTCACATTAAAAAAATGAATATGTCCTTGTAACAAGTACATATACATCCTCATACATTCCCTAAACTAAGCATAAAATCTTGTGTTATTGGTCGTGGCAGGATACGAACTCGCGACCACTGGATTACAATCCCAGTGGATTACATAGACCTACGTAAGTCAATGTTGAATGTTACATTTAATAAAGCATTTTTATAGCTGTCTCAATAACATGGTATGTATAATATCTTTAGTTTTTCATAATGTTTTAAGTCAAAAAATTGAGTAATTCAATTTTTATTTTCGTTTTCTCTCAATATAACAAACTTCCATTCAACAATAGAGTATGTGGTGAAATTTTATTTTATATATTTATCTTTTTGTACATTATCTTTTTGTAAATTCTGTACATTCTTTTTGTAAAACAAATATAATTCACATTATCGATAAACATTTTTTGTTTCACTTTATGGTATCATTTTACAATAGATTAAATGAAATAAAACACAACTTTGCGTACATCACTAAAATAATTATAACATTTATTCGATTGAATAAACATTCCTCTACATATTATATAGGTATGTTTATATTTAATCGAACAAAAGTTGTGTTTTCTTTAATTTAATAAAATCTAATGCACACTTGTGGGCTTATTGCCATTAGGCGATTTCTTTCAAATAACCATTTTTTATAGATATTTTTATAGCTTGTACCTACAAATACAGAAGACACAAAATTTCATAATAATATTCCGCCGTTAATGGAAAAATATCCAGACATTACTCATTGTTTAAAATAATATAATTAATAAAATAAGCTTGTAAACTGAAAAATCTTTACTCTTCACTATTATTACTACATAGTTTGGAAGAATAAAAACAATATTTTCTGTTGATATAATTTAGACACGAAATGTAAATTCTATTATCAATGGATGTTGCTGCGCTCATGAAAAATTACAAAACAGAGTTGAAGTGGAAAAGTTGGCCTGGCCATGCCTCTCAAACATCAGTCATCGTTTGTCATTAAAACAATATTTTCCAGCCATTTGTGTCGTTGAATCGACAATGTGGGAGTGCCTATGAGTATAATTGAAACGAAACGAATTTCAAAAATACTCGTCGAGGTTACTTTTTTTACGACTTGTTGGTTGTTTTAAATTATTTCACCTAGCTTTTTTTTCAATATGAAATTGCAGGTTATGCAACTCGCTGTAGGGATGGCATCATTAAAAATGAAAAATAATGTATTTTTCTATAAGACTGTCGTGTCAGTGAAATTTTTTTTATTTAAATTTGTAAAAGCGAAGGATTTTTTTTCTTTTTCAAAGTTTGAAGATACCACACTTCAAAATGCATTTAAAAGTCACGAGTTGGAACAAAAAATATTCTAAATATTGTACGAGCATTTGAATCAAACCCATTATTTCTTTAAATTCGTGAAAGCATGTTTGCCATTTTGGAGTATTGTCATAGAAAAGTATACCTAATATTGTCATAGAAAAGTATAATATTGTTGGTTGCAAGAAATTGTCTTGTGGCAATAAACCCGCCATTGTACACAGTATTGTACATGAAGTTTAATAAATAAAAAAAAATAATATTAGACTTACTTCCCCGTGTCAATATTCCGACGACAACTCTACAACGATGTCCGAAAGAATTGCTTTGGACCCATTAGTTATGCGTACCTTGTAGCCACGAAGAGCAACTTTAGGGCTATCAAGACTTATATTGTCTTCATCTTCGCTGAACGCGAATCAGTTGTTATTTTATAAAATGGTCAATTTGGCACTTTAAGGATCGTATTGAGAATAATGTAAGAAAAAGTTGAGGTCCCGTAATAAGCTGTAATAAGCTGTCGCAGTACGGGACCTTATACCTTTTTCTCACATTTTTCTCAAATAACTCTCGTAATACGACCCTAAGTGCAGTGTCTGCAAGGTTTTAGAGGTCTCTGGACTCTTCTTATGTTCTTTGTGAGTCCTTTCAGAGTTTTGCAAGGGGCCGTTATTAGTCCCCATAAGCAGAATGAGTGGAATAGCATAATAGATTTTCAAATTGTGTCTAACAGAATATATTTTATACGACACTATTTTATACCATAATGACTAATTGTATAGGTATTTTATCAATTTTACTACCACAAGAGAAGCTCAGAAGAACTTGGATCCCTGGTACCTCCTCCAACCATTCACAATAGTCACTTGTTTTACAACACTCATTCACAGAAAACGTTCAACATACGCGAACCAATCGCTTCTCGAACCCTTTTATTAACACAACAGCGCGGCTGTGGATCGATCTTCTATTTTTTTGTTTCCACTTTCTTTCAATCCGGTTCTTTTTAAAATCCGAATTACTATTTTTCTAAGCAGATTTCAAACCCTCTTCGGAACAGTATAATGTACCCAACTCCTTATAGCTGGTGTCCGTGCGTACTGTGCTGAGCGAAGATAAGGTAATTTTTCTCCGTTTGGGTATATTATCTTCATATAATATACAAACATTAATTTACTAATAATAATAAAAAATATACTAAGCAATATGTAGGTAGGTACTAAGCTTATACAACTACGTATGCAGAAGATTTATCGTTGTATGTAAGTATATTGAAAAATCAGTGGCGTACCTTTATATCTACGGTACTAGGAGAGTGAGTCAGTGAGCACCTCTCATCAGCTAATGGACCATACGGAGAAGACTATGACGTCACGAGCGAGCGAGGGTCCGATACACGGTAGATATTTCACCCACCTACGGACGCCAATGGAACGAGAGGAATTATGTGAGTGCCGTTTTTGAATATGTAAGGAATTGTTTTTTTTTTTTTCACTCTCACTCGAATAAATTTTAGATTTTCCAACTTAAATATAGAATGAGGAGTGCATGCTGGAACATAGTCATATTAACTACCATACATAGATATGTAGGTACTTGTTTTTTATTATAAAAAATATTGAAATGAACATTCTGAAAAAAGGACTACTTTATTTTTGGACTAGGTAGAATAAGGATTTTTAGACAATAAAGAAACTTATATGTATACGGAGCATTTAATCCATATCAAGACACAATATAACAATTTAATCATTCCACTAAAAGTACCTATATATTATTTAAAACTTTTTTCCAATAAAGATTACCTATACGATTCTGGGGGACAAGTCTGGTCAAACAGTAAAATCAAAACCCTTTTGATAACCCATATGGATATAATTATCATATTGAGTTCTATATAAAAATTATATCCATGATATGGGTAATCGTGAGGGTTTTGATTTCACCGTTTGACCAGGGGGACAAGTCTGGTCAAACAGCCAAATCAAAATCATCCATGTTACACATCATGGATATAATTATCGTATAGAGTTGTATGATATCTTGAGATATAGAACTCCATATGATAATTATATCCATGACATGGATAAACTTAAAAAAAAATTTAATAATAATAATAATAATGAACACTTCCTTGCACCCTGCGCAAGTGGCGATTTTACTGCCGTATGGTAATTTCTTCCAACCAACTAGTGTTTCCAGCCCAGAGAAGCAATATTTGCGTGAGAAATAAATATAAATAAATTTCTCCTCTGCTGGGAGAAATTTATTTAAATTTATTTATTTTCAAAAATAATTCAATTTTTGCCATGTATTTTTTTTATTTATTTATCTTTTGTACATAATATAAAATAAATATAATGCACACTGGCAGGCTTATTGCCACTAGGCAATTTCTTCCAACCAACTAGATTACAAAGTATGACAAAATCATATATCAACAAAATAATGATAGCGAAAAAAATCAAAGAAAAGAAATATTCACTACACATAGAAGAATTTAAAAAAATCAAAGCAATAAAAGGATTGGGAAAGAACAAGGAGAAGATAACAGGATCTAGTGTTTAGTGATAAATGTTCCTTCTTTAATATATTTATTTTTTTAAAAAATGAATATGTCCTTGTTAAACAAGCACATATACCTACATCTTCCTACGTTCCCTAAAACAAGCATAAATGCTTGTGCTATAGGTGAACAAAATCGTTCGAGGCAGGAATCGAACTCGCGACCACTGGATTACTAACCCATTGCGCTTATCGCTCTGCCATCGACCCATCTGTAATGTATAATATAATTTTTCCATAAATATTACATTTACGTCTCCGAATCTTTATATTAACTATCTACGAGAACCAAGTCCAAATGAAAATATCTCTGAATTGCATAAAAAAAACATTTTTTTCTACATCTTTAAATATTCTTATGTAGGTCCTATCACTACTTCATATTATGTCTGAAATCAGTAAACATCTTCAAATATGTATTTGATAATACGTCCTTATTTGATTTGTCTTCAACTCCTATTTTTTTACAAAGCATAGAATCGATTCTGAGGTTAACTGTCCTAAAATATTATTATTATTTATCGACAAATTGATTGATTCTGCTTTAAATGTCCGATATATGAATTATGAAGAAATATAAAAGTATCGATTTTATACGTGGCTTTAAACTCCCCCAAATACAACAATGTCAGTGCACTGTGTAAACATTGTAGGTACCTATGTATAGCAATATGACACTCATTTGTTTTGAAAAAAAAATACATACAATGAATTATATACAAGTTCAAGTGGTTATTTACATATTGTTATAAAACGAACGCATAGGTACACTTGAAGAATTTAATGAATATTTTTTTATTTGATATACTTAAGGTACCTACTAAGATAATTTCAATCGACATTGAAAAATAATTTTAGTTATTATTATGTTAAAAAGCTGAAAAAAGGATCTGTCAAGTAAAATCTTTGATATTTATTAATAAAGATCGAAAAAACATTCACGTTATCTGTGAAATTATCTATGATTTTGTATGATACATAAGTTTTTATTATAATATAGGTACTAGATGTCGTAATTAGCAAATTTTGTATGAATCGAAGTGAGTCATTTTTCCAGGGAATTTTTGACGTTTTGGTTCCAGACCACATCGTTTTTCTAAAGAGAATAACGACTGATGTGCATTGTTTTCGGATTTATTTGTCTAAAAAACATTTTAATTATTAAGGTTTAGAGAACAGTTATCTGAGATGTGTTGAAGTGTAAGGAAAACTGAAATATGTCACCAACCAAAACGTCAAACCGCGCGATATTCCATGACTCATTTTTTGCACGGAGTACTACATCTTTATTATATTATAATAAAAATCTATGGTTTTACTTTATTATTTGGTATATTTTTAGTAGTATTTATATGTAAATCATGGCGTTATCCAAAATACGTACTGTCATGAAATAATTTGTAGGTAGGTACCTATGAAATAGGATGAAATTTTTTTATAAATATTTTTAATGTCTATGTGAATAATTCCACCTCGGAACAGGCTATGCCTAGTAAGGTGGATATTTAAAACATGTTCCTACATAAAATTGATATTGTAAATTTTGATTAATACATAAATAAATGTGTAGCTGTAATTCCATGCAAATTTTTTTGATTGTTTGGAAATGTTGGGGAACGGTGAAGACTGTTTTTAATTCCATTATGAAAACGAGTGGGTTGTGGCCAACGCCAAACTCCTCACTAACAATTCATTCTACAAAGTATTCAAATTTTGTATGGAAAATTTTCAGCATTTTCATGAAATGAGTTTGTTAAATTATTTTTTATTTAAATATTTTATTATGAAAACTTGATAACTCTTCAATGCCATTTTATGTAAGTGATGTGCCTTTTTACGAATATGAAGATAAAAATTTGATATCTAAATTTTCCTGAGCTTGGGGTCACTTTGAAATATTTGACAGTTAAAAAAATTGAGAAGCACTATTCATATATCGTTCAAAATCTAATGGGATCTAATCGAGTATTAGATATACATATTTGCAAAATTTGAATAGAATCGAATGAGTACTTTAGTCCATAATCGATCAAGTAAAATGAACACGCCGTACATAGCACATAGCACACACACACATATACATTGTGATGAAACTTTCAGAATACAATCTCAACATGACACTAATTGATAATCTGCAAAAAAAAATAGCCTTAAAAATTGCGAAATCATAACTCCCAACTATATCCCGTTGGGTTAGTGAGGAGTAAAAATGTAAAGAAATATAAATTGATGTTTGAAATGAAAACTCAATTATTATAGGAAGATACTTTTGATTTCGTAAAATGCATGGTTTTCAAAATTTATTGACGAACCGTGCAACTTAGCCGTGGTTTTTGGTTGAAAACTGTTTGTCATCAATGTCGTTTCCTCATGCTTCTTAAATACCTCATTTTACTGTTTTTACGTTGTTTTTTGTTTATTTATAGCATTTTCGTCGCGAATGAAAAAAAAATGTAGCATTCCATATAATGTAATGACAGCAGCTGGCCACTCCAGTGAAGTGGAGTGGGTTGAATTGTTCCCTAACAGCGGGAAAAATCAACGTTCCTGTGCTACGCCTAGTAGGTACTCAACATTGAGCACTCGGTACTGGAAACAGAGTACTCAGTGCAGAATGAGTACTGACAGACTACGAAGGGCGTTCTTACACGAAAGGTTTTTACACATTTGCTCACATGCAAATATCGCGTATCGCAAAAATAACTTATATTTGTTGCGATATCGATTGAGTTCCAGTCGTATCGTTTCAATGCATAAGTGGGTATACTATAGTATATATGTAGAGGTGAACAAACACGCACTAAGGGTTTGTTTATTATAGTATTTGTGTTGTTGTAAGTTACTGATGACGAACAATCGCTCACATCACTGAATAATTATAATAATAATAATTATAGTAAAAATTGGAATTTAAAAAGCGCCGTTTAGTGATACAAGATCACTCCAAAAGCGATATAGGTCATTTGTTGGCTCTACGAAATAAGGCAGTCTCTAGAAGTCTACCGTAGGTTCGCTACTTCCATCACCACCCGCTCTGCATATGGGGCTTGTAAACGGCACCTTCGCAGAACGCTAAGTGAGCGACAAAAAAATCATGTATACCACGAAAAGTAGTTCATGGAGCCCTCTAGATTAGTAATTTCGGCACCATAGTGCAAAAAGAACAATCGACGAATGTGAATAGAAGATACATACTCATGGATTGTCGTTTACATCAGATCTTTCTAAATGTGAAGCATCAAAGGTGTGTCTTAAAATAATAAATGGGGTTTTATAGTTTGGTACGTATTCTTCTACTACACATGCTATCGCAATCAACAGTTGGATCTCATGTGTTACATGCAACTATTAATACCTGAAGTGAGTCAGGTAATCAGTATCAATGTGATTTTTGGTGGTGTAAAAAATAAACTTAATGGGAATTAACCAATAGTAAGGCACCATAACTATGACAGAACTTCTTGAAGCCTGTAAAATCATTCTTTAAGATCACAGAATTCGCATAACCAATGGGACCTTGAAGAGGCTCACGGACAGCAACGAAGAGCTCCGATATATAAGAGGACATCTTGGGTGGCAACAATCCCACAGGATATGTTCCGAAGTTTGGTCTGGGTATCGACAGAACTGTCATGAGGCACTGACATGATCTACCGAAGGTGTCAATGCAATGAAGGTGGCTTTTCAGATAACGGTGCAACTTTGAATGACCCTCTGACATACTCATTGCGAATTCTGTCTATCCGTGTTACACCACCTGCCCAGCGCAGCACTTTCATTTGAGTTGTATGTTGTATGTAACTGTTGCTGAAGCTTTTTGGATGTTGTCTAACATTCTGCACCGTACAACAATACAGGTCTTACCACTGTTTATATAATTTGCTTTTTGTTTTAATAGGTATCCTTTATCGCAGAGTATGCCAGAAAGAGATCTCGTTTTTAATCATGCTGTACTGGTATTCTCATCTACTTGGACATAACTTGTTGGCATTGACAAAATCTGCGAAAATCAATTGTACAGTTTTCAAAATGATTTTATTCTTGATATTGTACAATATTTTAAACGCTGACATAATTTAAAAGTATATATGATATTTTTACGTATTTCAAATTCTTGTGAATATTTTATAGTTACAATTGCATTTCATATTTATCTGAATTCAAACAAACTCATCTCTCGCAATATTCCGCAGCGATAGATTAATTTGCAATATCAATCCGTTAAACGAAGGTAATAACGAATCAAACTTTGGCTATAACGGGAGGCAGGTAACGACTGCAGCGTTATTCACGGGAAAATAGAAGTAGCTTTTTTATTTAATAACGGGAAAACGATCTTATACCTATATTGTGTAACAAGGGTGCAAAAATATTACAATAGTTCAAAAGAGCCAAGTGACAGAGCGCCCTTAGAATGAAAATTATTGTTATTATAAAACGCTATATCAATTTGTAAAACCTACTTCTTATTACTTATTTTTATTGAAATTCACAGTAAATTATAGGGGAGCGGAGTGTATTACCGTACAGTGGCTAATTCCGTACACATGGTTTTAGCGAAACGCTCAACAGAAACAAACACCTATCATTGTCTAGAGTTAGTCTTTACCATTCCCAGTGCCTTAGACAGAAACACGGGCCATTTTGCCTGTGATCATTTACCTGAGAGCACATATTATGACGTTTCGCGCTATTTTCTTATATAAATCATAGATTGATTTTTAAGCTCTAAGTACATTTATCATAGTTATTTTGTAAAATAATATTAATTTTCGCGTTCTTTGATAGATTGACATTAAATCTAATATGCTTTACCATTCAAAGTTACACTTTTTAAATATGTTTTTGTCAAAAATATGTTGGTTTCTGGGTTTCGGGTAATGCCGTACATTTTGAACAGTATTAGCCGCAACATGTTTTGGTGACTTTTCATGATGAGATGAAGGGAAGAGCAAAAAGTTCAAAGCAACACTCAGAATTTTTGACATCTACTCCTATGAAGGATATATTAGAGGCCGCAGATATGAAAAAACAATGAAAAACATCAAACAAGATAAAACCAAATTAAAGAAAGACACAAAGAAAGTCACACCAAAAGACAGAAAGAAAGATAAGAAAAAAAAATACAAAGACAGTAATGAAAAAATCAAAAAGAAGCTACATCTTATAAACGCCAAATATTTAAAGATTCTACAACCGATTCTGATGATGATACTACGGCAATAGTTCTTCATGACGACGATGATAATGATGGAGCGTACTACGATGAAGGACTAGGTACTGGGCGTAGCTAATGAGTTATATACTATTTGTGGAGAATTTGGCAAGGACAAAGAACTCTGGTATCGTTGCATATCCTGTGCTCAATGGTTGCATGCGCTATGCAGCGACAAAGAGGTCCCAGATGGATACATCAGTAGTTTATGTAAACCATAACTCAGTGTACGGTATTAGCCTACCGCTGTACGGTATTACCCGAAGTATTCGAGTAATACCGTACTTTTTACTTTTTTAAATATGTTTAATAAAACGATTTTTAATAAGTTTTTATTTACTTTTTAAGACACCATAGTAAAACCAATCAAAATAGCTGTGCAAATGTATTTTATTGAACGTGTAATTCTGTATAGTTATAACATAATTTCAACTTAAGTTTAGGTGTACGGTAATATACTCCGCTCCCCTACTCCTCACTACCAAGTCACTCCACAAAGTATTTAAATTTTGTATGGAAAATATTTTCAGCATTTTCATGAAACGAGTTTGTTTAATTATTTTTGATTTAAATATTAAATTATGTCACTTTGAAATATTTGACAGTCAAAACGGTTGAGAATCACTTATCAGATATCCTTCAAATCTAATGCGTTCTAAGCGAGTAAAATATAAATAAAATACATAGAATAATAACAAAACTATAGAATACTCATTTCCATACAATACCTCGCTGAAAAAGTGAAGCCGTTTTATTGGCCGGCTCGTGTCAATATATGTATTACTCTGCTGGTAGACATTGATCGTATAGTACTACTCGTTATGACTGCGTAAATAATTTTGCAAGCAGTTAAAAAATTCCCTATTTGGAGAACGTATCACGCAGACGGCCAAGTGATTACTGAATGCTCCTAGCAAAATGTTGACCAAATTAGTCAACATAAAGCAGTCGCGTTTACTGCAGGCTAAAGAGTATTCTATACTATTATTATTCTATGGTAAAATATAAGTAAAATATAAGTATGGTATTCATAACTCCCCACTATTTTATCTTGGCGTAGTAAGGAGTAAAAATATTTTAACAATAAAAGAAGAATCTTAGCATCAAACGGATAAATATTTTGAGGTTTGGACTAGAGTTGCCACGAATAATGATTTGGCCGAATAACCGAATAACGAATATTCGGCTTCCCCTTCCGCCGCATGTCCGAATATTCGGCGAATATTCGCCGGTTCGAATTCGATGAAAATGACAAATATCTGGTTGCCACTTTTCTTGACCCACGTTTTAAAACTAGTTTCTTAGGATTAGTTCAAACGGAAAGAGCAAGACAGATAATTCTTATAGAAGCTCTGAAAATGAGTTGTGATGAAGCAAACAGTACTGATGATGATTCTTCACCACTTCGTAAGAAAAGAAATACCAATTAAACAGAAAAAAATAATAAAAAAGAAATAGACGACAGCTTTTGGGACTGTTTTGAAGAAGTCGCTACAGATAAGCAAAACGATGAAGATGCAGAAAATAGTTCTGTGGCAAATGAAATTGATTTTTGATTGAAAACTGCTCGCCTAAATCGGACGGCAGACCCATACGATTGGTGGTCAGCAAACGCAAAATCATACCCAGTCCTGACGAAATTCGCTAAGATTTATCCATCGTCTCCTGGCAGTAGTGTCTATAGTGAGAGACTTTTTTCAGAAGCGGGTATTATTTATGAAGAAAAGCGCAACCGTTGACTGTCAACAAATGCTGAAAAATTGTTTTTATTCATCACAACTTGCCATTGGTAGATTTTAAGTATTAATATAGTCATTTATGATTAAAATATTGCATTTATGAATAATAAATGGTTTTTATTTTCCATGATTAATATTCGGTATTCGGCCGAATAGTATCCAGTATTCGGCCGAATACCGAAATTATATTTCATAAGACTAATCATAAATTCATTTGAGTATTATAAAAATATTTTTCATGTTCAGAACATATCGCAAATTATCGCAAACTTCGTTAAAATAATGAGAATATATAATTATGAAACTAAAGTTTTGATAATTTTTGAAAATTTGTGATTTTATGATGACGCTCTTTTTTAAATATATATTTCGTCGATTACAAGTCGATCGAGCAGTGCAAAACGCTTTGACAACATAAAATAGATTTAATTTTTCCGTTGTTATAAAGAATTGTTAGGGGTTGTGCCGTTGTCGTTAAATGAGCCATGTAGTAACAGCCTATCCACATTCCAGTTGACGGGCCTCAAAGCGGTAAAAGCTCTATATACGTAAAACGTTAACGTAACTGATGTTATAGTTAACTTTACCTACTTGAATTGTTTGTGCTACGGAATAATAAATTATGAATCGTTTCGAGACTGACTACCTATAATAGGTTTTTTTAATGGTAGTTAAAGGAACAAGTTTTTTAAATGGACATATATCATTTTAGCAAATGTTAAGTAATAGTTAATATAATTAAAATACATAAATATCTTAGTGTCCAACACGTTTGAGTATTTTTATGTCAACTAGTTTCAGAAACTTAACCAGACTTATACAGGTCGCTGCAACGTTAATAGTAATTTCAACAGATCGATTTTATGTAATGCGAGTTATAGATGGTTTCATCTTATTTCTAAATAAATATAAGTACTTTCAAAACATTTATTGTTGCCCGTACTTTGCATAAATTACCACCTGTCAATTTTGACTCTATTGATGTTACGTGTCTCTTAAAGGATATAAACAGCATAAAATCCGAACTACAGAACGTTAAGTTAGTTCTTTGGCGTAAATAGCTTCGAGCTGTCACTATTCAAAGTGATACACCGCGCATTTCGGCAATACGAATATCGTTGAACACGGGAAATATTATTTTTATATATGTTTACATGCCAATAAACAGTGATAATCTACCAGGGGGGCAAGACTGGTTCAACCGGCGAAATCAAAACCCTAGTGAATACCCATATCATGGATATAATTATCGTATGGAGTTCTATGACATCTAAAGATATTATAGAACTCCATATAATAATTATATCCATGATATGGGTAATCACGAGGGTTTTGATTTCGCCGATTGAACCAGACTTGCCCCCCAGAATTCCTTACTTGCCTCTCTAAAATATACACGATCAGTGAAGAGCAAGACTGTTGTTCTTTTTATTTAAATGAATAATTTTTGTTATTACGGTTATATTTATTTATTTTATTTTTATTTTTATTTTATTTTTAATATATTTTATAATACAAATCAATATATAAATTCACTAGTAATAATATTCTTACATATTTTTCCCTGCAGTACCTCATCAAAAAGATTACAATCTTATATATATGTATTTCTTTTTGTTTGCTCTTTATGCTTACTTTTCTCTGTTATTCTTTTTATTTGTATGTATACCTTATTTTTGAATGTTGTATATATGATATGGTTTGTGTTGCATTGCACCCCCCTGCACACGAACTGAAATAAAATGTCACTATTATTATTATTATTATTTTCACCTTTCTATAGAAATAAAAACCTTCAGTGCAAAATGATATCAAAAATACCAAATGCTAACAAAAATAGCGACAATATTAGAGAAGAAACTGATTTTATTACAATCATAACCAATTTATCAATCATGATGTGTTGGACTACTGAATTGTCTAGCCTTAGTGGATAAAGGCAACATTCATACCTACCAGTATTCGCGGTAACTCAAAAATCCTTGAAGATGATATTGGGAATAAACACGAAAGCATGGCACTTGAAACCATCTATTATCTAACTGAATAATGTGATGAGACGCCTTAAGCTTTGGATAGTTTGCACGTACGTAGCTCTAACCCAGAAAAGTTCAGGATTGTTTGTGATAATTACTGTAAACCCCACATCTCAGATAAATCAAGTTTCAAAATCGATACTGTGTAAATAGTCTTATTGTGTAAATATTGTAGGTAATCCCGTATGGATACCAGGGCTGCTGCATCGGGAACCGATATGCATTAACTATATGCAGTTTCTAGTGTGTGTGTCCAAGCTAGTAGACATTGGCAATATACATAAAGTGATTAGCAGGAGGGGTCCCAATTTCTGCCTCGGAAACAACACTGATATACGATGCAAGATGGACCACTAACCAGTAGAATGGTGGATATCTATCTATACATATTATGCAATACACTAGAGCGGAAATATCAGTTTACTCCGTAGTCCATGTACAGGGGAAGACAACTATAATCAAAACAATTGTTATTGAATTGAATTGAAAATATATATTTATTTCGAATAATATGTCAATTAATATATATAGGCATTCCACACTGTGACTAATTTATTTGAAAATTGAAAATATTCTTTTTAAGGAATTCCGATTATTAAATATTTTAATCCTCGGTATATATTATTTATAATCATCAAGTTATCCTTGAAGGACCTTTCTTTTTTGTCATTCAATTCATAGATGTTATATGTTGGAAGTATTCGTATTTCTTTGTGAAACTTTTTCTTCTTTTTCTTAGCCTTTTCGTACTTTAGGTAGGGTCGGCTCTCTTAATCCTTCGGCAACAGGATGATCTGTCCTGTATTGTAAAGACTGGTATTTGGGATTTATCCATGAATTAACTCATACTATATACCCCTCCACTTGGATAGCGGACGTCCATTTCCTTTTCTGTTTTCTGGGAGTGCTAGAGCAGTTTGCACCACATGATCATTTTGCCTTCTCATTACATGTCCATACCATCCGAGTCTCTCTGTGAGTTTTTCTGAAATGGGGCTACTCCAAAGCTTCCATTATTAGATCATTTCGAATTTCATCAAACGTTGTAATCCCGCCTGCCCATCTCAGCATTTTAATTTCATTCACGTGTAGTTTTTTGTTAATGTGGGCCTTTACTGTCCAGCTCTCCGCCCTTAGTTTTGACTAGCGTGGATTTTGATCAAAACTAAAGATTTATAAAACAGCCATGAAATAATTAAGTATCTGTCCTATGAGACATGTGATGAAGGTATGTTTGTATATTTATTTCACAAACCTTTTTTTTACGTAACGTTAAATTTAAAATATCTGAATTAATATTGTCATGTTTCAAACACCTGTTATGTTGGTTGGTTAGCTGTGTAAGTAGGTCTACGATGCATCATATCGTTGCTATTATCTGTGCTCTACGCTATATATGGCGTGGCGTAGTTTCTATCGTAGCCTTCGTTTGTTCTATACAGGTATTCATAATATTCTCCCAGGCAGGCCTCATACAATCGGCCTTCATCTAGCAAATGGAGCCTCAGAGGACTAACCTAACATGGCTATATCATCATCGTTCTCTTTTAATGCAATATTTGCAGGTACCTACTGTTGACATTAAATTACAACGAATATTTATGTCTTCGTTACATTATTTTCGTTAAATTGTTAAGACACGTGGAAATGTTGTTCCAAAATCACAAAAATTACCTTCTCTTCTTCTTCCTATCCATCTTCGATCCACTGCATGAAAAAGGCTTCTACTATGCTTTTCCATTTACCTATCTTGGGCTGTTTGCTACCATCTACGGCCCGCATGCCGGACAATGTCATAGTTCATTACATATTCATTCCTGCACTTAAACAGTTTGAATTTCAATTTTTACTAAAATAGACGAAAATATACATACATGCATACCATCACGCCATGTCCCTCGTGGAGTAGGCAGAGAGAACTGAACGCCACATTTTTCTATATTGATATACATTCATCGCCTCGTCGACATTCATACATCGTCTTATACATGTTCGTCTGTTGTTCACGCAACATTTCCGCCTTCCAAAATACCGTTCACATGGACGTGCCATCCCATCCTTGGGCGGCCCCGACCTCTCATTCCATTCCTGTACGCAATGTATATTTACTTCGACAGGCGTTCCTAATTCATTCTCCCCATGTGGCCAAACCATCTCAACGTGTTCTATTTCATTCTATTAATGGCATGTTTCTTTATCTTACATTCTTTCCAATTAAATGTTGTGAATTTTGTTTTTCTTCTGAAACAGTCTGTACCTATTATTGAATAATAGAACGTACATAACTTATTTTTAGTTCCATTATATGATTTTCCATCCAGCCCTTTCAGGTCCAGAATCTTTTCCATCGCCTGTTATCCTACAAAACGTCCAATATATCATCACCATACATTTCCTTGATATATTCCACCTACAAGTTTTTCAGCCTAATTCTTGGTACGCGAGTATAGTATAATAATATGTATATCCTAACATCCCACGACAATAAGTGTGCCATTCCTTCTAGCTATGCGTCTTCATTGTATTTTCGCCGAAAAGTTGAGAACGTGTATTTTGGACTTATCCACATACATTCAGTATAGGAATATTCCATATGATTATATTTTGTATATGTACCTACTGTGTATTTTGAACAAAGTTCATATGTAACTTCAGATGATACCGTGTATTTGTGACTTAATCTAGGTAGGCGTAGAGGGATTCTAGCAAGAAACAGAGTATGGGGTTTGAATGTAGAGAAATGGACTCTTACATTGGCGTATAAAATATTGAATATCAATGCTATACATTCATGTTATAGATATTGAAATTATCATACAAAATTAACTTTAACATCACATTTTTTTTATTTATAAGAACTGAAAATTATACTAATAGGAACATATTCATTGTCACACTTCGATATAAATTAACTTTAAAATATAATATTCGCTAGAATATTATAGTTCGTGTAAAATAATTAGGTAATTCGATATCATATTAATAAAACCGACTTATTTGTTATTAGCACAATAATATAAGTGCTTCAAAATTTTCTTAGAGGGTATTATTTTATCATAGCTTTTCTCAATCGATAGAATTATCTCCTAATCTTCATTGAGATATAGGTGCAAAAAAATTAAATCCAGTTTTCCGTGTAATAAACCATTTTTCTTGATTTTTAAATAATTCTGTTTTTTATCTATCGATACTCATATTTTTTTATATTAATATATTTTAATTAAATTAAATAAAACATATTAATATATTTCATCAGTAATATTTTTCAAGAATAAATTCAATCAGCATCAGTATAATTAAATATTTATTAATTTATTTATCTTTTTGCACATAATATTATAAACAAATATACTGCACACTGGCGGGCATATTGCTATTAGACAATTTTTTTCTAACCATCAAGCAAATTACAAAGTAGATTATATAAGAAAACATATGTTATATTATATACAACAGATTGATAGCGAAAACAAAAAATACTATTTTGGTGAAGCCACTGGTGTTAAGTAACCCCTAGTATGTAGGTACCTAGCCCAGCATATCGTGTTCAGGGTTCAAGCAAGGAACAACAATACTGCAGATGATAATTTCATCATTGTACCTCATGAATAATTCATTCCGCCAAGTGATTTCAGGAGGCAAATTCTCTTTCACTTCTTGTTTTATTTCATTTCATTTAATAGACTTGGAGGGAGGACTTGCATCTTATGCAAGGTAACAAAACACTGTTTAAGCCAACTTTAAATCGATGTGATTAAAACAAATGACATTTTAAAACAGAAACAAAGGGTTAAAATAAATAACAACAATAAAACCGACTCAAAAAAAAAACCTACTGTGAAAATGTAAAAATACAAAGGATTTTCGTATTAGTTAGGTACATATAATCTGACTCAGGAAAAAATTAATGAAACAAAAAATAATATCAACAAAACTGAATAGTCACATGATGCTCTCCAAATTATTTATTTATTTATTTGTTGAAAGATAGTTAGGTTAGGTTACCTACACAATTAATAGGATAATTAATATTATCAAATATCGTGTTTTTATCTATATGGTACATTTTAACAAAAATTAACTAAAAACTTTGTTTACACCACGTGTCGATTGAATTTGCGACCTGTTTCGGAACTAACCGTTCCCTCCTCAGGCAGAATTTCAACTAAACGCAGAATGTGACTGTGTGCTTAAAAGAAGGCTATGTATTTGGATATTGGTGGGAGGTCATTAGGGGTGGGTCTTGTGTAGAATGGCTTTGATTGGTAAGATTGACGGAAAGGGGAAACATATTTAAAAGCGGGCTGTAAGTTAATTACTTGATTATTTATTAAATTTCTTTTTGAATAAATTGCTTTTTTTATTTCAAGTGACTAAATTATCTAAGCGTAAACCTACTTTATTAATAATTAATATCAAATACAAAAATTTACAAATCTAAGTACTATATAACAATAAAATATAATGTATTTTATATATTATATTATTTCTCGGGCACCTGCAAATATTATTTTAACATGCACCCAATAACAAGTTATCACATTCTGGAGACTTACGATATTAATCGTCTCACAGATCCAGACTGAAAACACAATTAAAAACTATGTCTCCACCGGGAATCGAATAGTATAATTATCTTTAGTGATTGGTGGAGGTCTATCTATCTGTGGCTCTACAACTCAGGTCTGGTCTCTAGCCTCCTGCAGAGCCCGTCTCCATGACAGTCAGTCTTGTGATTCATTACGCCAGAAACTGGTGTAATGAATCACAATAATAACTGTTATGGATACCGATGTTGTTTGCATCCTTCACTACTCCGTCTAGCCACCGAAGCTTCGGCCTTCCAATTCTTCTACGTCTTCAGGTGGAGATCTATTAGATGTTGGTAATTCGTCCGCTGCCATTTACACCATTTTGTGAATGTACATTGTACATACATACCATCAGGCCATATCCCACAATGTGGAGTAACCAGCGACAAGTGTGCGGGCGTGCATTAACTTATAAAAAGAATCACCTTATAAAACATTCGTGCATGCCCACACACTAATCTCGTGGTGAACCTCATTGCTGAACTATCTTCTTCTTCTTCTTCTGTCAGGAACCTCCGACATTGGCGCTCACTCTGGCGAATCCCTCTTTGTCCTGTGCTGCCGGAATATCTGCTCCACAATTCTGAAGCACGTCCATTCTGAACTATGTGAGATGTTATTTAGCCTAATGTATTTTCGAATAGACGGGAAACTTGAAAATGATGCTTCTAGAAAATAGTGAAAGCTCTTATTCTCACAATAATCTTATAGTTTAATCAATAATCAATGGGATATAGTGGGGAGTTATGATTTAGTTAGTATCATGCTAAGATTGTATTCTGAAAGTTTCATCATAATGTATCTGTGTGTGTGCTATGTACGGCGTGTTTTTTTTACTTTATCGATTATAGACAAAAGTACTCATTCGATTATTTTAAAATTTTGCAAATATGTATATCTAGTTCTCACTTAGATCCCATTAGATTTTGAAGGATATCTGAATAGTGCTTCTCATTTTTTAACTGTCAAATATTGTGAGTGACCCCAAGCTCAGGAAACTTAAAAATATAAAATTATATAAAAAAGGCACATCACTTTTATAAAATGGCATTGAAGAGTTATCAAGTTTTCTTAATAAAATATTTAAATAAAAATATAATTTAATACACTCATTTCATGAAAATGTTGGTTATATTACATACAAAATTTGAATACTTTATAGAATGACTTGTTAGTGAGGAGTTTAGTGTCGGCCACAACCCACTCGTTTTTATATAATGTAGGTACATATGTCATAATATGTTGTGTTTCGTATTTAAATTTCCTAATATTTGGGTCAGATTGTTAAAACTAAATCATTTGGGTATTACGAAAATAAACTCTATTGTCCATCAGATATTTAATTTTCCACTCATTCATCTATTGTGTAAATAATAATGCACAAACGTTGAAGAGCGCCATACACTTGACCCCGAAATGGCGGCATTCCTGAACTTCACACTGCGCATGCGTCGTCCGTGCCGAAAACCATTTTCCCTCGCATCCATTGTCTGCCTATTATATTGGAATGTCTCTTCGTATTGAAATACGCGCTATGCTACCGCCCCGCCGTACTACGAGAGAAAATCGCTTCAAAATCCTCAGATCTACGGTCCAACCTCCGTTTGAGCGCGAGCGGTTGGATGGTCGCTTTTTGTTCTAAGCCGTCTGTTTATCAGAGAATGGTGGTGACATTGGCATTGAATATTGTCTTGAACATTCTCTGTCTACGATGCTTTATGGCCTTATGCATTGTATAGTTGAATCCATCGAACACAAGCTGTCCCGCTGTCGTGTTTTGAAGAAAACTGAACTTGGATTTCAGAACGTTTACAGTAGTTTACCGAGCAACAGCAAATTTATAACAGAAAATTTATGTTAATATTTACAATTTATTGTGTAAATCGAATATTTCCTAAAAGTTACATATATACGCAAACATTGGATTTTTTCGCTGTCGGGATTCAATGATCTTTTTTGACAAATTTTTAATATCTCAATAGAGACGAAGTTGGAATATTATAGGAGACTCAAAGACGTGCCTAGAACCTACAGACTACGCAAACCCTGAAAGAAAATTGGCAAATGTCGAATATTGAAGTTTTTTAACATAAATTCACCATTTTTCAAAACAGTGGCTATGATAAATGTTTTTTCAATCAAATGCCAAAACAATATATACATTTTATGGTCCTGAATTTACCTTTCAATTTCCAATCTTGTAGTTGTATTGTTGCAATAAATAAATTGAAAAAATATTATGTCTTGAATTATACATTAATTCGTTTTTTTCTTTAAATACAGTTTTTCTAACCTGTAATTATCATTTTTTATGTATTTATATTAAAACGCAAACCAAGGTTTTCGGCATCTATAAGCTATTCCGCTACTGAGGAGAATCCGCATGTATAAGGAGGACCTCTTTATTTCATTGTCTAAAAAAATCATTCAGCTTAATTTCGAAACGATCAGTTTTTCATTTTTAAAATAAGTATATGGAACTATAAAAAATTGCATTGATAAGGAAACTCAATAAGAAAGCATAATTGGTGAACGTTGCGCAAGCGCATAAAGTAATCGCGTTGCCAGCCGATGACAGGTCGTAAGACCTGTAGGTGCCTTGAGATCCTGGTTCTCCTATAATATTCTAACTTCGTGTCTATTGAGATGTTAAAAGATTTTGTGTAATTTGACAATAATAAGTTGATTGTTACTTTGTATGTGTATGCATTTACATAAAGTTCTTATCGTGATGGCATTTAGTAATATTATTAATCTTTTATTCCTTTCCTAGATTCTTTTGATTCAGATTAGGTTAATTAGTTTTATATAATTTGAGTCACATTTTATGTTTTTTTTATATGGGTAATTAATCATCTTATTTAATGTATTTTGTAATTGTGTCTGTTTGTAACCGTAAATAAATAAATAAACCTAAATTTCTATCAACTATCTGTTAAAACTATCTGCAATCTTCAGTTATTAAAACGCCTTACAATTTTTATTCCATAAATAAGTAATCATAAATGCAAATAATTTCTACAATTATTTTTAGTGCGTAGATCTTTTTGGTATAACAGGCAATAATCAACTGACATTAATTTGAAGTATAATAGTCGTCAATGACTAAATAAATAACCTACTTAATAGATATAAGATAATAAAATATAATTAAAATTACAATAGTAATGTTTTAAACCATAGTTTCAATTTACGGCAAGGACTACATCAATAGTTGTCGTTGAGAGAAATCTTGGGTAAAATACAATTTGTTTTAAACGTATAAAATTTGTGATTAAAAAAAACTTTAGTAAGATATATTTTCCTCCACAATTATCAACATCGATGAGTTGAAATTTTCACGTTTGATTTTAAAGCGTGTAATTTTTGGCTAGTCAATAAGAAATAAATAAATTGTTAAACGTCTCAAAAATAGCCAATCTATTAAAGAAAGTACGAACCAAGTTAGAGTTTCCTCTCGGGAAGGAAACAGTTTATGGCTCTACTCTACAAAATACAACCTTCTCTCTGCCTGCCGATATGCCACCACTACAGTACAAGACAATATTATTATGTCTATGGTGAAATTCTTGCGCTTAGGTAAGTTATAATTCATAAATCTTGTGCAATCTACTTATTTTCTATAGATGCATAGTGCAAATATTATAACGAAAGTAATATTATTTTTTTTATCGGGAAAAAAAATTTCACCAGACGATGGGTATAAGGTATCTCATTCGTAAAGAGATGTGTTTTTTTTTATCAAAAAGAAACATTTCTATAGCAATCTACAACTAATAATTATAATTTTAATTCTATTAATTCGTTGAATCAATTCATAAAACTAAACCAAACACAGATTTACGTTTCACTAGTATAGGAACATTTTACTGCTGTAGTTACGTTTTACTGGTATAGTTACGTTTTACTCTAGTATGGTACTCGAGTATGGTAACGTTTCACAGGTGTAGTGACATTCCACTGGTGTAGTTACGTTTCACTCGTTTAGTTATGTTTCACTGATGTAACATTTTACTATTGTATCAACGTTTCACTAGTGAAGTTATATTATATTAATGACTTCAACAGTAAAACGTGTATTTATCAAATCGAATATTTTTACAGTTGTATGACAGGTCGTTGTTTTTTACAGTTGTATGACAAGTGTATATATCAGAAAAACGTAAAAAAATATATTTACGTTTATCAATATTATGCAGTTTTATTATAATATTTTTTTGACAAATCACTCGTAAATATACGTTACAGTGTGAGATTCAAGTGAGTGGCAAAATTTCGTAAATGAAAAAAAGTAAGAGTATCACAATTATCGACAAACTGTATTAGTGTGCAAAAAAACAACTTATTTTTCCTCTTGCCAGCAACGTTTCTGCGGTCGAAGCAGAACGAAATGGAAACACCACAATGGCTGTGCAAAAAACCGAGTGAGACAATAAATCACAGTGATAAATTTGGCAAAATGCTGTGGAAATTTCTCCTCGGCGTTATTAGCGAAAGGCTGCAGGAGATGCCGGGAGGGGGAGGGGCTGTAAAGGGGGAAGACGGGAGGCTGGGGTCCTTGGGGGCCCTAAAAACTCAACCTCCGGGTGCCCGGCGAACACAACCCTCGGGGGTCTTCAGGGACCAAAGTGTTTTATATATTACACTAATGAAATTAATTTCGCTTTTTACTCCATTTTCGTCTTGTAATATTTCCAGCCAATGATGTCACATTGTGTCAAGCGAGTAAATACAATTTATATTAGCTATTTTTCGCGTAATATAAAACTCAACCGGTGAGGCATAGTGGTAAGATTTGCTTGTGTTCTAGTATCCTAGGTTCATTTGCCAGCAAAGGAAAATAATATTTTCAAAAATTTCTCATGCAGATATTGCATCTTTGAACTGGTAACAATAGTTAATTGGAAAATAATTAGCCATTTGGAAAGAAACTCGCCACTTACATAAAGAGCAAGGAAGTGTTAGTTTTTCAATTTAACTGAGTTCAAATTTCTATTTCGGAAAAAATATCTTTACTAAAGACATGTAAGTTTTTAATAATGTTTCATCTCTTTTTTTATTTTTTTGCCTTATTTACACAAATTATTAATTTTTGTTATAAGTAGGTACTGAATCATATTTTTTTTCTTATAATGTCCATATTTGCGTAAAGTCCAAATTGTCCTGTCGGAGTAACTCCTGAGCAGGTATACGTTATAATATATTTCGGATGTCTTTGTACTATCAAACTTTTTATGCTTAGTAAAATAGACAAGAAGAAGAAGAAGCTGTCTCGCTTAACTTTTAACTTTAGAAGCAACAGCGTGTAGTCATTTGCAAAGTTTTCCCAACTTTATTGCTTCCCTTCTACTATCTGCGAAAAATCAAAATGGGAAGTGTTTAAAGTACGTCGACAACTCACCGCGTCTATTCCGATATTCTATTTCAAATTACAACACAATTTATTGCCTATTAAATTAAAAGTATTAAAATTAAAATAAATTTAAAATTAAACGAAAAATTTACTTCACGGAGAAAACAATAAATAAAATACAGTTATTATATGAGCTATTCGCTGTTCGTCGTTTGCCGTCAATATTTTTATAGTCAATTCTATCAAACACAAAACTCTGATTTCCCTTTAATACGAACGCCTATCAAACACAGAAAAATAATGTCATAAATACGCTATTTAGAATTAAAATTAATAGAAAATTGATACAAGAATTGACACATTTAATTAATTATTTTATTGTGTCGTAGAGCCAACAATATTTTTTATATAAGTTGCATGTAACACATGAGATTCAACTGTCGTTGGCGATAGTATGTATAATAATACGTACCTACCTAAATATAAACCCTTAAATCCAAATATTTTAAGATATTTTGTTTTCTATACAAAACACGTATGTCAGGATAGCTTAGTGTGGAGGTAAATCCTATTTTCTTACCCCGAATGTGTAAACAGCTTGATAATATGAATGTATGTATAAAGATTAATTTCAAACTACTGAGAGTCCACGTAAAGACTATGTACTCTGCCATACAAATTGTATAAAACGATATCGTCACTAAATTCAATTTTTACAAAAATTGTTAAAAGGTTTGAGAAGTAGGTACTTACTACTATAATGTACATGTTTTTTTATAGAAAATTAAATTATATAGATGGGTTGTTTCGGCGTTTTATGATATTAAAAAAACATAGGAAATATATACAATATATTTATCATAAAAAATATTTTTCTTGATAAAAAAAAAATAAGAGAAATCCTGGAATTTTTTTTCATAATAAAAAGTTTGAGATATTGCATTTGTCTTTGTTTATATAAAGTTCAGCGTTCTAGCTCTTATAGTTTTTGAGATATATGGAAATATAAAAATTCACATGGAACAAAACCTCTAAATAATGATGGAAAGTTTTGTAGGGATAAAATTTTCTACATTTTCTGATATTTCGGACTGTGTGCATCAAGCTGATCAAAAGTTATAAGGGACACACACAAACAGACATACTAAATCCATATTATATCATCCATATATAAATAACAATATATGCTGTGAAGTCTCAAAGTTGGTGTTTTTTAAATTCAATGTTGAAAAAAACATGAAAAATGTAGACCTGGCCATTAGTCATACAAAATCACGCAGATCTTAAAGCTTTGTCGATTTGTGAGAAATAAATTCTCTTGAATAAATCGACAGTACAAATTGGAGTATCTCGCATAATGATTTTTTTATCAAACAACGTCGTATTATGAATTATTTTTAATATTCATCGTTGTTTTTTTAATCGCTCAGTTATTTATAGTACCTATATAAATGCCTTTTCACAATTTTTGAACATGATTTTCATCCTCATAAAAGTAATAAATTCACCTAATGAGCGAATAATATTGGTAAATTAAAATCGAAGATTTGAAAATTTGATTTGATTTTGTTTTCATTCGAATAATTACCATCCATAAATGACATCATAAAATAAAATTTTGTACGAGCTTAGGGAATATCGAAATTTGAATCAATTAATAATAATTAATAAGGAGTTGTTTGCAATAAAATGATAGGAGGTTAGTTTTCTATCACGAAGTATCTCGAGTAGACTGTCCCATATATTATGTGCTATGAAACACCGTCTATATTTCTTCACGTGGAAGTCTTATAATATGCCAAGGTGCCTTTGAATATATAAGCGTGTTGAGTTTGAAACGCAATATGAATATTTCCCAACTTGAAATTAATAGTTGAAGAGCACAACGTGTCATACCAACTCATCGAAAACTAAAAACTAAGTATTGTACCTTCCTTACTTGAATAGGTACTCTACCTTAAATTTAATATTGTATAATTTATTTTAATAAAGACATAAATAATTCAATCCGAATAATTCAAATAATTCAAACGTATACACAAGTAATTAAATAGACAAACCTAGTATTTTTAAATATATATTTAAATAAATATATGAGTTTTAGAAAAATAAATGCTTATTTTCTTAATATAGGTAGGTAACAACCTATTTATATTATTTTCGTGTTTTAATACCAATTAGTTTATAATTAAATCATTTATTATCCGTGCAGGGTGCAAGGAAGTGTTTATTTTTTATTTATTTATATGTACGATTGGACTCTCTTGGACTGGTTAAAGGTATTTAGTAAAAACTGAAGTTACGAATATTTAGTATATTTGGCTTTGTCTGTTATCGTTTTTCAATATCCGATTACTGGATTGGCGAATTAAATTGAAAACTATGTATTAAGTACCTACTTAGTTTTGACATTTCCAAATGTATGATTGGTTTTCACGTTTCCAAAATTTGTTTCATTATAAAATCTTTATACGGGTATGAAATATCAAACAAAAATTTATCCCATCCAAAATTCCTTGTCTCCGTATTATTTATATGATTTACAGTCTGTGTTTTCACATCTACTTACGCCTATTTTTCATTTCTACATTCCTTCCCCACTTTCAATCCCTTTTCGTTCTGTGTAAGTCGCAAGAAAACCCGAAGCGTCTTTTTGCGTCTTTGTTCCTCCATATCGATCTGTGAATTCACGAGAGGGACACCTTATGTTCGGATCTGTTGGAGGAGGGTGTCAAAGTATAATATAATATTTCTTCTCGGTTCTCACAAATTCCTCTTCGTGACTCGTGCAAATCTTTTCTGTATCTCCCCCGAAGTGCCAAGGATTACTCTGCATTTTGTTTCTCATTGGCTTATTTTATTTTTTGGATTTGTACTTTATATTTTTGATCTTTCGTATTTTTCGTTTCGAGATGACTTAGCTGGGACATATTTCACAATTTGTGATACCCATAATTATCAATAAGATTTTTGTTAAAAGAAATATACATAGGAACACTGAATAAAAAACACAACTGAATTATTTGGTTACCGATGTTTTAACTATTCTTTTGTTGGTAGTAACTTAAGTTCAGTAACCAAATATTAACCATTAACTATTTACAATTAACATGCCATTATTTATGTACCTACTATTAATATTTTTTCTAATGTATTATGAGGTAGGGATGAATGAACCTATATGTAGGTACTCGAATCCTGCAACGATCGACTTGATTCCTATACCGATGGCACAAGTATTTGTTTAATTATGAATACTTGTATAATATGTATATTTATTAACATCAAAAGTCATTTTTAAAGAGCACGTGTCAATGTGTAAAAAAATGGAATAAAAATAATTCCAATAATTTAACAACAAATATTTCTTTTTTGCAACAAATATCTCACTGAAAAATCATATGGAAACATAAGTTGTCTTATCTAAATTAAGGCGTATTTTTTTTCTCCGCTATTTTGATGATTTAACATATAAATCCGCATCTTAATTTAAGATGACATAAATAACTTATTTTGGGTATATTTTTAATAAGAAATATAATAAAACTATTTAATATGCAAGCGATGGCTTCATGCTGAAAATTGTGTGTTGGGGGATTGTTCTTACGCGATCAGCTAAGTAGGTAGGTACATAGTGCATAGTCCTTTTTGAGATAACAAGTTATTTGTATTTTTTTAAGAATGAATATGTGCTTGTAACAAGTACATATACATCCTCATACATTCACTAAATTAATCATATGTTTGTGCTATAGGTGAACGAAATCGGTCGTGGGAGGATTCGAACTCGCGACCACTGGATTACAAACCAATACATTATATTATTATTTAATGTTGCGTTCTTGTTTGTAATATAAGCCACATTATCTAAATAAATGTGTATTAGAAACGTTCGCCAACTTATATTCCTCAAAAGAATTAGCAGATAAATGCGCTAATTATTTATTTATAAGATCAAAATTGACTCAGATATCAAGCTTCACAATTGGGAATGATTCACCTCTCTAGATACATATAATAATACTCAATTATTATTAATACTTCCTTAAAAGAATAAGCAGATCAATGCGTAAATTGTACACTATTTAATAGATCAAAATAAATGCAACTAAGGCACCAATCAAGCCTTCAATTGGTAATAATTCACCGATCCAGATACTTAACATACCAAAGGATTAGGCTCTGATTAGGTCGCTGTATCAACCCTTATGATTCCTGATCGTTATCCTGTAGAATCTTAATGTACATATGTATTCGTTGTAACCGTTTTTTGCATTTTATTATTTTTTTTTAGATAAATCTAAAATTTCTTAATTACGGCTTAATAATTTTGAAAAAATGCCAGTGGCTGATTAATGAACGGTATTATTCGAATATTTTTATTATTGCATATGCGCAAACATTGGATTTTTTTCCCTGTCGGGAGTCAAAGATATTTTTTAACAGATTTTTAATTATCTCAATAGAGACGAAGTTGGAATATTTATTGTAGGAGAACCGGGAAATCAAGGCACCTACAGGGCTTACGACCTGTCATCGGCTGGTTTAAAAAAAAAAACCAGCCGATGCCAAAAAAGTGATCACGTAAACCAGCCGATGACAGGTCGTAAGCCCTGTAGGTGCCTTGATTTCCCGGTTCTCCTACAATAAATATTCCAACTTCGTCTCTATTGAGATAATTAAAAATCTGTTAAAAAACGGTATTATTATTATTTTACGAGAATTCCAGTCTTTTAATCTCATTACCTAAGGCGGTGTAATTTTACATTTTTTTACCAATATTTTTTTCAAAATATTACTAGAATTTGGAATAGGCTCGTCGCAAATGTATGTTATTTTAAATCGAATATTCTTTTTTAATTGCATATACGCAAACATTGGATTTTTTCCCTTTCGGGAGAAAAATAAAAATATTAAAAAACAATAAACAATATTAATAAACAATATCCCATCTTCGCCTCTATTGAGATGTTGAAAAAATGTTTGTCAATAAAAATGTATGTTATTTTTTTAAATCTTTCGTGTTTTGGGTCTGTTTTGTTGAATTTATAATTAATTTTTTTTTTGCGGCGCTGGTCGATTTACTAATGATATTAATAACAATTAAGCACTACAAATAATAACACTCAATTATTATTATTACCATTATACACTTCCTCAAAAGAATTAGCAGATCAATGCGTAAATTGTAATTTATTTAAAAGAGCAAAATAAAATGCAACAAACGCATCATCCATTATAATATTATTATTTATCGGTCAGTTAATATTGTTTTACTGTAATAAATTGAAATATACTTATTTTCTTAGGTTGCTATCGTTTCATATTCATATTGTGTTTATCGCATAAATTAATTTATATTTAATAACTTAATTTTGATGTATTATTTTTGTTACGTGGTTATGTACGAAAATGTTGTTTATTTCCAAACAATTTATTATTATTACAAAGTGATTAAATACTAAATGCCTTTACTCTTTCTACTTAGGGATAGTGGTTCCTTCATATTCATACTCTGAGAAATATATATAATATTGATTGTACAACAAGGTAGACAACAAGGTGAAAATATGATTGAGTGCAACAAGGTAGGTGGGTATATACATAGGTATCAAAGTTATTGATGAATCAACCATTAAAGTAACCCTTGTAGTATTTCTTGTTCCCAACTGTCCCGAGGAAACCTTAGAACAAAAGTTGACAAGTTAGTTTTGTCAAGTTATCGGTCCATTGCATCTCCCCCTCCTGTCCTTCACCACCCCTCCTTTTCCTGCTCCAATAACCCCTCCTGGGCAGGAGTGTCTCAGAGGGCGGGGGGCGCAGCCGCGGCTTGTAACAGAATCAACTCGGACAAATTGTTCATTGATGCATTTTTGATGTCCTGTTACACGGCTATGGTGGGGTGGTTGACGAGAACCATTCCTAGGATTTCATGTTTGATGGGGCAGAAATGAAATGATTTGTTCCACTGAGAGTGTGGACGAATCCATTTTAATGTGAATTTTACTCTTGCAAGGTTTCTTCACACATGAAATAGGAATTTTGAAAAAAATAGATCAGTGGAAGTCTTATATATTATTTTTATTTTCATAGGTATTGTCATTATAATATCAGCCCTCTTTTGTCTAGTAATGAACATAGACCTCCCCCTGAGATCTCCACAGCTCTCTATCTTGGGCAGACAGCATCCAACCTTTTCCAGCCATTCGTCTTATATCTTCGAACTACACTGTTTGAGATCTTCCAACACTTCTTCGCCCGTTCTAGGTCACAATTCCAGCACTTTTTTGGCCCATATTTTTGAAGAAAAACTGCCAAACTGCTATGAATGGACTCTGTCAACGCTGATGTTTCCATTCTGAAAAACAGAAATTGAAAAACTAAGGCAATTTTGGAAGAGATTGCTGGATTCAGCCAATTCCCGGCCAGCTTAGGACTGTCAAGCTTATGATAATGATTCATGTATCGACTCATACATGTTCACCGATTGTACAAAATGTACAAGCTTATTATATTTTCGTTAACAAAAATATAATTCTTCCAATATGTAGATACATCAAATTTTGAGAGAGAGAGAGAATGTTTATTTATAAATTACAATTAAATATATATCACTATATTACATAAATCAAAGAAAAAATAATTAAAAATTGAGCAACTAAGAAATGTAAACTTTCACGGTAGATGTTGGTAACTACGATGAATTGTCGAGCGTTACATGGCCTTTTATACCCGCAGGGAGGTGGTTAAATGAGTACGTACGGGGTCAATGTCCACCCAGTTCTCGAACGTTCCTCCATATAAAAGTACCACTTGTAATGGTATTATTGTCAATATTCTGGTAGGTTACTGACCTCTATCCTAATGCAAATTGCACGACAAGATGTACTTGCGACGGATGTACCTACCCATTCGCCGCAAATGTATTAAGTCTCAATTCTCAAAAAGTTTTCATTTGTATTTTTTTGTGAATTCAATACATTATTCATTTAATACCTTCACATTATTTTAAAGAAAATAATCCATTTCGTTTTAAAATTAAAGGTTTCTCCGTAAAGGGAGCTTTCCTCAAACTTTCCCTTTGCAGACGAAAAGGTTCAAAGGGAATAATAATAATATTTCGTTGGAAGGAAGTTGAAAGCGTTGAAAATTTCTCGAAACGACTGCGGAGCAAGAGACTCGGAAACTGTCGGAAGATCACTCATGACAACGTGCAATATCTTGTTTGTTTGATGTCACGTGAAATGTTCTACCTCCCACCGGCCCCATCTGGCCCACCTCGCTACCTGATACGCCCCTGCCATTCAATCTCAAAGGCTGGTTACTCAGTCAGCCTGCACGCACTTTTTGGAATGATTTTATTGCCAACACAAAGCAGTGGCGTTGTCCCCGTGACGATTATTAACGATATTTTCAATTAAGTATTAAAAATGTATTACGTTGTCATATTATTCCATTTAGCAGATATAAAATATTTCATGTCAAAATAACCAAAATTCATAGAAAGATGATCATGTTACTTTAGATAGAAAATTATATAAATTAGATAAAAAATATTATAATAATAATAATAATTCAAATTTATAAAGCGCCGTTTAGTGATACAAGATCACTCCAAGGGCGCTGTAGCTTATTTGTTGGCTCTACGAAACAAGGCAGTCTTAAGAAGTTTACCGAAGGTGTCAATGCTCTGAGCTCCACGTATGTCAAGAGGTAATTTATTCCATTTTAAAGGCCCGTTCACACTAAAACCGCGATTATAGTAAGCCGCCTTATTGACTCTGTCCAATTATTTTAAAGAGTTGGTACTCTGTGATTCAGATGATCTCGGCGTAAGCTGCCTTCCTGATGGAACATTCCTTTGGCACAGTTCCTGAATGTATTGTGGAGCCAAGTCGTTCAGAGCTTTAAACACCATTAGGCATACCTAATGGTGTTTAAAGCTCTCCACTCGTTCTGGACATCTCAACCAGTGCAGTTCGTTAAGAAGAGGTGTTATGTGACATCTTTTGTCTGCTCCATATATCAACCTCGCAGCTGCGTTGAAAACTATTTGTAATCTATCAAGCTGATACTTTGGCAAACCCGCATAAATAGCATTACAGTAATCCAGCCGTGACACCACAAATGCATTAATAAGCATTTTAGCTTCGTTTTTGGGTAAGCTCCGGCGGATACTTTTCAATTGCCTCAGATGAAAGAAACAAGAGCTAACAGTTTTTGAGATTTGCAAGTCCAGCGATTATTTGTTGTCCAGGTGGACGGCTTAACAACTGTGCCACAGCGGTCGGCCAACTGTGCCACAGCTCCAGACTGAAAACACAATTAAAAACTGTGTCTCCATCGGGAATCGAACCCGGGACCCTAGGATCAGCAGTAAGATACCCAACCAACTGAGCCACGAAGGTTATGACCATTTAAAGCTATTTTTAATTTATATTTTAATTTGGACATTAAATATTGATATATATTTTAAACAAGGAATTAGACATAGACTATCGACCTCCCACGTAACGCCACAGCGCCTTACTACCCCTCTTCACTCAAATAGCAGCCTTTTCATTCAGACATCAAAAATAATGCCCGAACATCAATCGCCATAAAAGTTTAGAGGAGTGCGGAGAGGATTGTGGTGGTGGGGGAGGGTGGTATGTTTCCTTCCCTCCATCGCCACTAGGAGCTTCTCTCTATGAGCAGGTGAGGACCCGTTGCTATGGAGACCACACTTACCTCCTCTTCCATCCATCCCTTCCCGACAATCTCTCTACACAACCCTCTACCTTGACACGACTCTACTCTAAACCTACCTACAGCTGGTGTCTTGACTTTTAAGACGGCAGTCACTTGTCTTACTGCCAGGTGATGTAGAAAAGTAACATTACATCATGTATGCCAACTGAATGAACTTTTGATCAGTATTAAATGTTTAAGACAGCGTTTATATTTTACATACCTACTTATAACTTATTTATTTGCAACTTCTTATACATTGCTACAAAAAAAGTATAAAAATGAGTGTGTTTACAGGAAAACAATAACAAATATGGTTAGCATTAAAAATATATGATTATATTTATCTAATATTCCTTTTGCGTTATTTGATATTCCATTCTTTGGTTTGAAGTGTCCAGTGCGAGTTGACTACAAAATTTACACAATACAGATTTTTAATTATCTCAATAGAGACGAAGTTGGAATATTTACTGTAGGAGAACCGGGAAATCAAGGCACCTACAGGGCTTACGACCTGTCATCGGCTGGTTTACGTGATCACTTTATGCGCTTGCGCAACGTTCACCAATTATGCCTTTTAATGAGATCCCTATCAATTCAATTTTGAAAGTTCTATATATTGTAATACTGAAATTCTTTTCGCTTGAAAATAAGGAATTTCTACTACAGCCATCTATGGGTGAAATTATGAACAACAATCTTATTATTTTTATTTATTTTGTTGGAATGCCATCTATTGAGAGAATTGGTTTTTTTGTAAATAATGAAAGCTACAATTCTTATATCTGAGGTGACAATGCATTTTTCGCATAGAAGTCACCCCTGAATTGCGCCAGACTTATAAGGTCATTTTTTTGTCTTATTTACCTACTTGTACCAATGTGTAAGTAATCGAATATTTTTATTATTGCATATGCGCAAACATTGGATTTTTTTCCCTCCCGACAGGGAAAAAAATCCAATGTTTGCGCATATGCAATAATAAAAATATTCGATTACACAATACATTCAAGAGCTGTGTCAGAGAAAAGAGCTCTCTGAGAGGAATCTCACACTCAGGTCGTCTGAATCACAGAATCACAATACCCTGACGGTTCGATATAGTCTTAAAAGCGGTTGACTATGACCGATGTTTAGGTGTGAGCGGTCTTATTAAATGGAATGCACTACCTCCAGATATGCGCAATGCTCAGACTGAATATAGCTGTTTCGTAAAGCAGCACAAACCATCAAAGCAGAACAATCAACGCCCTTGAAATGATTTTGAATCATAAAACGGTGCTATCATTATTATCCTTTCTTTCTTACATACATACCATCACGTCATGTCCATCGCGGGGTAGGCAGAGAGAACCGAACGCCACTTATTTCTATCTTGACACACATTCATTGCCTCGTCGACATTCATACATCGTCAAATACATGTTCGTCTGTTATTCATGCTTCTGATATTTCCGTCTTTCAAAATACCGTCCACATGGACGTGCGATCCCTTCCTTGGGCGGCCCCGACCTCTTATTCCATTCCTGTCCGCAATGTATATTTTCTTCGTCAGGCGTTCCTCATTCATTCTCCCCATGTGGCCAAACCATCTCAATTTGTTCACTTTCATTATATTAATGACATCTTTCTTTATCTTACATTCTTTCCTTATGTCCTCATTCCTGACCCTGTCATACATTGTCCTATTACAGATTCTTCTGTCTCCTTTCAATCTTAGTTGTTGTAGGGATCTAAGTCTGTTTTTTAGTAGGGATTTTTTTTTGTTGTGAACAGGACAACAATATAACTATTTTACAAATGATTTCAATGATGAAGGTGAACAAAATCGGTCGAGGCAGGATTCGAGCCTGAATCTACTGGGTCGATGGACCAGCGCACTACGGCTCTGCAACCGACCCATCTTTTTAGGTCGTAGGTATGTTTCGTTTTCGCTTGGTGTAATTTTGGGGAAACGATTTTTAATCTCGATCCAAATAACAACATACATATTATATATGTAGGTACTACAGCGAGTGTCCCTCTGTGGGCGTAATAAAAATAAAATTTCCCAAATGTTGTATTTCTTCCTGTCCTGTCTCTGGGTCCGGTCTGGTTGGGGAGAGAGCTGCCACCGCCGCCGAATAAATAAGCGGTAATGTGAAGGCCATTACGTGGACCGTAGGAAGTGGAATTACACGACCGCTGGTCATCTCTTCCCACTCCGCCCCACATTACCCTATACACAGGGACGGACCTACAGTTTTTGGCGCCTGCCCCGCTGAAATCATTATCATATCAGCCCTCTTTCGTCCAGTAACGGAGCTAGCGACGAAAGGTGACACTTTTTTTATTCATTAAATTTACTAAAACAAAATGATTTATTATGTTGCAAACTACACACAGCCAAAGACAAATAACAAAATTGTCTACCAATTTCAATAAAACTGTAATCACAAAATACCACGTCACAAAACTACAAAAAACATGGATAGATACCTATGTATATAATATCGGTTCGAAAAACATAAATAACATTAAAACACCAAATCATGCATAATTAGGTCCTACATTTATTACAATACCAAATTGCTATACAATTTAATCAATGAACAATAAAAATTAACAATTGAAACATTCAAAATATTATCAGGCCATTATGACTGTGTAAACATGAACAATCTCTTTCAATATAGTCATAACACTAATTTTTCGTGGCCATAGCTTAAAACTTGTGAAAAGTAGGTTCTTGACAAATCCTCGAAAGCATTTTCATTCAAATAGAGTGGTCAATACTTGAAATAAAATTCTCCAACATGTTTTGGATGCTGAAAATGTTAATATTTTCAAGAATAGACTAGACTTTTTTTTTAACACAGTAAAATAGTAAATAGCAACCAAATAATAAAATGCGACAGTGGATATAAGCACATCAGCCTTGGTTGCCTGCCTATAAATAAATAATAATAATATATACTATTTATGCCACGAACTGATCAAATGAACACCTCGGCTCAGGACTTCCAAGTGAGGTAATCGTTGGTCCATCGCAATTACACATTTACCAGTAACAAGATAAATGATATAAGTATTACAATACAATTACAGATTACATGAAAATTCTTCGAAACACAATTGTTCGAATGCGCAATTGTACGAATAACAATTTTTCGAAAATCAGTTATCAGAATGACAATTGTCCAAAAGCAAATTATTCGAACTAACATTTGTTGGAAAACCAATTAACCGAATTTAATATATTTTTGTGTCATTATGTTACCTCCTTTGACATATTTGTTGCCAGTAAAATATATTCGATGAAGACTATTATTACTTGTTGTATTATTTTTTGGGTACGTATGTTTGCACATTTTTAATAACTGATGTTTGACAGCGCGGGATAGCCTGGTTTGTACACCAGTTTATGTTTATCTAGTATTCACACCAATTAGTTATTTTATTTTAATATTATAGTTACTTTTTTAAATATGTAATGCAACTGGCTCACGCCAGTCGCATTCGTAATTGTATTGTAATACTTATATCATTTATCTAAAATTAATAAATAAATAAATTACGGTCTAGGGGACCTGATATGGCACGAAGGGAAGAAAAAGTATGGACATCTCCTGAAACCCCTACAGTTCTCCATCCTAGGTAAACCGCATCTAGCCACTCCATATCTTTGAAATCCATCTTCCTTTTCTTATATTAGGCGCCGCCAATTGTCCTTGTGCCTGGCGTAACTGCACCGTTTGAACCTACTGTGGGTGCGGCCCTGCCTTTACACATACACACACATTTGAGGGAAACTACGGATAATGTATTATTATTACATACTATCTCAAGAAAATACGAGTATGTTTGTAGCTGGCGCGTCTTAAGACACTTATTCCTGGAAACATATGTACCTATTATTATACCTATGATCAGTTGTAGATTACAATACCCATTCACTGATGAATCGAATTTGCTCGAAGCTTCGCGTTGCTTGAGTTGGTTGAAAAATATTTTCCTTGAGGCAAATATCCCATCTGTGCTTACTTATTTGTAAATTAATTAAATATAAATCTCATTCTTTTACTCATCCTTCTCAAATATTTATTTTGGGATCGACTTTCCTTATTTCTCTTTCATGACGCTCTATTTTGTATGTACCATCATTATTTATTTTTTTGTAACATTCGGTACATAATATGATTTGTACAATAAATTATGTAACAAAAAATAGAAATGTTTTTAGTGCAAACAATATTTCTTGTTTTTTGTCATCATCGTCATCAGTGGCTTCACAGCCCAAGATGGGGCTAGGCTTCCTCAAGGAATCGTCTCCATTGCACTCTATCCATTGCCTTTTCTCTCGAATTCCGCACTCTGGCTATATGAAGATTCCGCTCGACTCCAACTATCCATCGTATTTTAGGCCTTCTCACACCTGTTCGTTCCTTCGGACGTTTTTTGAGGATTATTTTCGGTGTCTGGTCATCATCCATACGACGCACGATTTGTTACAATGCGATACGATTGATACAATTCTTGCTTTTGCGTGTTTTAAATATTTTGATTTCTGACGGTTTCGGCTAAAATTTCGGCTTAGACCTTGTCCATGATCAGTCTTTAGTACCTATGACATAAATATCGAATATTTTTTTTATTTGCATATACGCAAAAATTGGATTTTTTTCCCTGTCGAGAGTCTAATGATATTTTTTTGACAAACTTTTTAAGACGAAGTTGCAATATTATAGGAGAAACAGGAACTCAAGGCACCTACAGGGCTTACGACCTATCAACAGCTCACTTTAAGCGCTTGCGCAACGTTCAACAATTATGCTTTTTTATTGAGTTCCCTTCGGCTTCGGTTTCGACTAGAATTTCAAGGACGACCTTGTCCATGACCTTATTCCATCATTCTTGTGTGACATAAATAAATAATGACCATCTGTTTCAGGACTTAAGGTGCATGTGAAGACATGTGTGGCTCTCGGTTATGTTTGCCTGTTCCAATAATAGGGTAAGGTGTGCTTGTACGTGGCGTTTGTCATAAGATGGAATCTGATCTTGATTAATTCAAAATATAGGTATATTAATTTGGTAACATTAAAATATTGTTGTATCAGAAATAATTGATAGTATGGTAAATTGAGGGTCGCTTGACAGTACTGGAGAAGAAATAAAGAGCGAGGGTCGGAAGAGAGTGTTGGTAGGAAGGGAACATGTTGGAGGTAGGGGGGTATACCGGAAGTCCGTCTAATGCATCCGCCAACGGCCGGAAGTGACATGGCGTCCCAAACGTTCGTGCAATTCTCGCAATTCGTTACGAGTGTCAACTGCTTTTCTTTTTCCGAATGTTTTTTTTTCTATCAAAAATTCAGGCATATTTTACCGAAATATAGTTTACAAAAAACCGAAATAGCAAAAAGTAAATACTTATTCCCTTTAAATTTAATATAGACTGTGAGATTTATTTTTACTGGTGTTTTTGTTTGTTTGTATTTGATTGTGTATTTTTCAATTTACTTTAAATTAAACGAGTTGTGGTTGTAGAGCGTTTAATACACTGGATTAAACGCTCAGTGATCGCGAGATCGAATCCTGCGAATTGTAGGTACCTTAGGTGAAACAATTTCGTTCACCTAAAGCACAAGCATTTATGTTTGATTTACTTGTTTACCAAGGATTAATTCACAATTTATTAAATAAAATAAAAAGTTTAATCATTCGGGATTATTTATTGGGTAGTTTATTTTAAATTTGTTATTTTGTAGTAGCTATAAGTTGCACTAATAAACAAATCAAATATAGATTTTTATTTACTTAAGTGGCGAGTTTATTGCCATATTGCAATTTCTTATTTCTCATAAGAACAACAATAAAAAATACACAGTACCTACTAAAGGTTCTCATGGAGTCCACAAAAATAGTTATCTCTCACACCTTAGTGCAGAATATTATAAGATCATTGAGTGCGAAGAGATTATTCACAATATTATTTAGGTATATATTAATAAACTTATTCATATCTTAAAACTTCATTTTGTTAAATTTTTCATTGATATATTTATTTATTACCTATTTATTTGTTTATTTTGTTATAGTTTTTTGGGGATATTAGGTATTATAATCTATTATGATTTTCATTGTTATCTCAATCATACGAATGATAGATATCTTGATAGACATTCATTCATTCATATCGTCACAGTATATTCCACAATGTGGGGTAACTAGCGACAGGTGTGCAGGTTAGCAAAACTTTATAAAAAGTTGCACCAGTCTCGTCTCATCCGAAAATTCACTATACATACAGAATGGGTGGTAAACCTCGTTGCTGAACTATGTGAAATGTTATTTATTTATTTAATTTTGCTTCTCGGGCAACTAACAGGTACTGTGTCAAATATTATTTTAACACGCACCCAATAACAAGATGCCACATTCTGGAGACTCACAGGTCCAGACTGAAAACACAATTATAAACTGTGTCTCCACCGGGAATCGGACCCGGGGCCTTTGGATCAGATAACCAACCAACTTAGCCACGAAGGCCGACAATTTATTTTATTTAATTCTGGGAACAGACAGTTATATACAGCTTGTGGGAAAACAAAAAAACAATATATATATAAAACCAGTTAAGTTCCCTAATGCTTTTATACAATCAAAATCTTTACAATACAAAATATAAACAATAACAAAAAGTACTTATTAATTAAGAATTTGTCGTACAAACCTCTATAGAATAGGAAGGAAGAGGGAATAGAGGGATAGAAATAACCTCGAAGATTTTCAATTTCGCCGCAATAGATCACACCACAACAACAGCTCCACCCGGGACCTAAATTTACCAAAGTTATCATGAAAAATATCCAGGGTTTGCGAATTATTATTTAATTATAAATTAAATTATTTTTATTTATTTTTCCCGGCTACTACGAGATACCCGAATATAATGAATAGGAAACGGTGGAAAAACTATTATAAGCTGTTGCCTCTCAGTAAAGATGGACGCAAGAAATAAATTATTTGTATTTTCTGATTTACAAATTATACCTACATACATACCTATATCCTGTAGCAGAAATGTACATAGTAATTTGTTTTACTGACGGAATTTCGAGACGTCTGATGCATTTTTATACAAAAATATAAGTAGGTAATACATTATTTTAATATATTTGGCCCCATTAAAATATTTTAATGTTACCGAAAGAGTGCGCTACCGACCTGCCGACTTTTCCGGAAACGGGCTACAAAAGGGCGCGTATCCAAATCCTCACTTCCGGTCCCCATCGTCGCACCCTCCACCCCCTCTCTGTCCTATTTCACTGAAGGGGTGGCACGCAAATGCACTTTTTATCATATTTTGTTCTGAGACATTTTCCCTTACCCTTTTTTGCTTCCGTGTTGAGATGATAGATGGTTTTTTACCACCCTATAAAGAACCTCTATCTACTGTACAGTGGCGTACCTACCTGAATATTATTATCTAAGCTTTAACGATCTTTGTGGCTATTGAAAACTGATGATTATAGTGTCAAATGGTCAAGTATTTGAAGGAGTGAGAAATGATATTTTTATGGAAACAAGATCAAATTGACCAAAACATTATATTCGTTTAGGAATTCAATGGGGTATATGAAAATCAAAATTCATATTTCTTTACCATTTTTTTCTTCAGTTTGGTACAATATAAATATATACTATTTTTGGTTCCTGCTATTCCATATTCGATTAGTATATCTTAATAAAGCATGTATTTAAATATATTTATTTAAATGTATGTATTTCATATATTTAAACGACAATTGATCCATAGTTAAATAAAAAATAAGAAATTAGGTAGAGTTTCGCGTATTAGAGTATTTTCGTTCTGAAGTGGAGCGGTTTGTGCATAAAACAACCTAGCAAAAAAACTCGTGCTCAGGGCACCACATGTGGCGTGCTTAAAATGTTTACTGCTAACTATACCTATTACCAGAGAATCTATTATCTCATAAAAAATTGTATACTTCGTATTTCCTCCATAGATTCTAATAAAAGATCTTTACAGCCTCGTATACGACATGCCTTTTGAGACTATTATCACACCATTTGCTGTGTGACATTTATTTCATACAATTCTAATACGAGATTGAAGTTCTAACTCAAGGCATTTTAATTTATATTCCAGAAATAGTTAAGCCAAGAATAATTTGATGCAACCATATAAATGGGATTTTGAAGGATGGATAATAGAAGTGCTTTTTTGAGACGATGCACGGATATGAATGAAGCTAAATATTTAACAAGAGGGAGAATATTGGCGACCGGTTTTCTCTGGCTACTCCTAATTGTGAAATGACTAATGATAGGTATATTGAAAAATTAAAATGATAATAAAACCAAAATTCCGTATCAAAATCAAAGAATATGAAATTTCAACACGAATCCTGGTTCTTGATTTCAATTTTTTTCGGTATATGAAGTATGTTTGTCGTAATACATTTGTACAAATTCTCTGATAAAAAAATCCATTGTTTTTTTCGAATGCGTCTCTGTCTGTTTTACTGTGTAGTAGAGATAGGTATATATGTAGGTATATATACAGGGGAGTTCAAAACAAACAGGAGTAATTCGTGTGTTAATAAATAGCGTGTTCTTAAAATTCATCAATTAATATGAGGTGGATATGCTTTACATTGTAACACCCTTCCAAAAATAATATATTATCATGAAAATTTTACACTATCATCCACCTTTTTGCAAAATGTATTAATATTATTTGTCAGTATGCACTCATATAACCAGGTAGGTACCTACATGAATTATCCCTCAAGTCTTTTTAGTAATACTTTATTTTGTGTTAGTGTTGGAATAATTTCGATTGTCTATTTTATGCTCCCTAAGGAATATTTTAAACAAATCTAATTTTACTATAATTTTCGCCAAACATCTTGAACGAGTTTGGGGAAAATTATAGTAAAGAGCTCTAATTTGTGTCTTTTTGCATCGTTGGTTTACATGCAAATCGCCCCCCTTCTTGGCTAAAATTTCAAGATGTTTGGCTACAACTTTAGCAATATTTGTGTTAAAAAATAAAGGTTTTTATTATTTTTACAATTCTTAGGTCCGAATGCAGAGTCCTACCTAAATACTAAATTCTAAATACTAACCATGTTTTCATTGCAGAGACAGAGTTGAGAATTGCATTGCAGAGACATATCTAAATACTTAGGGCGTGCGCATCGGCGTAAACTAACATTTGCGAATTGTCAAAAAGTAAGATTGATAGCGAGGAATCTTACAAGTGGTTTAATACTAAAATACGAGATTTTATCGGTGGATGATGATTTTATCGGCTTCTTTGAATATGTATTTGGTAAATTTGTCAAATCAAATACCAAACAGAGTATTCAGCGATCCATACGAGATGCCGAAAATTCGGAAAATTTAAAAAAATCGTGACATCGAGCTGTCAGTGTGAAGTGTGAAGTTGGTTACATATGTTTGTGTTGTTATAGCAAAAAAACGTCAAACGTCAGAAAAGAGATAGATTGCTTTCCAAGCCCATAGAAAGCTATCTATCTCTTTTCTTCGTACACAATAATGTGAAATTCTACGCCATCGACCTTAAGTTTGGCGTAGTATTTCGTATTTAGTTAGGGATGTCTCTGCAACGCAATTTCTAACTTAAGAATACTAAATACTCCAGTGAGGTTAGGAGTTAGTATTTAGGTACCTAGGACTGTGCATTCGGGTCATAGACTGAAAGAGAAATAAAAAAAATGTTGTTTTAAAAACCAGAACTGTCCTTCACGGGGTAGGCAGTGAGATCTATATCTGAAATATTTATTTAAATCATTTGATGAGATCACAGGTGAGATATAATTGTTGTCCAGAAAAATGATGTTCTTGAAATCACAAAATAAATTAAAAATCAGTCAAAGATTACCCGTTTTACTTATAAACGTAAACTATCTATAGTACCTGGTAATAGAGCGTTATTAACGAAACCGTGACTATCTTTAATACACCTTTATTTAATAGATGTCAAGTTAGGATGGGTCGAGATGTTGTTTAACTCTTGACTTACACGTCATACCAAATATTTAAAAATGGCGGATCTTTCACAAATGATCCGACGCATATTTGAGATTGACAGAAAAATTTAATCATTATAACGTTTATCCATGTTATTCTTCATCACAATGGTGTTTAAATTTTCTGTTCTAAGGTAGAGGCGTTCACTTTGTGAAAATTCATTTTAATTATAATTTAAAATAAATTAATAAACTTTGTTTGTTTTCACTAGTTATATTTTTTAAAACACAACATGTTTCGATAATCTCCGTTATCTTCCTCAGGTGAGAGGTGAGTTAATACTAACTGAAAACTAATTTTGCGTGGTATGTGGCAGTGTCAAGGGTGTAGTAGAAAGCGGGGGCAAGGGGGGCGGGGGTGTTTAAATTGACTCAACACGGCACAACGCGGTGTTTGTTTTCATTTTTCGATGTCAGATATCCAAAAAATACGTGCTTTTATCTATTTTTTGACATCTGTGAAGCCAATGCGGCCATATGAAAAAAATAAATGAGCGTGTCCGCTAACAATTCGGTGAACTAGTTAGTCACATCTTTGTAAACGTTTATAAGTCAGATTTTTTTAATACCGATCTTAACTTTTAAAGCCGATTAGTTGCGCGTTTAGTAAGCTTTTAATGAAGTCTAATAAGTAAGACCGTAAATCTATAATGTTCATTATATAAAATTACGTAAAAATAAATAAAAACACAAATTTTGAACTTTTTTCACAAATTTAAAAGTTTTTAAATTAGGGG
This sequence comes from Molanna angustata, assembly GCA_963576475.1. Taxonomy (NCBI): domain Eukaryota; kingdom Metazoa; phylum Arthropoda; class Insecta; order Trichoptera; family Molannidae; genus Molanna; species Molanna angustata. The sequence goes on along the minus strand of OY754968.1, from coordinate 29,972,104 downwards.
AAAAAAGTTTAAGATTTGTGTTTTTACTTATTTTTAAGTAATTTTATACAATTGATAATGGAATTTCATCAAGAATTATCAGTCAAAAAATATAAATTAATATAATGTTGAGTTAGCATGTTATTTAAACAACACAACACGTAAATAATATTTAAGTAAAACAGAAGGTATCCAAGTTCATCATCGTTGTCGCTACAGCCCTGTGTGGGACCTGCCCCCCTAGACAACGTGTAATTTACCTCTAGAAAAGAAACAAGAAAAGATAACCCAATGTATGGAAGTGACAGTTGCTAGTCACGTGAAAACTGTCACTTCCATACGTTGAGTTTCTTGTTTCTTTTCTTGAGCTAAATGACACGTCGTCTAGGGTGGCTGGCCTCCTCCAGAATCCTTCTCTAACCATCCCTGTCCTTCGCCGCTCTCCTGTTTGTTATTCCGATCGCTCTTATACAAGTTCTCATGTAACAAAGTTACCTACTCAAAAAAATCTTACTATATATATTTTACATAATATATATAAGAACTAAGATTATACGTATATTTTGACATATTTCTTGTGTTTGTAACATCATGTGATAGGTCAATAACTATGAATACATATAAGTAGTTGATACATATATATGTTTTAATGTTCCTTCCATCAGGATATGAAATAGTTTGTACCTAATCCGTTTCATGTCAGTTAAATTCAATTATCTCGTCTAGGTATGTTTATTATTAAGTAGGTACGTTGTCACGACTTTGGTCCGGATACAACACACAACAGTTCTCGCCTCGTCATTGGTCACAGTAGCATCACGTGGTCTGTAGAGCGGGTGGTGGTGGTCTGAAAGGGAGTCCATCACGATACTTATTATTATCGAGTTTAATGTTGAAGAGTCCGTTACGTTCGGTTATTGGATGATAGATAGTCATTTCACTGTCCACATAACATCACACACTCTTGAATCAACTCAAGTGATTCGTTCATTTTTATTTATACCGCGCAACACAACATGACGGGGTCCGGAATAAATGGACGCCGGGATTAATATTTTATAGCTTGTTGTTCACTCGATAGAAATAATAAAGATATTCACGTACCTACATTCGTAGAACAGTGAGATGGGACGATAATGACAGCATACATTTTCTGACAATTTTATTTATGAAAAATCGCTATTTAAAACAAATTGCTTCTTTCTCAGAATGGATAGAAATGGAAAGATAACCAACGTAGAAGCGGTCGCTTATCATCAAATAATGCACAAGTAAAATGGGTTTGTTTTGTCACCTACAAGGGATTAGTGGTTATATCACTCGATATAGGGTGGAACGCAAAAAAAATGGATTTGTGATAAATAAGATTGTTTCAAAAATGTAGCACAAAGTTGATTCCGAGATTATAAATAATATTAAATAATATTAAAAAAAAAATATTCATAATTAATGAAGAACGCGAATTTTTGTCTTTTTGCTTCGTTGGTTAACGTGCAAATCGCCCCCCTTTTCGGCTATAAGTTCAAGATGTTTGGCTACAACAATAAACTCATCTACGTTCCCTACCAAAAGCAAAACCTGTTCGCGCTTTATACTTCTTCTTCTTCTTCCTCTGGTTTTAGGCCAAACGCCTGTTTTTTCAGTCGGAGTCTGCCTCTTGTTATCTGGATGTCCAGCTGTCACTCCATCTTTTTGCTGCATGGTCTCGCCCTTGCTCTACGATCCTCTGGGACTTCCTTGGAATTTTGGGTAGTCGATTGTCTCCCATTCTCTCGACATGGTCTCTCCATTGAAGCCTTCGCCCTCTACCCCAGCGTTTCTTTCATTTCCCTCTTTCAGAATGTCGTACACATGGTCGAGCTATCCTTTTCTTTCACGCCCCGGTCCTCTCATTCCATTCCTGTCCGCAATCTATATTTTCTTCGTCAGGAGTTCCTCATTCATTCTCCCCATGTGGCCAAACCATCTCAATGTATTCACTTTCATTCGATATGAATATTTGATATATATATTTTTTCGTCGATTTGTTTTCTTTTAATTTGTTCATATTTTTGTTTACATTTGGTAATTATCGAGAATTTTTTGTTATTTTTATGCCAATAAATTATGCAATAAAAAATAATGCAAGTTTGGTTAACAGGCGGAATAAAAATCATCCTTGTTTACCCTTATCATGGATATAATTATCCTATGGAGTTCCTTAACACCTTAAGATATTATAAAACATCTAAAGATATTATAGAACTCCATAATATATTTACATATATCCATGATATGGGTAAATATGGATGGTTTTAATTCCGTTGGTTAACCAGTCTTGCCCCCCAGGTGAATGAAACTGGTAGTCTTAAGTTGTGCTTTTTCATATATGATTTTGCTGGTATTGTTCCATAATATTTAAAGAAAGAGATCCTCCTTGTTACAAGTTCCTGTTAGAATCATGAATTCATAGTTTTGCTGAGTATCAAATTCTAGTTGATCGATAAGCGTAAAATCAACAGAATAATTATTCGAAAATGTACTTTTTCGAACAACAAAAGCGAGCACGCGTCCGTTTCGTGCATCACGGCGTACCTAATGGCTATGAACACTGTCACTTGATTTTCATTGCCGAAAACGATTCCATTAATTTCTTTATAAATATATCTCGTTTAATTTAACTTTAGACACGACATTCGCATTTTGTAATACTCCATTACAATAAAATAAAATATCAGTATTGGTACTCTGCTTCTGATATTTGATGATGATGATCGTATCCCCAAAAATATTGTTAGAACCAATCCAGATGGCAGAAGAAGTAGAGGCAGGCCCAAGCTAAGATGGCTGGAAGACACTGAAGACGACATATGGGCACAATAGCAAACTGGAGGAGAGGTACGGAGGACAGGGAAGGCTGGAAAAGAAAAGATTCTGGAAGATGCCAGGGCTCACATAGGGCTGTAGCACCCAATAATGATGATAATGATACTTTGCTTCTACTCTGATATTGTCATCATAACAGTTTACTATCCATGATAATTCCTAGGTCTTTCACCGATTCTTTTCTAGGTATAGGGGAATTATTAAGTGTATAGGTAAAGAGGATTTTATTATTTTTTTGTAAACGCGATAATTTGACATTTTTGTGGATTTAAGTTAAGATAATTTATTTTACAGTATATTTAAAGATGCTCTAGATCCTGTTGAAATCTACGGCAGTCTTGAATACTATTTATTTTTGTATAGAGCTTCATGCCATCTGCATATATTAGGTATTACTCTGACAAATTTGAAACAAGAGGTGATGTCGTTTACTTATATATTAAAAAGGATAGGGGCCAGCAGTGTGCATATAAATCAATGTTTTAAATATGCTATGTAAGTTATATAGGATGATATGATGATTTATATGCAAATAAACTCAAAATTATATTGCCTCAGATTTCAGGAAGACTTCTTCTTCTTTCGTGTCAGCAACGCATTGTTGCGTTGCTGTGGTGGAAGGATTGGCCAGAGAATTTCTGTTACCAGGGGGCACCGCGTGGAGGTTCCACAAGTTTCAGGAAGACTTAAGAATGCTATATGAATATTGCGATGAAAGCAAATTATCTCTAGGTATAGGTATACTAAAAAATGTCTCAAAATTACTTTCTGAAGAACAATAAGTACTATCGATTTCCTTACACCATTCACAATGAGACTGTATCATTGGTTCGTGACCTTGGGTTTGTTTTAAACAGCATGTTTACTTTTGAAAAACTTATAGAGACAATAATTGACAAAGCCTCGGTTTTATTCTCCATATTACCATTGAATGTTAAAATTCTTTATTTTACATGTGTACGTAGTATTGTGTAGTTTGCATCCCCTATCTGGTTACTCGTGTTTCAAGTACACAAACACGCACTAAGCGAATCCAACATAGGTATATTTATCAAACACTTGAATCATATAAAATACACAGAATTTTCCTATTATAGGGATGCAATACTGTTTCACAAAATCTTTACGTTAGAACAAGACGCTCCCTGATTGACATGAAGATATTGTATGTACCTACCTACATACATCATACACAATGCAATTGACTTTCCTGACATAACGTAGCTTCTCTCCTTAAAACGTCCCATCTCGTCGTGCAGGAAGCCTACTTTCTTCACATATCTACCGCACCGCAATAATACATACACGAAAAATGCACCACTCATACGTATGATGAACACTTACATAATATAATCGTGAACATTTCAACGCCGATATTTTTCTTTTGGGGCCTCATTCATTTTCCACTGCCATTAGTTCAGGATAAATCCATAACAATTATTGAAATTCGCTATCGAGATTGATTGGAATAACTTACGTGAACTTCCCGGTATATGTTCTCTCTTTTACACTACACTCACATGCGTAGTTAAATACTCTTACACATTATTGTCATATGTAAATATAAATATTTTTCATAGCTTTAAGTATAAACACATCAGTTGAAATATATTGTTAATACTGTGGAAATTTTAATTTTTTTTTAGATTTTTACACCATATATTTGTAACAACTTTTTAACATCGCAATAGAGACGAAATTGGAATGTTATAGGAGAACCTGGATTTCAAGGCAGCTAAATGGCTTACAACCTGTCATCGGCTGGTTTACGTGATCACTTTAAGCGCTTGCGCAACGTTCACCAATTATGCTTTCTTATTGAGTTCCCTATCATCCAAATTATAATTTTTATTCCAATCCATTCCAGTCCAATTATAATCAAAATATATAGAACTTTCTAAAATTTTATTGATAGAGAACTCAATAAGAAGGCATAATTGGCGAACATTGCGCAAGCACATAAAGTGATCACGTAAACCAATCGATGACAGGTCGTAAGCCCTGTAGGTGCCTTGAGTTCCTGGTTCTACTATAATATTCCAACTTCGTCTCTATTGAGATGTTAAAAAATTGTCATAAATTTCATTGACTCTCCCGACAGGGAAAAAAGTCCAATGCTTGCGTATATGTAACTATAAAAAAATATTCGATATTACATTTGCATAAAAAAGTGATAGTACACCGTATATTTTACTGACAACGAACAAATAAAATTAATTAAAAATACTGACACGTATAAATTAACTGATTTTATCAAGCTTCATATATGTGCGACCTCTTGTTACATAACTCAAAGGTTTGTGTATTATTTATGCGACCAAATAACTATGTTTCTTTGTCCAATAAATCTCAGATTTACCCTGTAATACATAAACTTCTTACAGATTATTCTTTGATATCTCATTTTAACTATCACACATAAAAATATAAATACTTCTTTGTTAGTAATCTCATTTTAACTGCTTTAATTCTGCTTTCATGCGTATTTTTCAATTTCCAAGTCTCTTTCGCAAACGTCAAGGTCGGCAATAGGTACAACTCCCCTGTGATTGAAAACTTTAATTTTCTTTGATAATTCATGATTACTGTCATATGTACCCCATTCTCTTTGCTTTCTGATATAACTCTTCTACCGATTTCCATATCTGGATACGTACCTTTGTTGGCATTCATTATTGGTTCATTCTCTGTAAGTACATCCTATTAAAACCATATTTACAACACTCTGTTACATTTCTTAGGACTCTAAAAGTCAATCCTTTTCTCCTCACGAAGACAATAATTATGTACCTACAATTCAAACAGATATTGAGATATAACGCAGCCTTGCTTGTTACACTGCTTATTATATTGTACGTTGATAAAATAATATAATAAGAGTTGTCTAAATACCTAACTAAATGACATTGAGGGGTCCGGTCATTCCTCATACACTAGTTGATTAAACTCTATTTTATCATGATAAAATATTAACATGCCATACGTGGATGTCATGGGTGAATCGATGAACCTTTTAAAATAGTATCAGTATTATGTATATTAAAATAGAAAATAGAATGGATTACGTAGCTATTGATGTATCATAATCGATCCAATGACTTAGATATAGGTATACCTTTTGTCAAAGTTAATGATAGCTTACCTAGGTGTTTCATATTGGACGACGTGAATTAAGCTTTTATTAATAGCCTTTATCAAACGTGACATTTTTTTCAATTTGATTTGACCTTTTTGTCACTTTTTTGAAAGTAGTGCAAATACCTGCAGCGTTATATACATGTATCGTAATATACTTAAGTAGGTACCTATTATTGCTTTTGACATATTTTAAGTCCTACGTATTGGTTAATGCTTTAAGGTGATGTGTAGGCATTAAAAGCAATAGAACCATACCATATTTCTATATACCTACTGCAAACTCGTGTGAGTGTGTTAGAAGATATCAACAATTAAATGCAAAAATCACGCAATTAACGAATCTACATACTATGACATACCATAAAATAATATCAAACTCTCGGGAGTTCACTTGGAAAATAAACTATCGATCGACTTTTAAAACAATTGCTGGTACATGTTTATTTCATTCAGAAAAACTGAACGGTAAATGTTAATTTTTTTCGATAAGGCTACAATTCTTTTAACATAATTTTCGTGCCTATCTGGATTTTTTGCGCTATATTTGCTGGTTTAACTGTTTATCGGCTCATCATTTTGAAAATGGTTGCTGAGAAGCGTATGAGCTGATAAAAGATGTAACATTACATCTCTTCTTAAATAACTCTACTGGTTCCAGAACGAGTAGAAAATTATTTTGGATAGCTCTATAGTCTACTTTCTCTATTGTTTAAAACATCTACTATTAATCAATTACCTTAATATGTACTGTTTTTATTGTAGGTTTTCGTCTTTGATTAGGTACTTAGGTAGGTACGTAAATATTTGTCTATAATTCCAAAATTATTTCCATGTACCTACCTATATAAAAACAGATAGGACTGTATATATCTGTTTAAATCAAAATTAATCTTACGTTTTTTACCAACATCACCTCGGGTGACTTGTAGTTAGATATAGGTAGGAACCTTCATACTTTTAAAAGTCAAAGAAGCAATCGTAAGGTCTAGTCACACCTACGTCTAAATTTTATTTGGAAAACTTTTATATGATGATTTCCATTCCATTAAATATGCTGTAGCAACAGTTTTGGTTGTATCGCACAGAGATTTAAAAAAGAAATAGCCAGATAGTTTAAACCGAAAGAAATATTTTAATACTCGATATCTATAGGCATGTATCTTGAACAGGTGTGCCACGACATGAAGTGTATATACCTCCTACACAGAGCTGAAGAGAATCTCTGAAGACCAAGCGGAGTTAAGAAATAGATGCATCGCTTTGCTGCCAACCGATTCCCAGGATTGAAAACAAAGAAAAAGATCAAGACGAAGCACATCAAGTTTTTTTGTTTCATTTGGTTAGGTTAAGTTGTACAAGGTAAGAAGAGATAAGAATAGGTTATATTTCTCTCTCTCCTGGTGTTACAGCTCAAATCTTGCCTTGGCATGCTGCAACCTTTGCCTTCGGCTCCGCCAGTTTGTAGTGGCCCTTTTCCAACTCGCAACCTAAAAAAACTAAGCCGCATCCCTCTCTTTACCTCATGTTCCCATCATTTGAGTCTTTCTTCTTTTCTCCGTCCGCTTGAGGGTCCGGTCATTACTTTTTTAGGGGCAAAGGTTAGGTTAGATATGATTGAATTAGGTTAGGTTAGATTAACAAATTTGAAAAGTTCGTTGACACGACCGTGTGAACAATAGTTTGAAGAGGCAAATATATATGAAGCTGGAACGGTGAACATGTATTATGAAGTGATACGTATCGAGATAGAAGCATGTAGGTACCTATATGCAACAGTGGACTAAACAATTTAAAAAAATATGGAAGTTTTGGATAAATTTTGGGATATTATAGAAGGACTAGAAAGCTAAGGCACCTACATGGCTTACAACCAGTCATAAGTTTGTGTATAGGTATGTAACTTTTAAAAAATATTCGGATATGGAAGTATTTTTCTTACTATAAAGATACTTAAGCTGAAAAAGCTAAGATAGAAAATTGGATTTAACTTCGTATGTTGGTAGTGTATTGGGTTCCTTATATTTCCCCGACCCCGAAGACTCGGTGGGAGAAGGGCGAGATCGAGGTGGTGGGCGGCTCAGCAAAAACCCATTAAGTTCGTGCAAGCCGCCTTGATTAATGTGTGCATTATTCAATTAGCAGCGGCACGAGCTTTGTCTCTGGGCGCCGCCCGTCCCTCTACCGCCTCCCCCCTCTACTCACCACCGATCTATCCGCCCACAATCTCCCCCCCCAACTCCTCCAAGACGGCAGGCAGGTTTAATTACCTATATCGTCAAGACGAGCTGCGAACACTCGCTATCAGGACTGCAGGAGCGGTGAAATGTATTTGTGCCAGTTGACTCGTGGGATAGGTAGGTACATAAATATAAACCTACAGGTACCAACACAATATTACCTACTTAATTTCTTTACTTTACAATATTACTTGTAACGAACATTCAATGCTACTTCTTCTTCTTCTTTTTCCCTTTGACGATGATTATTCCTACACGGTGATGGGGGTTGCAGTTTCCCGTGTCCTGCCTGATTGCTTCGTGCCACCATTCCACAATACATAGATACGTAAAAACTGACGTTGATTCTGTCAAATTACGACATGTGCCCCTTCGATCTACTGTGCGTACCAAACTCCTTATTCCCATTCATTGCACTTAAAAAGTGCCTAAGAAGCTTACTTTGAATAATTAATTTCCAACGTTTGTTTCCCTTATTGCAACTAAGTTAAATATTTATTTTCGCGACCAAATATTATAGGTAGGTACCTATGAGTTTTGTTTATTTTATTTGTTAATATATTTTTGTACCTATTTTTTGGAATAGGTACTTAATTAGCTCATACGAGACACCCTAAAACGATTATAATCGAAAAGATTGGAAGCTCTATTCTTTGGCGGTTCTTCACAGACTTGGTGGTAGTAAAAATAAATCATTTTTTTGCATTTATTTATTGAAAAATAATAAAAAAACATAAGATAGTATTACAAAAAGAAAAAAAAACAATGATTCTGAGTCACGCCAAGTCTAATTTCTAGACTTGTCGGCGTGTTCTCAAGACAATATCTATGTATAGGTACTTTAAAAATAACAAACAACATTACAGTAAAAAGAGACATACAAATGTCACACAAAGATGATCTCCCAAACAAACACACACTCCTTCCTATGTTACAAAAGTTATCTATTTAAAATAATAAAGATAAATGAAATGAGAAAAAAGTAAAATCGTTTGTGATCTTAATTATATAACTATTATAAATCCACAACTCAATAGCCATTCCTTGAAAAGCCTTTTTACATTATTTTTGCTTTGGCATTTCTTAATAGATGCCGGCATCATATTAAGCAATTTAGGTACATTATATTCTAACGTTCTCTTACCGTATTTATTTTTATATTTTGGAACTACATATCCGTCGTTAAATTTAAATCTAGTGTAATACATGTGTTGCGGTCTGTCTTTATATTCGTCCTTTAAAAATTGGTCAAGGATTGTTCTTTCCCAAAACAAGCCTTTGGCGGATAAAATATGCAAGTGGCGATCTTATTCCCGTATGACAATATCTAAATGATGAGTGTGCATCCAGTGAAGTGGCGAGATTATTCCCGAATGGCAATATCTAAAGAATGAGTGTGTCCAACCTAAAGAAACAAAATAATACAACGTGAGGAAAAATATTTAAAATGTATTTTCTGTTGGTAATAAAACCCAGAACATCAGGACGAAAATAATACAACATCCCACTGTGCCACGGTGAGGCGGTTGAAAGTATTTTATTTTTTCTAGTAGGTATAAGTAAGTACATACATTCACTATTGATTCAGTAAAAATTACGGAATAATCAAAAGAAATTTTATTTTTTTAAAAATTCATAATTACAATTGGCAAAGGTATAATTAGGTAATAAATAGTTATTTCTAATAATAATAATATTAATTAATTTTCCATAACAAAATACATACAGGAACTAAGGTTTTTTGAACATGCAATTTATGATTTACTGTGTATAAAATAAAATAAAAATAATATAAAATAAAATAGTTGTTGGGAAGTACCATGTTTTTTAGTTCCTCCAATAAATCTTTGTCTATCTAACTAGGAGTAATTCCTGTTTTAAGTAAGGACAATTTTATCCCAATTTTAATAACAAGTCCACTTCTAGCTACATTGATTGAAATATTGAAATTTAAAAAAAGAATTATACTCATAGTAAGTAATGAAAAAATATCCCAATTTGAAAGCAATCAATAAACAAATAAATAAGTTAATACTTCATAGCAATGAAAGAAATTAATAAAGCAACCAATAACAAATCATAGGTCAACAAACAAATCAGTATGCAATAGTATAATACAAGTAATAAGTAAACACATTATAGCATTAAAAAAAAATAAGCAATCAATAAACCTTCATTGGTCAACAAAACAATTCAATATACAATAATTATAATACAAAGCAAACAATTTAAACAATGAGATAACAATATGATAAATTAGTATAAGTAACAGTCCTTAGGCAATGAAAAAAGCGATCAAAGAAATGAAATTATTTTAAGTAAACACATATGTTAAATTAGGTTCCGATTGTGATCTACCAATATTTAATAACCATTTATTTACATATTTTTTTTAATTTGGGCACACTCGCTAGGTAGAGCGTTATAAATTTTTGGTCCTAAAAAAGAATAGTGTTTTTGTGCAAAAGTCTTATGAGTTTTCCTTATTCGTAATAATCCCTTGTATCCATATCTTGTTCCATATATGTTACTTTGAATTTGATTTCAGAATATCAATTAGGTAGGTACATATAGTCTATCATTATGTTGTGTGAACATACATAAAATGTTGTTTCTCATAAACGCACCCGCGAAGCGATATAGGGAAATTTGACGGATTCACGGTCGCGTACGAGAGGAGAGAAAAAAAGGCAAAATAAAAAGTGTACATAAATCAACCATCTCCCCTTTGTCTTAGCGCTCTATCAGCCAATAAAAACAAAGGCGGCGGTAGGTATGTGGGCCAATGACGCGCGGGGGAATACGGCCGCGTGATTGGCCAGCGGGGGTCCCCGGCCCGAGTTGAAACAAAAGGGAACTAACAAGATAACTTTGCCCTGCTGTGAATGTGTGTGTGTGAACTCCGATCGTGATAGTTTGAATTTGGAACGATTCCAGCCGTGAAAATTTCGAATGCATACGTAGGTACTAAACCTACACTCACGATCGATTTTATAGCGTTCTATTCGAATTTAAAAATCACGCTCGATATAGATGTAGTTTTTAAATCCATGTTCATAAAGGTATCTTTTAGGTATCTATCTATGAGAAATTTGGGTATTAAATAAGCTTTTTTAATATTCATTTATTTATTTTTATTGTCGGCCTTTGTGGCTCAGTTGGTTAGGTCACTGACTGCTGATCCAAAGGTCCCGGGTCCGATTCCCGGTGGAGACACTGTTTTTAATTGTGTTTTCAGTCTGGATCTTTGAGACGATTATTGTTGCAAGTCTCAAGAATGTAGGAACTTGTTATTGGGTGCGTGTCAAATTAATATTTGACATAGTACCTGTTAGTTGCCCGACAAGTTATGTAAAATAAAATAAAATAAAAGACCACTTACAGCTAACAAGTTATTATACATCGTTGTTCCGTCAAATAAGGGCAAGCTTTTACAAAACTGGTGAGCCAATTACAAGTGGCCACACCCTGCTATAAAAGTTGGCGTACAAATTTATAAGAAAATGAAAATCTAAAAATGAATCTATATAAAAATGAAAAGTTACAATAAAAAAAATAGGATCACAACAAAGAATAGTGGAAGATATTAACAAAAGAAAAGAAAAAAAAGCACTAAGTAGGTACTATAAAAGATACAACTAAACACAAACAGATAAAAAGAGAAACATAGCTCGAAAGAAAAACAACAAAAAACTAGTTAGGTAATTAGGTTAATTTATAAGTGTGGAAAGTTTTCTTCTGAATGTCACCAGACTATCACCAAAAATATCTATGTCTTTATTTATATGTAAAGTATTATAAAATGTACACATCTTTGTAATGGAATAAAAAAAAACGTGTTAATGTTGAAAAACTGTACCTAATCTAAATACATAGTTCTGGGTTCCTTATACAAGAATTTATGCGAAGTTTTATTTCAGATATCCTACGATCAATTTGACTGTATATAATTTTACACAAATAAATATAGTCTGTGACTCGACAACGGGATGAGAGACTTTTGATTTTGTAGTGATTAAGGTGACCATTATAGGTACCTATTTAAGTTATGGTTTCGACAATCGCCAGTACGATAGGCAAGAATATGAAGAAATTTCTTTTGAATTTAAAATGGGTTTATCTACTTAAAAATAAAATCTGATTCCTTACTATATTGATAGAAATATTGCATGTAGGTACCTGTATGTACCTACTACGTAGTTTCACGCTAAAAAATATGATGAAAACGTAGAAATATTAATATATTTCGATAATTAAGTTTTTTATAACAAAATTTTCGACAAAATATCTGTCAAAAAGTGTATTTTTTTGCGCACAAATATATGTTTACTTAAAAGTTGGAAGTACGTATTTATATGAATAAAATAGGTATATTTACAAGTATAACTTAGAATTATTATTTATTGAGAAACATGGTGATTATTTCGTTTAAAAATAATTGATTAAATTTAAATTATTTACGATGATTTTGATCAATGAAATTCTATACCATTTCCCATAGAGAAGTAAATGATTTTAATTATTCTATATGATATTTTATCACATTTTGCTTTTATACCATCGAAATATCAAAAATGACAATATTATAAAAATTATTGCTTATCCTTTCACATATTTCACATAGGTACTTCTATGTCAACGGCGCGTTGGGCATTGAAGCTAGTAAATTATAAAAAAAAACGTTATACCTATTCTCATGGTTTACTCGCTTTTTTACTCGTTCGTATTCTAGGGAATAATAAGCCGCGGACCGCGCTTTTCAATCTCCTGTTACAGTACAGAGTAGAGTAACGCATTTAGAGATGGGCATCCGAGATGTGAACGTGAACTGAATCTATCATGAGTGTTGTCCCTTCGCGAATCATTTTGATTTGATTTCGGACGTGATTTGATTTAGCAAGGCACATCTCGCTCCACTCAAAAGATAGATACAACATTTTTTCCCTGAATTAACGAGATGGAGATAATAAATAATAATATATCCTCGTGTGAACTGCCAACAGAAAAGATTTCTCATTTGGAACGAACTGTATTGATTCGTTCTTTTGATATGGCTTCTTTGTCTTTGTCCGTTGAAGGTCGGATTCGTCGTAATAAATTTATATTCGAGATGTTTATGAGAACAATGAAAGTTAGAACACGTGATTGGAATTTCGATACACCGAGTAAATGATTAATGGTTGTGATATCAATACACTAAACTTGTGCACTAAATAATGGCAAATATTTTTAATTCAACACATATTTACGAAAAATTTGGAGTTTGGACAAAAAACTAGAATCAAGAAAAAACTAAAAAAAAATTAATTTGTCGTTGTAATTTTAACTTCGTCATAATATTATGACACAATAATTTTGCATCAATTTAATTTCCACTCTCTGAAAATCTCGTATAGAATTCTTTAGAATGATCATCAACCAAACATTTAAAGCGGTTTATTTGATTGTGTTGTTTTTCTCAACATTTTTGGTATAGGTAATACCGATAATTGGAATAGTAGGGCAAAAGTCTTGCAGCTTGGTCTTGCGATATTTGCAAGACTAAGACCGCAAGTGTCACTGCAAGACGAAGACCGAGACCAGGTTTTGCAAGGCCAAGAGTATTGCGATCTCGCAAAATTTTATAAACTTTCTTGTATTTAATTAAAAATTAGCAATACTACGTAAGTAGGTACTATTGACATAATAGTATAAATTGTTGTTTTTGTCATATTTCATTGAATTTACTGAATTGTAACTGAAAAATATAACTTTTTTTGAGTAATTTGCTCGACCTGAAGACTTACGAGATCAAGACCAAGACTAAGACTATTCCTAAATACATCATAACTAATCTGTTGGACGAGACTACTAAGGCTAAAACAAGCAGGGGGTGTCCGCAGGGTGGAGTCTTATCACCACTCCTGTGGACGCTGGCTGTGGATGGCCTAGTATGCACACTGAACGAATGTGGATATAATACACAAAGCTATGCAGATGATACAGTCATTAAAATCAAAGGGAAAGAATGTGAAACAATCTCTGATCTGTTACAAAATGCACTAAAATAGTTGAAAAATGGTAATGGACTAACAGTTATAAACAACTGTTGTACCTTTCACTAGGAAAAGAAAGTTGAATAAACCCTCACCTCCAATATTCTTTGGAAAATACTGGACTTTTCTAACGAATTAAAATATCTGGGTATAACATTGGATAGTAAATTAACATGGACACAACATGTAGAAAAAGTTGCTCAAAAAGCAATCGAAGCATTATGGACTTGCCATAGACTCGTCGGGAATAATTGGGGACTAAAACTCCAACAAGCTCTGTGGTCATAGACTACAATAATAAGACCCATAGTATCTTATGCTGTAATAGTTTGGAATGACAAACTACAACAAAGAAACTGTGTAGATAAACTTAAACGTTTACAAAGATTAGGCTGCTTGCTCATTACGGGAGCCTTACACACAACTCCCACCGCTTCTCTAGAGGCCATGATCAGTCTACCACCCCTCCATTTATACCTTGAAAAAATGGCAAAGGAAGGTATTATAAGACTAACAAGGGGCAATAAACTAAACACAATATTAGAAATCCAAGCAAATCTAAACAAATTAGAATCTCAAGACAAACTTCTTGCATTCCCAACAGATAAAATGTTAACTGTTTACAACTTTGAAAAACCATACAAAGTAGAAATACAAACCAAAACTACAATAGCAGATGTTTGGTATCAGGAATCCAATGGTGCACTCATATGGTACACCGATGGATCCAAGAAAAAGAATGGTATAGGATTAGGCATATATGGGTAAGTGCCTAGGGTGAAGATCCACAAGCACTTGAGACAGTATGCAACGATCTTCCAGGCAGAAATATGTGCCATAACACTCTGTGCCTATGAAAACCTAAGAAGGAATTATAAGAACCACAGAATATACATTTATTCTAATAGTCAAGCCGCTCTTAAAGCTCTTGATTCCTTCACAGTAATTTCATCAACAGTATTAGACACTCCAATTATAAAGGTACGAGGAAGCTGATGCTCTGGCAAATAGGGGAGCGGACACAGCTACCTATGGGCCGGAGCATCACTGTCTCCTAGCTAGTAGTATTGTTAAATCAACACTTTACCGAAGAATGCTTGACAATGCCACTGAACTCTGGTTATCTACTCCAGGACATAGACATTCAAAAGCACTTATTTCAGGATTCTCTTCAACACACTCTAAGCGGATCCTAATAATGAACAGGAACAACCTTAGGATTTTTACTAGAATCTTAACAGGTCACTGTAGACTCAATAAACATCTATGCACGACGAATTTATCGGAAATGTACCTATGCAGGTTCTGCATGGATGAACATGAAACACCGATGCTACTTACAAAATGTGGCCCACTAATGCAAACAAGAGTAAAGAAAATAGGTTTGCAAATTGCTGATCAAAAGCAAATCAGAGACACCGATCCACAAAGGATTCTACAGTTCTTCCAGGAGATAGGACTATGGAATGACATCTAGGAGGCAAATTATCACAATGGACTACTATTGAGTCGACGTGGGAAGGTCTCTAGATGGGTTTAAAAAAAAAGACTATTCCTACAGCGAAAATAATAAATATTCAACATTGTAAATTGAATTGGCATTTATGGGTTGTGCTTCAAATTGAAACTTAATATTTTTTGTGATATCTTTGTAATATTTTCTTGAGCAGATTGCAAACCCACCCCAACGCTACGCAGTGCGCTTCTTCGGAAGAGTGGATGACCCAAATCTTATAGCTGGTACCGAGACCCTACGTAGCCATGTTAAAAAATCCATCATTAAAACTCATAAATGCATACTTGTTAATTCATACTTTTCTTTCATAATGCTGAATGGTATAAATTAAATATCCAGGCTTTTACTTCTGTTACATGCTTTTTTATTTTGAACTGAAAAAGGTGATAATGTTAGATGGATTGAATTCTTCAGTGATTTGTGGAAACTTAATTTTTATCCATTAAATAGCCACACTATTAAATTGGAAATTACAATCATTCGTTGTAGATACAATTATCAATCCTTCATGCTGTCAAAATAGATACACAAAGTCTATCTACTGTATCTACTGATAGGTAGGAACTGGTCTGATCTGGTATGGGTACAGCTGAGCCGCTCATCATTACTCTCTTCCTCTTTTATTTAAGGGCTCTATATGAATAGAGAACTAATGAGCTGATTTGCGGCCGACTTAAGGTAGGTCGGCTTCTCTCGTCCTTTTCATCATAATTTCATATACTTAGGTAGGTACCTATCTACCTTCCATCATTGAAATATGGCGAGGAAAATGATAAGTGCGATGGGAAATATTTTGAGGAGAGATAAATCGATCACACTGACGGTTGTTAATATATCTACTCAAATAAACAACACGTAATATATGTAGGTATAGGTAAGTTTCTATGAATTAGACTTTTACGAATCAATACAAATATAAAGTATTTGTAATAACAAGGTCGTTTTTAATGGATCCATGCATCTCGAGCGCCCGTCTCATGAGAACTCCAGCATTCAACATCCCAAGATATGTATAAAAAAAACTATGTCTTGCGAATTTTTTTGTATTTTTGGATCTAAATACTTGTTAGTTGCAAGGTATTACCATCTGAAAGCTTATTTATTTGCAAAATTTTACGAAGTATAAAAAATGTTGACGGTTCCAATATTATACATATGATAGAATATTCAGTTTAATTCTAAACCTTTTGCTATCAAAATGATATCAAAGTTAGTTTTTTTATTGAATTCATGTCTATTTAGATGAATTTTTATTATGAAGTGGGAAATAATTACCTATACTTCCTTACTCCCAATGCGAGTGGTAAGTTTATTACCAAATTTTTTTTTCTACTTACCAGTATTCACATGATGCAATATATTCGTGAGAAATGATTTTAATAGGGCATACAACGCTTAATTTAGTATCTGAAATTTTTTTATATCTATTGAAGTAGGCTAATAAGTTACGCGTTAGGAAGGGTTACTATCGCGAGTGTTACAATGGTGGTTTAAATTATCGGAAACCCAAAATTTGTTATTTTTTTTTCATTTTAAAAAATCACTTTCACTTTGATTTTATACCTACACTCTTTAAGAACATAAAATATTTATTTCTTAGGAAATATGTATAGTTATGGAATAATTAAAACACCATGTCGTTAAAAGGGATATTTTTAGTGGGGAATTTATGCAGAATTTTTAAATTATGTGACAAAATTTCACTAGAGAAATGTTGAAAAGTAATTATTTTATATTTGTGAATTTTTTTTTCATATGTTTATATGCCTTCTCAATAAATTTATAATTGCTGGGAATCGATTCCAGGACGCCAACACACGACGAATGCGGTCCGAAGATTTTATACAAAGACAGATGATTGTGGCTCTAAGTTCTCTCTACTTGTCCTATTTTAGTACACGGCGTGGTGGTATGTACATTTATAAAACTATTGAACCCTCCGACAACATCTGACGTTTGCAAAGCATACGCCTGTATTATTATATTGCCTCAATTTTTTCACACATTCGTTCTAGCTCCGAAATAGTGTAATATTATTTGATGCATCATTAATATCGAGATCAGCAGGGTATTAATTAATACACGTTAAGGCCTACATTGAAAAATGAACGTCTGAACTCTGGGCTATATAACTCACCTAATTACATTATTCCTCCGTTACAGTTATGTATGCATGTTTGTGGTTTCGTAATAATTATTTATCGACATTTAAATGCCTTGCGTCACATTTGAAATGTTATTATTGATGGGCCACTTCACCGAGTATATAATATTATTATTCTATGGCCGTGTTAATGTTTTCATTAAATACGTGCAATCCATCTTGGTTGAACTTTGCTCTCGCGCAAAAGTTTAGATATAAGAAAAACAGAATTTCATTATAAAAAATCTTGATGCTTGATTTTTTCAACGGAATTTTGGTTTTAAGATAGTTTTTTTTTATATTTGTGCCTTACCGAAATTTAAGATTTTTTTATTCTTCAATACTTTTGTATGTAAAACTGAACGACTGTTGTTTATTCATTGTTTTACAGCTTGATGTTTTGCTGAGAATGCAGAAAAAAAAAGATCAAAATCACACGAAGAAGTGAATTAGAATTTCATACCCTAAAATTATGATACATGTCACTCAAAATTGTCTTTTGTATCGTGAAGATTTTTTTTTGCATCTGTATCATTTTATGTGTGATCAAACTTTAAAATATTTCATAACAAAGTAATAAAATATATCACTAGTTGCATGTAACACGATGAGATCCAACTGTCGATTGCGATAGTACCTATATATGGTTGAAGAATAAGAACCAAACCATAATGTATGTTTGGAGATGAAGTATCAAACTATTAAGTCTTCTTAGATATTGTGTATAGGCGACTGCCATACGAATTTCATATCGGACAGTTGGATTATAGTAAGTAAAATTCAAAAGCTATGAATGTTCCACTTATGTAGTTATTTAAAAGTATGGATGCACCAGCGCTATGGAAGTCCATCGATCAGTTGGGGACTTTCCTGGTCTTATTCGCCCTTGTGGTGTAGAAAATGTGAAGTATTTTTACAGGGATGTCGTCGTATATATATATATATATATATATATATATATTATATATATATATATATATATATAATATATATATTATATATATATATATATATATATATATATATATATATATATATATATATATATATATATATATATATATATATATTATATATATATATATTAATATATATATATATATATATATATATATATATATATATATATATATATATATATATATATATATATATATATATATATATATATATATATATATATATATATATATATATATATATATATATATATATATATATATATATATATATATATATATATATATATATATATATATATATATATATATATATATATATATATATATATATATATATATATATATATATATATATATATATATATATATATATATATATATATTATATATATATATATATATATATATATATATATATGTTATAATATTTTTATCTCGGTTTTCCCGTGTCAGTAGGTCTTGACTAAGACCATTTGTCTTCCCGACGTTTCGCCTGAATATCACCAGGCATTTTCAAGGACTTAACGAAAAGCACGCGCGCGACACACGTCTACTCACACTGAAAGCTTCACCGTCAAGTGACTCGTAGCGTACAAGATGGCCGCTTATGTCAAATATTGTTAGCGCGACGTGATTGGCTCCTTGTGACACGCCCCACCTGCTGTCGTGTTCGTTGGTAATAATATTTTATCATTATTTTTGTGTTGTGATTTATTGTTAATTTTAGTTGTGACATTAATATTATTATTGTTGTGTTTTGGGGTTATTTTCGCTATGGTATTATTAATATTATTATTGTATTGTTTGTCATATAAAATGTTCTTCCAGGTACTAGGCAAACGAACTCCCGTCGTCCCGATTGTTCATTATATCCCTTCTCTTATATATTTCTATAGCTTCCTGTAAATTCTGAGAGGTTCACTGTTTAAACTTGCTATTATTTTTGAATGGTCAAAATCTATTGTATGTCCTTCTGTGAGCGAGTGTTGTACAAGTGAGGATGTATGTTTTTTGTTTCTCATGTCGACTCTGTGCTCCGCTATTCGTGCTTCAACTTTTCGATTGGTTCTTCCTACATAAGTCTTATTGCACGATCCGCACGGTATTTCATATACTCCATGAGCTTCAAGTGGAATGATGTCTTTTCGGGTTTCTTAGAAAGGTTGATATTTTTATTTGTTGTGCTGAAAACGGTACGTATGTTATTTTTGTTTAATAGACGGCTGATTTTATCGGTGACGCCTTTGATATATGGTAGTCGGGCTGTTGATAATGGTGTTTCATTGGATTTTTCTTTCACTGTTTTTGGACTCTTTAATGCTTTGTTTATTATATAGTCTGAGAAACCATTACAACGTAGAGCATTTTTCGTGTATTCTAATTCTTGTTTTTTTATGCTCGTGGTCTGCCAATTCTTTTTGATCTTGTTATTAGTGTTTTTTGCGACTGAGCATATTTGTGCGGGGTGATGATTGGACCGTTGCGTGTAGGTATCTATCGGTGTGTGTGGGCCTTTCTATATACTGTGTGCCCCCAGTTTACCGTTTGCTTTTTTTAACACTAAAACGTCTAAGAAAGGTATTTGTCTGTTATTTTCCTTCTCCATTGTAAACTTTATATCTTTATGAATGCTGTTAATAGTGTTCAAAAAATTATTTAATTCTTCCTCTCCGTGAGACCATACTACGAATGTGTCATCCACATATCTTAGCCATTTCTTTGGTTTGAGTATTACTTTCTTTAAGACTTCTTCTTCAAACCTCGTCATAAATAAGTTGGCGACTGCTGGTGACAATGACAAACCCATAGGTGCTCCTTTTATTTGTTTGTATGTCTTATTGTTGTAATAAAAAAATGTGTTATTTAAACAGTGATAAAATAAATTTAAAATATCGTCTGTGGTATTGAGCGTTTCTTTGATTATGTCTAGTGTCTCGTTAATTGGAATATTTGTAAATAAAGAAACAACGTCAAAACTCACAAGAATATCTGTACTTTCCAGTTCTAAGTCAGTGATGAGATATATGAAATGTTCTGAGTTTTTGACATAGGAGTCTGCGGATTCTACATAGGGCTGCAACATATTCGCGAGGAATTTAGAAAGCATTTGTAACGGCAAACCTTTCTTAGACGTTTTAGTGTTAAAAAAAGCAAACGGTAAACTGGGGCACACAGTATATAGAAAGCCCACACACACCGATAGATACCTACACGCAACGTCCAATCATCACCCCGCACAAATATGCTCAGTCGCAAAAACACTAATAACAAGATCAAAAAGAATTGCAGACCACGAGCATAAAAAACAAGAATTAGAATACACGAAAAATGCTCTACGTTGTAATGGTTTCTCAGACTATATAATAAACAAAGCATTAAAGAGTCCAAAAACAGTGAAAGAAAAATCCAATGAAACACCATTATCAACAGCCCGACTACCATATATCAAAGGCGTCACCGATAAAATCAGCCGTCTATTAAACAAAAATAACATACGTACCGTTTTCAGCACAACAAATAAAATATCAACCTTTCTAAGAAACCCGAAAGACATCATTCCACTTGAAGCTCATGGAGTATATGAAATACCGTGCGGATCGTGCAATAAGACTTATATAGGAAGAACCAATCGAAAAGTTGAAGCACGAATAGCGGAGCACAGAGTCGACATGAGAAACAAAAAACTTACATCCTCACTTGTACAACACTCGCTCACAGAAGGACATACAATAGATTTTGACCATTCAAAAATAATAGCAAGTTTAAACAGTGAACCTCTCAGAATTTACAGGGAAGCTATAGAAATATATAAGAGAAGGGATATAATGAACAATCGGGACGACGGAGTTCGTTTGCCTAGTACCTGGAAGAACATTTTATATGACAAACAATACAATAATAATATTAATAATACCATAGCGAAAATAACCCCAAAACACAACAATAATAATATTAATGTCACAACTAAAATTAACAATAAATCACAACACAAAAATAATGATAAAATATTATTACCAACGAACACGACAGCAGGTGGGCGTGTCACAAGGAGCCAATCACGTCGCGCTAACAATATTTGACATAAGCGGCCATCTTGTACGCTACGAGTCACTTGACGGTGAGCTTTCAGTGTGAGTAGACGTGTGTCGCGCGCGTGCTTTTCGTTAAGTCCTTGAAAATGCCTGGTGATATTCAGGCGAAACGTCGGAAGACAAATGGTCTTAGTCAAGACCTACTGACACGGGAAAACCGAGATAAAAATATTATAATATATATATATATATATATATATATATATATATATATATATATATATATATATATATATATATATATATATATATATATATATATATATATATATATATATATATATATATATATATATATATATATATATATATATATATATATATATATATATATATATATATATATATATATATATATATATATATATATATATATATATATATATATATATATATATATATATATATATATATATATATATATATATATATATATATATATATATATATATATATATATATATATAAAAAGAAAAATACAGGAAATGAAAATTAAACATTTAGCGTGTATGTAGGTAGATATTGAGATGAAAAGATTTTTAGAAACAACTCAACAGAGACGAAGAAGAATAGTTATTAGAAACAGGGAAGTCAAGACGACTATAGAATTTACGTCGAGCGAA
>OY754968.1:29886333-29949314 GCA_963576475.1 Molanna angustata | reverse complement strand
AAGCGGTTCCCATGGCACTCGTCTCCGACAACAAAAGACCTCCCCCGTCACACGATGATTTGATTGTGGCCGCACTTTATATCGCATTATTCAATTGAACAATCTGACAGTCTTCAACATACATACCAACTAATTCTCTTGATGATCTCTGCACACATTTGGA
Source organism: Molanna angustata (assembly GCA_963576475.1). Taxonomy (NCBI): domain Eukaryota; kingdom Metazoa; phylum Arthropoda; class Insecta; order Trichoptera; family Molannidae; genus Molanna; species Molanna angustata. The sequence goes on along the minus strand of OY754968.1, from coordinate 29,949,151 downwards.
ACATCTCATGATCTCTCCGTGAAGATTTTGTACCTACATCAATCTCAACACATACATCTACTATATTTAGGATATATTGTCGTTTTTGTTTGAAAATCACCAAATAGATTTTGTGACATTTTATTTTTATTTTTTTTATTGTATTTCATTTTTAGAGTAGGTACAGACAGTCATATCAACAATGTATAAACACAAATGAGTTACCAGTATATGGACCAGTGAAGACTCTCAATATTACCAATTTTCAATTATAGTCAAATTTAAATAATTAAAAAATCAATCATTGAATTTATAAACAAATTATTAAATCAATAAATAAATCAATAAATAAATCAATAAATAAATCAATTAATTAATCACAAAAAGAAAAAAAATCAATAAACAAATTAATAAATATATAAATAAATAAATAAATAAATATATAAATAAATATATAAATAAATATAAAAAATGGAACAATTACTTGTGCCACACATCACTTTTATTTAGTAATTAAGAATCAGATGATTTAAGTAATTCTCGTACACCTCTCCTAAACTGTTCCTTATTCAATAAAAATATGTCCAGGTCACCAAATAACATATTATACAGCGGACAACCGCGCTGCATAAACGTATTCCGAGCATAGTTGGTGGTGCAATGGGGCAACCTGAACAAATAGTTAGCACGAGTACGCGCTGTGGGCAGTTGATACTTACCAGCTCGAGTAGATTCACAGAATTGACATCTCCATTTATAATCTTAACAAATACATATATCATGTCTATCTCTGTTCTCCTACTCACGAGTGTGGCTATTCCATAATGTCGAGCAGCGACCTTATAATCATCAAAACTCAGGTTCGCCAGAAAGTTGAGATGTCTCACGAATTTCCTCTGCAATCCCTCAATTATATTTATATATGTGCTGTATTGGGGATTCCATACGACCGACGCGAACTCCAACTGACTTCTTACCAATGAATAGTACAGAGTTGTCATAGTCAAGGGTGACTTAAAGGGTTTACCAATTCTCAATATAAAACCCAACATTCTATATGCATGCCTTCCCAACAATATAATCAACGTTGGCCCTAAACAAAAGTTTCCTATCCATGACTACTCCCAGGTCCCTGATCTCCTCACACTTACCCAAAATCTGTTCATCAATGCAATAGTTAAAGCAAACTGGGTGGGAACTCCTAGTGAATATGATTGTCTTGCACTTATATTTAAAAATAATTGATAGCTCCTGCAATATTCTGCAAGTAGCTGCAGGTCATTCTGGAGTCTCGAGCAATCTTCTAAACCTTCAACCCTTCGAAAGATTTTCGCATCATCCGCAAACAAGAGAAACTTGGAACTATTAAAACATATACTAATGTCATTGACATACAGAATAAAGAGCACGGGTCCTAAATGGGAACCCTGCGGAATCCCGGAGTGACAGCCCTTAAATTGCGAAAGCGCGCCATTGATTGCTACAGCTTGAGACCGTCCGTCGACATATGAAGATAACCAAAATTAACATAATTGATGATAGAACACAAAATTGATTAGAAATGTCACGCATCACGTGAAGTTACAAATAGTCTGATTAACACCTCTTCTGTTACTGACGTGAATATTTATTATTCTTATATAGGTTACCTATATATGATAAAAGCACAATTTCCTTTAAACATCTAGCTAATTAATATCCATAGGTACATTACATAGATAATAACATAATTAATACAAAAACTATAGCAAACGAGTAGGTTGTGGAACACTAAACTCCCCACTGTATAAGTGAGTGTACATTTTTTCTTCTTGAAAGGTTGACAATCCCTAAATGCATTTTTATGAAGTACATTTCTGTTAAAAACGAATATTTGATTTCCCGGAAGACCAAAGTTTTCATATTGAACCATACACACAAAAACTCATAGTATGCACTATCTATAAGAATCTTAAAAAAATATTAAAACAAATAATACCGCCCGCTCTTGTTTTTGTTATTTATTGACGACATACAGGATGTCATTGAACACTGTCTTTGTTTACTCTATGCTGACGACTTAAAGATTTTCTTGTCTATCAGAGCTATGGAGGATTGTTTGAAGCTCCAGTGTGATATTGATAACTTGTCAAAGTGGTCAATCACTAATAAATTGTTGTTCAATATTAAAAAAATGAGTCGTCATGAGCTACAGTCGCTCGACAAACCCTATATTATTCAACTATTTGATGGACGGTACCACGCTAGCACGAAAAGTCACATTTAAGGACTTGGGGGTGATGTATGATGCTAAGTTGACCTTCGCTGACCACATCACCAACCTGACATCCAAATGTGGACAGTTGCTAGGCCTGACTTTTCGCCTGGGAAAATATTTTACAAATCCGGAGGCGCTAAAGAGTATATTCAACTGTATGGTGCGTACCAAGCTGGAATTTGGTAGTGTTGTTTGGGCACCATGCCGGAAGAAATACTCCGAAATGCTGGAACAGATCCAGAAATTTTTTTTTAAGTTTTTACCTTTACATGCGTACGCATGGAGTGTACCCAACTTACATGCATCACCCTGATCTCCTTGAGGCCTGTGCCTATCAGAGTCTTGAAAAAAGGCGAGATAATTCGTTACTTCTGGTGGGTTACAAGGTTGTAAATTATATCATTGACTGCCCAATTTTGCTTGAGCACCTAGGCCTTTACGCTCCCCCGAACTACATGAGAAGTAGAGGACACCACTTATTTAATTTACCTGCCGCTCGTACAGACGTGGTTGCTCGTAACACTCTCGTACGAATGTCTGTTCTATTAAATGGTTTACCTGTTGAAGCTGGCGTCTTCTTCTGGGGCGTTCAGCGATTTAAAAAATATATTAAATAAAATAACGAACAGGTGACGCACTGTAACTGGCGTAAAGCTGTCGTGCGAGAAGAAAAAAAAAACATTGTCACAAAACTCATAGTATGCACTTTCTAGATGATACCTGTTGAGAAATTGTTGTCAAAAATTTGCATTGTTAGCAAGATGAGTGGGTATGTGTGAGACAATGTATTAATGTTGATGAGGTGATGGATATAGTTATGTGTTAGGATAGAAGAATGCGGTGTTCGGTTTTTGCTGCGTTGAGGAAGATAGCATGGAGATTAAAAAATATACTTGTCTATAGAGACCATAAAAATATCTCAATTTTCCAGACCGTGAGAGCATTTTGAAAATTTTGGCAGATCTCATAGAGATGAAATTAACAGATATCTATGAAAAACTAATCAGCTCTAAGTTTACATATATTATATCAATATGAAGTCAATCGGACATAGCAGTTTGGGCCGTAGAAGACACAAAAGAAAACGTAAATGATGAAATCATAGAGAAGAAATTAACCGTTGTATATGGAAAACTAATCAGCTATGCCATATATTATGATGTTAATATAAAGTCGATCGATCGGATTTATAGTTTGGGCTGTATCAAAATCATTAAATTTAAATCAATATTATGGTTCACACATTAAGAATTTTATTCCAAGAAAAAAAAAACTAATTATCTCTACTCTATGAAGTATAAGTAATGGACTCATTTTATGTTAATTTAAGAATAATATGCCATCTGAAATAAAAGTATACATATAGTTACCTAATATTTCTTCTTGGAATCTTAAGGTTTCTCGTGGGAAATTGATAATTCCGTTACAAGTTCTTAATGCGTCTAAAGCAGAGTAATAAACGCTGCCTAATGAGCTCCATTAGGATAAAAAAATGACCAAGAGACTTATAGAAAATGTTTCCATTCATCTCTGTGTGAAGATATTCTATGACTCATGTTTGTAGGTATACCTATACTATATAGATGATATTATATATTATAATATAATTATCTTACAAACATATACCTACCTACCTCCCTTTAGATTTCTATCGTCTCGTCTGTTCAATTGTGCAATTGACTAATCGGTTCGTTATCTAATGTACCTATTTGGAAATGTTTTTGTTATATTGATAGTGATAAATATCACCTTAATTACGACACCCTTACTAATTGTGTTATACATATACCTATCAACGTATTTACGCGAACATTAAATATACCACACACTTCGATCATAATGCTATAATTGAAAAGAGTTTTTTTTTGTGAATTCTTATTTAAGTGCTGATGTATTTTATCAAATATTAGTAAATCAAGGTGACATTAAAGTCATTCATCTTTTGCTTTCGTTTGGTTAGTAATTTTCAACCATTTAAATGGTTGATTTAATAAATTTAATTTTCTAAAATACTCTATTGTTATTTATGTGGTCATAACATGGCGGTCGAGGATACTTCAACTTATTAAAAACGAGTGGGTTGTAACCAACGCAATACTCCTCACTACCAAGTCACTCCACAAAGCATTCAAATTTTGTGTGGAAAATTTTCAGGATTTTTATGAATAGAGTTTGTTAAATTATTTTCGTTTTAAATATTTTATTATGAAAACTTGATTATTCTTCAATGCCATTTTATAAAAGTGGTATGCTAATTTACTGGGAAACTGGGAAATTGGGAGCACTGGGAAAGTTCACGAGAGTGTGGAAGGACAGGACCATCACAAAAAACACGAAAGCTCTCATCAGGGCTCTGAATTCTCCATGTTCCTGTATGGTGTGGAAACACGGACACTTAGGGAGTCAGAGCGAAAGAGGATCGATGCTTTCGAAATGTGGTGCTGGAGGCGTATGTTGCGCATCCCATGGACAGCCAGAAGAACGAATATGTCAATTCTAGACGAGCTGAAGATCGAGGATCGTCTGTCGACGATATGTTACAGACGTATCCTTCAAGTTTTTGGACACATTGCCAGAAGGGAACCAGACTGCCTCGAGAAGCTTATCTTAAAAGAACGAATATATGCTTTTCTAGCAATTTGAAAATAAAAATATCAAATTTTAAGTTTCCTGAGTAAAAGGAAACTTAAGATTTATCTTAAGGTCACTTTATAATATTTGACAGTAGAAAAAAATTTACCAACACTCATTACATATCCTTCAACATCTAACAGAGTCTAAGCGAGTATTGGATATAAAAAATTTCAAAAATCGAAAGAATCAAATGAGTACTTTAGTTTCTAATGGATAAAGAAGTATAAACACGTCTTACATCTTACATAGCACATAGTAGGTACAAAGCACACACACATATACATTGTGATGGAACTTTCAGAATACAATCTCAGCATGATACGAGTTGATCATCTGCAAATAAAAAAATAACATAAAAAATTGCGAATTCTTAACTCCCCACTATATCCTTTTGGGGTACCTAGTTAGTTAGTAAAAAATGACAACCACTCTTCTTTTTGATCTTATAATTAAATTTAAAATGTTTACTTAGTAACCAAAATTCTTTTTAATGTCTTCTATTACTGAGAAAATCAAAAATATTCTCTTCGCAATATAATAATGTATATTTTCCATTTTGCACATTTTGTCAATAAAGCGAGCATCATACCTACCTATTAATTAGTTCGGCCGCGGGATATACCTACTGCGGAGTGAGTGAAGGAGACAGTGTGGGTCTATAGGGAGGCTGTATAAAGGTTGTCGCAAGAAAATGACTGAGCGATGTCTAATGATCAATTACATACATAATATTTTGCCTTCGTCATTTGAATAAAAGATGAACACTGATGAAGTCTTTGTTAGGTCTGGTTTTACGTTCATCTTCCCTATAAAGCTTCACCTATTATGAATTTTAAAATTTACTCGCAGGTTCCTACCGTTATAGGCATTCTTGACAGATAAAAATATATAACGTTTATATTGTAGTTTTTTAGTGTCATGTATAGCCGTTTAGTACCTATTGTCGATTATAATGTCATACTATAGGTACGTTTGCTCATAGAAAAATGTATCTACTGAATATAGTGTCCAACTATGCTATGGTTTGTCGACTACCAGAAAGCTTTTGATTCCATCGAAACATGGGCCATAATTGCAGAGATTGTGATACGATGTCCCCAAAATTATTCACATTAGCATTGGAATTTGTTTTTAAAAAACTCAACTGGCAGACCAAAGGTGTTCGCATTGGTGGAAAAAAAACTAAACCAGCTAAGATTTACAGACAATATTGTCCTGGTTAAAAACAACCCCCATGAGCTAACTCAAGAACCTGCAATGTTGCTAGAGATAAATAGGGTCTCCAAGAATGTGGGACTATGTATGAACCTGGCAAAAACAAAAGTATATGAACACAACATACCACCAGATTAGGCTTGACGTCAGCAACATAGATAGTGTCCATGAATATAAGAATAGGTATACCTGTGGCATAGGATTCAACTGGATAAAGAAAACCAGACTGCTGAACTCAAAATAAGAATTGAACTAAGTTAAGCTGTCTTCAGAAAAATTGGATATAACTTGAAAAATAGGAAAATATCCATAACCCTGTAAAGGAATGTGTATGAAGTGTGTGTGCTGCCTATTGCTACATATGGCTTAGAAACAGTAACATTCACTTACATAGTAAGTCATAGCCGACCGCCGTAGCAACAGTTGGTAAGCCGTTCGGTTTCTGTGCGAGCGTCCTGGATTCGAGTACCAGCGGAGGAGAAATTTATTTAAATTGATTTCTCACGCAAAAATTTTTTTCTCTGGGCTGGAAACACTGGTTAGATGGAAAAAAATGCCATACGGCAATAAAGTCACCACTTGCTCAGGGTGCAAGAAAGTTTTTATAAATATAGGTAATTATTATAGTTCAGCTATGAGGTTAACCACCTATTTTGAATGTTGCCTTTTTAGGTGAGACAACTGGTGTTTGGGTATACACGCATATGTTGTGCTTCCTTTTTTTAGGTAATCCATACATGTGTACCTGTTGCTGGTTACCACACATTGGCGATTACTAACGAGAAGGCATCCTTATTTGCCGAAAGTCAATTCTCTAATTGTTTATTCTAGGTGTAAGAAAATGTATTAATTTTTTTCATCTAAATAAAATGTACATACAAATACAAATTTATTTCATTTTGTTTCTAATAATATTAACGTATTTTTTTGCAAAAATATATCATAGAAAAAATAAATCTTTTTTATAAATCGTCTCGTCATGTGGCATGTGGTATCCAAAATAATTAGAGCATTATTGATTATTTTTTTGCCTATTGTTCGATGAAGTTTTTTTGTTGTTCTGTATATGAAGTGGGAGGGGTTGTGGTGGAAGAATGAGGGGGTTGGTGTAAGTAAAGGGTAAGGGGACGGGTAATGGTGAGGGTAAGAGGTGAGTAGGAATATTAAAGAACCTCCCGTGGCGGCCGGGGTAATCAAACTGAGATTAAAGGATGACTACATTGCCTACCAATCCATCAAAATTGTACGTAACGCGAGCAGTCACTCTTCATACAATATTATACACAGGGATGAATCTTTATGAGCGAAATATTGTTTTATAACACCTGCCCCAAAACAAAAAACATATGAAATATATATTTTTTAAGTTCAGATATTCACTCAATAAATTATCTATGATTTGTGCCATAATTGTATAAATCGAACGCTCAAACTTTAATAATTATGCATACAGATTCCCCAGGTATAACGATGTTAAATTTTCCAAAAAAATAATAACGATATAATGCCTAATAATTGCAAGTCATTTGAATAAAATCAAAAATTATTCATGGTGATGTTCGTGAATGCAATATCGACGTAAAATCTTGGATCTTTTGTTTTTATTCATGACAAATTCAATTTTCTGGTAATCTTTACAACGAATTTAGTGAAATATCCAGGGGGGGCAAGTCCAGTCAAACGATGGAATCAAAACCCTCGTGATTACCTACCCATATCATGGATATTAATAGGTATATTATGGAATTCTACAATATCTAAAGTTATTATAGAACTCCAAAAGATAATTATATCCATGATATGGGTACACATGAGGGTTTTGATTCCATCGCTTGACCAGACTTATCTCATCTCCTTTCTCTAAAAAAATACTATCTTGCGTAATTTAAAACATTTTTAATAATAATATTATCTTTCTGTAGCGTATATTTTGAGATTTTATTTATAGGTAGGTACTAGAAATCGCGTAGAGGTTTAAATTCGACAGTAATTTATTTTTTTTATGATTGAAAAATCTACACCTGATCTATGATAAAAAAACATCATGTATTTATCAAGTGGCACAATGTTTTCATTTCGAATATTGCAAAGTGTAATTATTTAAGTAGGTACTTACCGTTTATATTGTCTCACAATAGATTATGTATTTTTCTTTAACGTGTTTTGTATTTGAATTTCAAACAACTGCGTTTGACGTTGGCAATATAGATGTAAACAATCTTTGGTATTACTTGTTTTTTTTATATTTAATTGAATGTCTTTGTAACACACTTCACATATTAATATTTAGATTTTTTTAATGATAAGCGACTATTTTTTTATTTGCTGCTGTTCGTAGTGTATATATTGTTTTTGGTGTAGCGAAATTATTTTATTTATATTATTTTGTAATACTTCTAAAACAATTATCAGGTACTATGTCAAATAATAATTAAACACGCTCTCGATAGCAAGTTTTTGTCATATTTTGGAGACTTTGGATTCAAATCGTCTTACTAATCCAGGTTGAAATTACGCTGAATAACTGTGTAAGCAAGGGAAACATTAAAAAAATTTCCCCATTAAAAAAATAAAACAGATTTACGAAATAAATAAAAAAAATATGCAAAAAATGAAGCAAACCAACGCAAGAAAATGAGAGATGTAAAAAACGAATGAAAATGTATAAAACAAATAATAATGGCAAGCTTATTTAGAAAAACTATTAATCTGTTTAGGTATTGGTTTGTAAATAATAATTTAATATTCAATACATAAGACAGTCTCAATAAATTCAACTTTCAAAATTAAGACTAAAGCTGTTATACCTACCTATTGTATGTAGGTACCTGTCTAATAATTTTTAATTGACACTCCTTCATTCTCTCTCTCTCCCCCAACAACCTTTATCTTCTTCCTTTCTTGGTTGCTGTTATTTTACATTATATTATGTTGTGTTTGTCTTTATTGTTTTAAATTTAATCTACCGATTTACGGCCTCACGTTGTTGCAATGATTGGTTGTAAGTAATTGCTTTATGGAAATAAATCTGACATTGTACACATTATTTCGCATGAATTTAATAAAAAAAGAATCTAAGAAAATAGGTTAATAATATTGGTGCCTAAACACTTTTTTAAACTTGAAAACACATTTTTGTGCATATCTATATCTTTATTTATAATACCTAATAAAAACAATAAACATCCTCTATAGTGGTTCATTCCATGACAGATTATAGAACGCTGTAGCTTTAAAATGGAAAACTGTCAATTTCATTACGCACCATTACATACGCGAAGTTGGTTGCAGTTGTGCATATAAAAAAATAATTTGGAAATTGTTACACGGTTACGAATGTTCTAGTTCTGGCATCCTATGAAAAAAGAAACATATTTTTTTCCTATATTATATTTTATTTATTTATTTATTTACTCTCAGAGAGCTACAGCTGTTAATTATATCATTTACAATTCAGTTTTTAAATTTTAACATAGCCAAAAATGCTTTCTTCTATTTACATTTGTGAATGTACAATGTTTGGTTACATACTTAGTTATGAAAAAAAAATTATACAACAAGTAACATCAATTAAAAAAAAAAGAGGGAAAAGATACATAAAAAATAATAATAATCATTTCATATTTCTAAATGGCTAAGATTACTCTCATACAAGTGGATACCTGTAAATCATTATAGAAAAGAATAGATTTATATATGTTTATAGTAAAATACAAAATAAGGTTCCATACATGTTTATAGTAAACCCATATATGTTTACCCATAGGTATTTATTTATAGTAGAATACAAAATAAGGTTCGTATCATTTTGCAGATATTGCATTAGCTCGGTTAAAGTTATACGTAACGTAGGGAGCTATACCTCATGATCCTAGGTTAATAAATAAGATGCGTGGTTATCTATATACATAATATAAAGGTAGATTGGTACCTACATATATAGGTGTTATCTGCTATGTAAATTAATTTATATGTATTATATAAAACGTGTTATGTACAATATGTATGTACATATATTAAAACATTATAAGTGATATGAATAAAATCATTTTGCATCTATGGAAATATATATTTATGATGGGTGTAAGACATTTGCATAACAGGTGATTAATTATGTATGCAGAAAACAAATATAATTAACGACTATTTGTTCCAAAAGTCTATAAATATCTAAAAATATTGAATATTATTATGACAAATTTGTAATTATCTCAATATGGACGATGTTGGAATATAATAGGCGAACCGAGAAAACAAGGCACCTACAGGGATTACGACCTGCCATCAGCTGGTCACGTAGTCACATGATCGCGTTCACTAATTGTGCCTTGTTTGCGTACTAAAATATTCGATTTATTGATTATTGCATAATTATTTTTAATACGCACGAAATACAAAAAAGGGCACATTGGGCGACTTATATTTAAAAAATATATCGTCGAATTCGTGGCTCAGTTGGTTAGTTATCTGACTGCTGATACAAAGGTTCCGGGTTCGATTCCCAGTGGAAACACAGTTTTAATTGTATTTTCCTCCTGGATCTCTGAGACGATTAATATCGTAAGTCTCCAGAATGAGGAAACTTGTTATTGGGTGCGTGTTAAATTAATATTTGAAATAGTACCTACATGTTAGTTGCTCGAGAAGTAGGTACCTAATACATAAAAAAATAAATGTCTCCCCAAGAATTCATCCCGGGATCCTTGACTAAGAAATAAGATATCTTTATAACTAACCCACGAACTAGGCCTAATCAAATCTATATATTTAGGTGTATTGTTTTGATGGTTTAATAATTTAAAATTAGGTAACTTAAAATACCCTCAAATTAAGGAATAAATTAGTTTTTTTTTAATAAGAAGTAAAATTATGTCCCTACCGAAATTTTTGTACCAGTACCTCATAGAGAACAATTTATATAGCAGTATACAACACAGATATTAATTGCAAAATATTACTCTCGAATTAACCGCTTATTGAAGTAAAGATTAAAAAAAATGTCGGAGATCACATATGGTCGATGAGAGTATGTATGATAAATAATAATAGAGCTATGGATGATGGGTGTTAGGTCGCCCCACCATTATAATGCTTGGGAGGTGCTAATCCATACTGGGCTGATGGGACGCTCTGGCTGAGTCGACGCTTTGAAAAGAATGAACTTATTCTCTGAAAAGGGTGTCCATCTTTCATCGATCTCGCTTTGATTTTAAAATAAACGTTATAAATACTTGCCACCAAGATTTATATATAATTAACCTAAGCATAATTCAATTATTTAAAATTTAAAGTCTACTGAATATTCATATTAAAAGTAATAATTCAAACTTAAGCAAAATTTTATTCGATATATAACCACCCTTTCTTGATTTTGTTCGTCTATCTAAAATAATCTGCTCTTGCAAAAATACTGCAGTCGTTGGAATAAAAAACGTTTATTTTTAAATCCAGTTTATGTTTTTATAATCTAGTCATAATGATTTTTTTTTATTTATTTAGTAACTTCTGGCACATGAAATTTTAATTTGTACACTGGCGGGTTTATAACCAAACGGCAATTTCTTCCAACCAATCAGAGTTAATGTCCATATAAAATCTATAGCATCAATATACCCACATTACAAAAATAATGATAATAATGATAACAGTAAAAACATAAAATTACCAAAAAAGATTGAATATAAGAAAAATTCATAGCAATTATAGGAAAACAAAAGGATTAAGACAGGAAGAGGAGAAGAAGAATAAATCAGGTAATATCAGATAAATATTTTTGTATTAGCCTTTTTGAATATGTTTAATCAGGAATTTGCTAGTTAATATCTTTCGTATAATAAAACCGACCTCAAATAATATGTATGTCAAGATAGAAAAATATGGTGTTCGGTTCCGAAGAAACCTTTTTTTGTTACGCCATCTATTGATAAGTTTTTTTTTTGTAATCAATAAAAGCAACAATCCTTGTACATGAGGTGACAGTGTTTCTTCCTATTTTTTTGTCTATGAATGCTCATCAATCTTCATTCTTATAAAATGGAGAGTGGCTCAGAAGGAATAAGTATAACATTGTTTTCTAACTTTTATAATAAAATAATCGTCCAATTGTGCAATCCCCAAAGATGGTGTTAGTATTTGGGACGCTTAATTTTTCCAGCCGAGTGTGCAAAAAGATTACTCTCGCAGCCTTAACTCTGCATCCGCTAATCCGGATATATTACCTTTAGGGGGAGACAGTTTGTTGCGGCCAGCCATCTGGGGAATGCTTTATGTACCTATCCCTGGAGGTCAGGAAAATATATCTATCTGTGAAGAGCTTCCAATAAGCTCTTTATTTTTTATTAAATTACTCCTTCCATTTTAACTACAAGCATATTTAACGAGGATTAAACACATAATAAATTCGTCCAATATTCTTGTGTTCATAAATTTAGTAGGTAGGTATTTGAAACTGTAGTTTTCTTTTTTAATATTTATCGAATTTAAACTTAATTTTATACATTAAGGGCCTTACTTACTATTTGTAATTTAGGTTTAAGCTGATACTTACCCAGTTTTTTGTATGGCCAAAACTGACTTAGCATTGGATTAAACTCGTATTATAAATAGTAAGTAAGGCCCTAAGGGCCTTACTTACTATTTAAAATTCGAGTTTAATCCAATGCTATGTCAGTTTCGGCCATACAAAAAACTGGTTAAGTATCAGCTTAAACACAAATTGCAAATAGTAAGTAAGGCCAAAACTGTTTATAACACTAATCATATTCATATTAGATACATATATTTATCGGTTTAATGATTAAATACTAGGTATAGATGGATGTGATAAATGGTTTCAAAGATTTTTAATACCTACAATTAAATTCAATTAAATTGGTATATACCTAGATATTTATTGATTTTCACTCATTTCACTGTCTTAAATCCTCCAACAAAGTTTATTGTACCCAAAGATCCTAGTTTACTCTTATTACTTTTCTTTTGTGTTATATTTTGTCGTTTTGCAAAGTGGTGGTGAAAATACTTAATGTCCGTGACGAGGAAATTATATTTCTCAAATTATTAAAACAAAAACTAAAAATATTTGCATTTGTGTTTTAAAATATAAACATCAATACCACCACGCGATATCCCTCACAGGAAAGGCAGAGAGAACCGAAAGCCACATTTTTTTCTATCTTACCACGCATTCATGCATCGTGTCATGCCTACGTGTTCGTTTGTTGTTTACGCTTCTAACATTTCCGTCTCTTAGAATATCGTTCACATGGTTATGCCACCCTTTCTTAGGCGGCCCCGACCTTATTCCATGCCTGTCCGGATTGAATATTTTCTTCGTCAGGCGTTCCTCATTCATTCTCTCCATGTGGCCAAACCAATGCATTCGTTCACTTTCATTCTATTAATGACATGTTTCTTCATCATTTTTTTCCAATTAAATGTTGTAAATTTTGTTTTTCTTCTGAAACAGTCCCATGAGCACCCATCAATTTTATGTGTTCACCTTCAGTCATAATTATAATGACATAATTCTTCATCTTACATTATTTCCTTATGTCTTCATTTCTTACCCTGTCACACGTCGTTTTATTGCAGATTCATCTTAACGATCTCATTTCAACTGTATTTATTCTTCTTTCTTGTGATTTCTGCCATGTCCAGGTTTCACTTGCATACGTCAAGGTTGGCACTAAGATAACGATATGAATGGCAACTTTGGTTCCCTTTGATAATATTATGTTCACTCGTTTCCTGAAACAACTCTTCTTTCGATATCCTTATCAGGCCGTCCATTAAAGATATATCAAATTAAGATACTTAGTTTTCAACTGAAACTAAACGAAACTTTATTTTTTTTTAATTCATGTTGTTGATATTTACAACAATTCATATTTTTGTTCCCAGTAAAATTGTATATACCTACCTTTACCAACTGGCAGCAAGATGAGATGACAGGTGACTAGTCACTCGATTTAATTTCTGAATGACTCGGCCTTTAGGTACTAGGAGAGTATTTATTGGATATCAAATCACTGTCGACTATGTATGTACATATCATGATCGCTGTGGTATTTTCGACATCAAAACTATGCATGACCGAAGGGTGTTTATAAATTTGACAAGAACCTATTTATTATTACATTTATAATAATATGATCTTCGTAGTACCTAATAAGCGAATGGAGGACAATAAGAGACTCATAGTATTATTTATTTATTGAATATTATAATTTATGACACCGTACATTACACTTACTAAGTAGATATATAGTGTTTGTGAACACATCTCTAGGAAGTCTTGTGCCAAAGTGCTCATTTATTTCAGTTACGTGTTATATACGTGTATACTAACTTATTACTAAGTAAAAATAGCATATTTATTTCTTCATCAAGTTTTCAAACATTATACCATATTTATACTTAGACAATTAACTAATATGGCTGACAACAGTGACAACACCCATTACGGGTGAAGAGCCATCTATTGGGCTGTGTTTCTCGAACAAACATTAAATTCGGCCTTCATGGCTCAGTTGGTTGGGTATCTGACTGCTGATCCAAGGGTCCCGGGTTCGTTTCCCGGTGGAGACACAGTTTCAATTGTTTTTTTAGTCTGGATCTGTGAGACGATTAATATCGTAAGTCTCCAGAATGTGGCAACTTGTTATTGGGTGCGTGTTAAATAATTATTTGACATAGTACCTGTTAGTTACCCGAGATGATACTTAAAATAAAATATTTTGATTTCATAAAATTGTTCAGAAGCTTTAGTCGTTTCATTTGAATTTAATGCCATCAAAAGAAGCAATTTTGAACAACTTAATGAAGTATTTTAACTATACTTTTACCGATACTTTTGTTGAGTATCGGTAAAAGACCCCAGCCTAAATGTAAAAAAATAGTTGCATATTTTTATAAATTAAAAAAAAAGTGTAATCTATAAAATTTGGATGATTTTGATACCAACTTATTTTATTTTTATCTTTGCTGAGCTTTAAGCTGAAGGGGAAATTTTTGTCTCGTATTTACAATTACTTTACAAATCAGAAAGGTATTGTAGGAACATACCATATATGCTAGTTGCATGTAACACATGAGATCCAACTGTCGATAGCGATAGTATGTAGAGTTAAAGAATAAGTACCAAACTATAAACCCATAAATACAAATTATTTAATATTTTAAGATATGTGGTTTTCTATACAACACAATGTACCTAGGTATGTATGTCAAGATAGGATAGTATGGAGGTCAGTCCTTTGATCCTACCCAGAATATGAAAACAGCATGATGGTATGTATGTACGTATGTTTGGAGATTAGTATCAAACTATTAAGTCTTCTTAGATATTGTGTGTAGGCTACTGCCATACAAATTGTATGAAGCAATGTTGTCACTAAATTCAATTTTTATAAAAATTGTTAAAAAAAAATTGATATGTCGTAATACAATTTTAATATTTTGTATAGAAAATTAAATTATCTAGTTGGGGTCTTTCGGCTTTTTTGATATTTTTCAAAAAATAAAAGAAATTTAGGCAGTTAAACTCATACATTTATCATAAAAAAAATATTTTTCTTAATAAAAAATGTTTGAGAAACCCTGTATAAAAAAATAAATTTGAGATTTTGTATTTATCTATGTTTGTGCCAATTTTCAGCGTTCTAGCTTTTATGGTTTCTGAGATACAGGGAAAAATAAACCAAATTTTCAAAAGTTGATAACCCCTGACTGAAACAAAAATTCACAATTCTGAGTATAAAAGTTGTGTAGGCCTATTTATATATTCTGAAATTTTAGGCTCTATGAATTGAGCGGATCAAAAGTTATAAGGGGGGGGACAGACACAAAACTCACATAAAATATTCTACTCCGAATTCTGAGTAAATCCATGTATGGAAACAAATATGCTGCGAGGCCTCTAGTTGGTGTTATTAGCATACAAAAAGTCCACTACGCCATACAAAATGTTCCTTCGTACACGCATCTTGGCTTAATAATGTCGATTCATTCAGAGAATTGAATTCTCATGAACGAATCGACCATAAAGCTAGAACGCTGAAAATTGGTATAAACATAGAAAAATACAAAATCTAAAATTGATTTTTTTTTAAATTCCAGAGTTTCTCAAACATTTTTTACTAAGAAAATTATTTTTTTATGATAAATTTATGAGATTAACTGCCTATATTTGCAATTTTTTTTAAATATCGAAAAAAGCCGAAACACCCCAACTAGATAATTTAATTTTCAATCGCTATCGACAGTTGGATCTCATGTGTTACATGCAACTAGTATTAGTAGGCAAAGTTGCACTCTGTTCTCTCAGGGGACATAAGTTCCTATTGAAGATTGTGTATTATAAAACTAAATAGATTTTACAATTAAAATCAAATAAGAATACCTATAGGTAAATAAAATATATATGAAAGAAGACATAATTTGACGCACTCGCATAAAATAAATTTCCCCATTTTTTCAATCCAAAAAAATTGGCATGCATTATATGTATCTATTTTATTTATTTCTGCGGTGAAACTGTGAACACGTCAAGGAAAATCACGCATCTAAACGCATAGTTGCTTCATCCCCTCCCTCCCATAGCGCCCTTCTGTGTTTACATATTCCCTTAACAAATGATTGTTTGATGCGGCTGTGTAATGAAGTGTGCCATCTCCCTTCCCTTGTCATCTTCCAAGTATAACCCACACATATAACATATCCGAAGCATATTTGATTAGTAAGACAAACACTCACCGATCATTCTGGAAAGTGCGCGGAAATGGGGATGGATTGTGACAAAATCATTTGCAATCACAAATATTTACAGGAACATTTTAACATATATTATTTGCTTGCCGACATTTCCTGGTGTGGTTGAAATTAAAATATTCAAAATTAATTATTAGGATGAGGTAAGTAATATCAAACATATGAAACTTACTGGATTGAGAAAATTAAGGGGCGCCTGCTGCCAGCATAACTATTTTTTGCATCATTACTACAAAACGAATCATTTTCAAAAAAATAACTTAGATATTAATAAAGAAAAATATTCCTTAACTTTATAATAATGTTCTGTATACAGATATGTTTTGTATATTTTAGAAATATAATAAGCATACCCCGATTTTTGACATTTATCTCATATGTATTTCTTAAAAAATATAAGGCGTAGAGCAATATTTTTTTAGAAATTTATTTATTTATTTATATATTTATTAATTAATTAATTTATTTATTTTTTTATTTAATTATTTATTTATTTATTTATTTGTTATTTATTTATTTATTAATTTATTCATTTATTTATTTATTTATTTATTTATTTATTTATGTATTTATTTATTTATTTATTTATTTATTTATTTATTTATTTATTTATTTATTCATTTATTTATTTATTTATTAATTTATTTATTAATTTATTTATTTATTTATTTATTTATTTATTTATTTATTTATTTATTTATTTATTTATTTATTTATTTATTTATTTATTTATTTATTTATTTATTTATTTATTTATTTATTTATTTATTTATTTATTTATTTATTTATTTATTTATTTATTTATTTATTTATTTATTAAAGAAGATAAAAATATCAGCAAAATATGTTATGATATTTGTATTAATGCTTCAGTTTTAGTAAAGAAACCTCAAAAACTTTTATTTCGCATTGGCGTTGAATGGAAAATAAATCTTTTTTAGCTTTCTTTACTAAGTTTAATTTTTAAAAATATTTATTGCTCTACGCCTTATCGTTTATTAAAAATATTAGATAAACCTTGAAAATCGGTGTATGCCATTATTTTTCTACAAATTATATATTAATTCTTTACAAATTAATATTGTTAGGCATCACAGTGAAAAAGGTTGCTTCTTAAAATAATGCAGTAATTAAAACTGTAAGTTATCCTCCCTTGACTAGCGATAATTTATTGAATATACCTACGTGGTTCGAACTTGTGGTATAAGAAAGGAAATAACTTTGCTAAATGATATCTAATCCTTGTTTTTTGATAAACAATAAATTTACGCCTTGATCTGCTAATTTTTTTTTATTTTATTTATTACAAAAAGACATATTTTACATAAAAAAATACATAGCAAAAAAGAAATTAAAACACTTTATAATATGACTTCCTTCAAAAAGAGATATACTCGTGTTTTGAAGGGAGTTGCAACTATTTACATAATATAGAACAAAAACAAAGTAACAAAATATTCATAGGTAACCAAAAAACATACTTAAAAATAGACATAGGTATATATGCTATATTAAAAAAAAACAACATTTAAATATCAATTACGATTAATAATTATTACGAATAAGTGCATAATATCTACATATATAACAACAATGAATAAATAAAACCTGTTTTTATACACAAACCCTCTTTATATCTACATAAAATTTCTTTAGATCGATAATATCCGTATGTCTCTGCTCAGGCAACAGTTCGTTAAACCACTTAACGCCAAGATATGTATAGTGGTTTTGTGCGTAGGCCGTTCTTTTTTTTGGTATATTTAGTATCACATTAAATCGATGAGTGGCTCTTATACAATCAGAAGCATGTACTCTATCGACGAAATACTCCCTGTAGATCTGCTTCAATGCATTTCTCTTATATATATATAGCATGCAGTGATGGTACATTTGCCTCGGTAAAGAGGCTAGTCATAGGGTAGTCTCTGGGTTTATTTAAAATTATTTTTAAGATACTCCGCTGGATGATATAAAGGGGTTCGAGGTTAGTTTTATAAGCACCACTCCACGCTATAATCCCATATTGCATGACAGATTGAGTAAGTGCAAAATATATATTTTTCATCGCAGCAATGTCCAAGAAAGTCCTCAATCGATAGATCACATAAAATAGTTTCCTCATTTTACCAATCGTATTACTATTATTTTGATGTTATAAGATAGGATAGTATGGAGGTCAGTCCTTTGATCCTACCCAGAATATGAAAACAGCATGATGGTATGTATGTACGTATGTTTGGAGATTAGTATCAAACTATTAAGTCTTCTTAGATATTGTGTGTAGGCTACTGCCATACAAATTGTATGAAGCAATGTTGTCACTAAATTCAATTTTTATAAAAATTGTTAAAAAAAAATTGAGATGTCGTAATACAATTTTAATATTTTGTATAGAAAATTAAATTATCTAGTTGGGGTCTTTCGGCTTTTTTGATATTTTTCAAAAAATAAAAGAAATTTAGGCAGTTAAACTCATACATTTATCATAAAAAAAATATTTTTCTTAATAAAAAATGTTTGAGAAACCCTGTATAAAAAAATAAATTTGAGATTTTGTATTTATCTATGTCCTCAATCGATAGATCACATAAAATAGTTTCCTCATTTTACCAATCGTATTACTATTATTTTGATGTTATTATTTTGATTTAATTATTTTGATGTTATTTTGAGCATCTCTAAAAAAATACTTTCAAAAACCTAACCAATGTGTAAAGAACGGTTTCATGTTGATTGTCTGGATCCTTTATAAATTTTTTGAAAATGAATAGTTAAATAATATTTTTGTTTGATAAATAATGTAAATATAATTATGGCAGTATGTAGGAACAGTGCAGAGGGGAATACAGAGGATTGTAGGTATAATATTTACAGGTTATAATTGAATATCAAAACCGAAATCCGTTTATATAACTCGTTGCGCCCCATTGTGCATTCATTAGGTACCGTTGATTTTTATACTCCCGAGGGGCTAACCAATTGCAGAGCGAGGGTGGAATGGGAATGTCTACATTCTGAACGTAGGTAGGAACATCTAACACGTCCTTAATCATCTTGCAGAAATATTTGATTTGATTGTATCATCAGTGTGTAGGTACCTACCTATAGACCAAGTAGGAATATTTTTGAACTGGAAACCATTAATTTGTATAAAGTGGTATAAACTCAGTTCGTTTGTATCAAACTTTTTAATGCAGAGCTTTTTAAGAGATTTTCGATGAACTTTGTCTTTTTTGGGATTATAAGTTTGAAATACACGCGAAATGTGGAGTACTGCATATTAGTTGAAAATATTTTTTTAAATTTTCTCGCCATCGTTTTGATGGTCTTCCTAGTCCAGTGTTCTTTGCCTCCATCAACTTCTGCTTCCAATTACTTCTTTCCTTGGCTGCTGCTCTCCGCTTGGAAACTTGGAGCTATGCCGCATCTCTCTTTATGTCATCCTCCCTTCTCAATCTTGGTTTAACGTTGGCCATTGTTATCCCATTTGAGAGAAAAAACGTATTTGCATGGGAAATAAATAATTTGTACACTAAATAAATTAACATTTAATTAATTCTTATAAATTACACTCTATAGTTTATAAAAAACGACGATTATCAATGTTTGTACAAACAAAATAAATACCTACAAATTAATATTAAAATTATATCTAAACAGTACATAAAATGCGGATATCAAGCTTATGAAAAGTTGGGCTATCGCAGTTATACACATATTATAAGAACATCATAATGATAAAGATTTATTTATTTTTATTTATTTTATTTATATTATTTATTTAGCATATTATGTTCCAATACACGTAAAAATATAATTCACAAGTATAGTAATTTTTAAAATAGTTTTTTAATACATTAACTTCGAATAAGATTAATTTTAATACTTTAACTTTAAATAAGATGTGGACAATTCAAATAATCTTCCGTGACATAAAATGAGAACGTATCACTAAATCCTTAGATATGAGGGAACTAACACATTATAATATGATACACTAGTTAGCTGCATAATTCATTTAAAAAACGAGTATGCTAATCTGTTTATTATGAACGATTTGATCTCCTGATATTAGATCAAGAAAAAGGACGATACTTTTATTGTAATGATACGGTGTCAGCGTTGTATCAATTTGATAATGTTATGATAAATTGCTTCCAATTATGTAAGTGTCTTTCTTTACAGACTGTTGTTTTCTTTGCCGACATACTAAAGCGCACTTTACACGCACGGGGTTTTCAACGCGGTCCGGTTTTCAACGCTTAAAACAGCACCTAAAATAGAGGTTACTCCAAACACCGCTTTACACGAGTAATTTTTTCTCCTTTATTTGCGATCCCTATTATTGCAATTAGGAAAAAATTGAATATGCCATCTATGTGAAAAATAGCAACATTTTAAATTTCGCTTGTTGCGGGTTTCGTTCAATAGTTTTTAATCTTTCTCCGGATTTCTTCGTTTGACTTTGCATTTTGACTACCCGACATTTGACTTGATTTGGACACGATTTGATTTTTATTTGAACCATCACTCTTTTCTTTTTGATTTATTGCACTCTAGTCGAGATATGTCAAATAAACGAAAGATACCGCAAGCGTCAAAGTAAACACAATACAAAAGGCAACCAACTTGACTCGTCGGCAATAAATAATTTTACAGATTTCTGTTTTACGAAAAATAAAGCGCATTAAAAAATAACGTGTTGAAAACCTCGTACGTGTTAATTGAGCTTAAGTAAGGAAATAAAAGGAAAAAAATGAAGAACAATTAAACATATTTCAATGTAGGTATGTACTTTTGAATCATCTTTACTGAAAAATGGAATAAAACTTCTGTTGAACAGGAAACTTTGCAACAGAAAGTACTTAATGCAATGTACACTTGTACACTCAGAAATACGTTTAAAAATTCTAAAAAAATATTTTTATTCGTAATCCTGTTTTTTAAAATCCATATTTTTTTCGCAAAGTAACATTCAATAGTTACACTACAAATTATCTTAGAAGCACCAATACAATTGAAAAACTTCAGTATCTTATTTATTTTTATTGAATTAAAACACAAAATATAGAAAAATGATTCCATGTTATCACGACAAAGTAAGGAGCATAATATGCAACAGAAAATCTAGAGTCAATAAAAATAATTGTACCAAGCAATAACTTAACGGCACGTTGACAAATTCTTTTTCAGAAAAATAAAGAAATCATCAAGCTTTATTTAATATATTCTCAGAAACCACTAACTATTTGAATTTCAGAACGATTTTGGAATTTTTAATACTATGATAGGTATTTCACTTTTAAAGCATTAAGAAAATAATCAAAGTAATTTTTGAATCAAAGATTTTAAAAACGAAATTCTAGTTTTTAGATCAAAACTTTTTTTCTCAGTGCGGCAAAATTTGGTATGTTACTCGTGTGAGAAATAATTTGGATTTAATTTATTCAACCTGTATGTGTGGACCACATATTATGTCATATTGTTAATTCCATTCTAATACACGTCCATTGTTGATAACAAATAATAATATAAAGGTGTATCAAACGAATCTTGACATTGTGTTGTGTAATATAACAACAGGCGCCCCTGCTATACCAATTCAACACGGATATTTTGATTCAAATACAACAACTTGGCCATACTAAGGAAAATCACATCAAACATACATACAAACAATCCAACACAATACACTCGGGTAGATCTCACACTATTATTTTCTAATCGCGTGTTTCTAATCTGCAGACTCGATTCACAATAACGAAATTATCAAATTATAACGCTCACAAATATTTTTCTCACTTCGTCAGTCACTAATTTTATTCAAATGTGATTTCATATATCGTTACAAACACAAAAACCTACTTTATCCACGATTTTTTACACTTATTTTTTTAGAAACAATTCTAAGTAGTAAATTTATAAGTAGTAGTATTCTATTCTTTTAAAATGAAATACATATACTATAATTTAAAAAAAAAAAGTAATATTTATAATAAACGATTCATATTTTTTAATTTCTGTTGCACACGTCATTTGACAAAAAGCAATCGACACCATCAATAAAGGCGCTATACTTGCAGATCTTCGCCAATGCCGAAATGATGGCAGATACTCGAAGCTTCTTTGAAACATAAAATAAAAAATATAAATTGCGTTATTTTATTTTAATATGGCACACGATTCTCTCTATATACCTACCCCGTGAGGGACATGGCGTGAATGTTATATGACACACAAAAAAGTTTATTATTTTAATAATTAAATACACAAAGTTATTTGTCGCTTTCTTTACATTCAAATATTTTTATCCATAATTCAACTGTCGATCTTTTATTTCTCTTAACAGATCGACACAGTTTCTAGCCAAGAACTTTTGATCCGCTTGATGCACTGAGTCCCAAATTTAATAATAATGATGAGATTTTATTTCAGTTCGTGAGCAGGGGGGTGCAATGCAACACAAACCATATAATATATACAACATTTAAAAATAAGGTATAAGTACTTACAAATAAAAAGAATAACGGAGAGAAAAGTAAGCATAAAGAGCAAACAAAAAGATATACCTACATATATGTATAACCGTAATAACAAAAATTATTCATTTAAATGGACGGGTGGATGGCAGAGCGGTTAGCGCGCTGGGTAAGTAATCCAGTGGTCGCGAGTTCGAATCCTGCCTCGACCGATCTCGTTCACCTATAGGACAAGCATTTATGCTTAGTTTAGGGAACGTAGGAAGATGTATATGTACTTGTTTAACAAGGACATATTCATTTTTTTATTAAAAAAAAAAAAAAATAAAAACAACAATAACAAAACAAAACAAAATAACAAAAATTATTCATTTAAGAAAGTACCACATAAAAATTTAAGCCTACAAAATTTATATACTCAGAATTTCGAATATTTATTTCAGTCAGGGCTTATCAACTTTTCATTTTAAAAATGAAAATTTGATAAGCCCAGAATTTTAATTTTTTTCCATATATCTCAGAAACTATAAATGCTAGAACGCTGAAAATTTGCAAAAATATAGTCAAATACAATATCTCAAGTTCGTTGTTTTGAAAAAGTATCAGAGTTTCTCAAACTTTTTTTTTTAGGAAAAGCATTTTTTTATGACAAATTTATTTATGCCAATATTTCCATATTTTTATAATATATCAAAAAACACTGAAATACCTACCTCAACTACATAATTTTCATGCAAGTTACAGTAACATGCAACTAGTTTAAATATTTTTTTATAAGAGTTCGTCTTACTCCAAACCTCATAGTGTATTATTATACCTTACAAAGTTACCTACCGCAAAGATCTGAATAATTTAAATCTTTTGACACTCTGTGACAATCCGTGAGTCTTTTCATTTACACGGTCTGTCACTATTGCTACTTAAATTATTAAAATACGAAACAATTATATACCTATATATTTTTTTCATAGTTACTTAATTCGAATATTTCTAAATGCACCTATCTATACAATCTATGAACTTGCTTGCAGTAAAAATCTCAAAATAAAAAAATTTAAAAAATAATAAAAACACTTGATAACACCCTGCGCAAGTGGCGAGTTTATTCTACTGCTTCCAGCCCAGAGAAGTAATATTTGCGTGAGAAATCAAATTCAATTAACTTCTCCTCCGCTGGGAATCGAACTAAGTACGCCCGCACAGAAGCCAAACGGCTTACCAACTGATCCACGGCATGAGTATGAATTTATAACATACTAGTGAACCCCCGGCAAACTTCGTATTGCCTATATAGTTAAAAATGGTCCATAACCACCCGTCGCTTCAGACCCTTCAGTGTCTCCCGTCCCTTCAGTGCCTCCCGTCCCTTCAGTGCCTCCCGTCCCTTCAGTGCCTCCCGTTCCTTCAGTGCCTCCCGCCCCTTCAGTGCCTCCCGTCCCTTCAGTGCCTCCCGTCTCTTCAGTGCCTCCTGTCCGTGTGTGTTTCCGTCCCCCCCTTATAACTTTTGATCCGCTCAATTTACAGAGCTCAAATTTTCAGAATATATAAACATTTGTAAGCCTCCAAAACTTTTAAACTCAGAATTGTGAATTTTTGTTTCAGTCAGGGGTTATCAACTTTAGAAATTTTGGTTTATTTTTCCATATATCTCAGAAACCATAAAATCTAGAACGCCGGTATAAACATAGACAAATACAAAATATCAAATTGATTTTTTTTTAATTCCATGGTTTCTAAAACATTTTTTATTAATAAAAATATTTTTTTTATGATAAATTTATGAGTTTAACTGTCTATATTTCCAATTTTTTTAAAAATTTCGAAAAAAGCCGAAACACCCCAACTAGATAATTTAATTTTCTATAAAAAATATCGGCATTGTATCAGCATATCTCAATTTTTTTTTAACAATTTTTATAAAAATTGAATTTAGTGACGACATTGCTTCATACAATTTGTATGGCGGTCGTCTACACACAATATCTAAGAAGACTTGATACTAATCTCCAAACATACATACATACCATCATGCTGTTTTCATATTCTGGGTAGGATTAAAGGACTGACCTCCATACTATTCTATCTTGACATACATACCTAGGTACCTACATAGTCCTACATGTGTTGTATAGAAAACCAAATATCTTAAAATATTAAATAATTTGTATTTATGGGTTTATGGTTTGGTACTTATTCTTCAACTATACATACTATCGCTATCGACAGTTGGATCTCAAGTGTTACATGCAACTAGTATTATTATTGTCTATATAATCATTTATAAACCATAATTATTATCAATTTATAATTTAAATTATCATTTATATAATTTTGTTGTATATATGAATAGGTTTACACGCAAAATAGTCTGCCAAAATACACGTTCGATTTTCCAAAAAGCAATCCAACTAATGTCCTTCTGTGAATCACACAAGTTAAACTTTGTTGTATTTTTGTGTAGTTACATAAAATAACTTTGACAGGATCGGATCTGGGATTTTTAATGCCATGCGCAATATTGAAATGCAGCCGGCCCTTATTATATAAATTTAATTTAAAGGTATTAAACATATTTTTTCTGTTGTATTTTACGATTGTCATCAGTGGCTTAGTATTTGTAAAATACTTTTAACGTGTGCTTCAGTCCACCAATGTATTTCAAATAAAATACCTCCTAATAGGAAAGAATAGCGGAGGTAAAGTGGAATTGGGCGGGTCATGTATCTCGGATGTCAGATGGACGATGGACAAAAATTGTGATAGACTGGAGGCCAAGAACGGGAAGCAGAAGCGTGGGAAGGCCCCAGACCAGATGGTCCGATGACATCAAAAATGTGGCAGGTCCTGAATAGCGAAGAATGGCACAGGAAAGAGACCAGTGTAAGTCCAAGCGGAAGGCCTTTGTCCAATACTGGACTCAAGAAGAGGCTGAGTAAGTAAGTAACCTCCTAATAGTGTAAAATCCCTCGATTCTAGACATACCTACGTTATTTTTTGTAGTGGCCAATACAAAATGTATAGGTAAGTTTTAAGGTTCTTTAAAAGAGTCTGTCTGGGGGTTTCCACCAACCAATGTTCCACCAAACACTTTATACTATAACTGACGTGTTAAAATAATAATTTTAAACAATATTAAGGCTGTTATATCAGAAAATCACCACTACACAGGAGATTATATTACCCAACTGTTGTTACCTGCTTTGTGGTCCTTTTACAGAAAAAATCAGCCTTTTTACATTCATTCATACATACATACATACCATCACGCCATGTCCCTTTGCTGGGTAGGCAGAGAGAACCGATCCCCACATCTTTCTATCCTGGCACGCATCCCTCGCCTCTCCACATTCATGCATCGTCTCATACATGTTCGTCTATTGCTCACACTTCTAACATTTCCGTCTTTCAAAATTTCGGTCGTGCCATCCCTTTCTCGGGCGTCCCCGACCTCTCATTCCATTCCTTTCCGCTCTGCATATTTTCTTCGTCACGCGCTCCTCATTAATTCTTCCCATGTGACCAAACCATCTCAATGTGTTCATTTTCATTCTAGTAATCACATCTTTCTTCATCTTACATTCTTTCCTTATATTTGTTAAATAGTTGTGTAGATTTTCATCTTCCATCTGCTTTCTGGTGAAAAATTTAAGTCTTTCCATAGTTCTATTCTTTTTCGGTATAAAATGTTTCTTGAAATTGTCAATTATTGTTTCATATTTTACTGCTTTTTTGTCCGCAAATTCCCACGTGTTGTAAATTTCTATTGCATTTTCGCCCAAATTAAACAGTAGTAACGCTATTTTTTTTTAATCACTAGCAGTATTTTATCCTGTAGCTTCTAAATACAGTTCAAATTTTGTTATCCATTTTGACCAATTGTTTGAAATGTTTCCTTCGAAACTTATTTGGCCCAATATGTTGTTGGCCATTTCGCAGTTATGAAAATCTTATCAATCTTTAATTTATTGTTAACTTTTTTTATAGGATTTATTTTAACACACTTTTTATAGTTAATTATTTGTTATATTTTAAACACCTGACACCATATTCAATTAAAATAAAACACTTTATTGTCTTGATATAAATATATTGTGTTGTCAGTCTGGATGGTTTACAAGAGAGAGGGCGTTGCTATGCCGACAGAAATAACATAATGTATTTGTGATGTTGCCACCTTACATAAATGTAATAATTAATTAAGTACCATATCTAACAATATTCTCGTTTCTAACCCTTTTTCTTACATACTATTAAGATTGTTATATCATAAAATCACCACTACACAGGAGATCATATTACCCAATTGTTGTTACCTGCTGTGTGGTCCTTTTACAGAAAAAATCAGCCATTTTACTCTGACGTAAATTTAGCTGTCGCTGGCTGTTGGTTTAAAATGGACTAACCACTAACGTTTTATCAATTGAGTAAGAGTTACTTTCAAAAATATTTCGAAACCGTCAATTTCACACGGAATTTTAAAATGAGGCCGGTAATAGGTATATAGGTATATGCAGGCCATGTCACTATGAAATTTTGTCACCGATTGTTTTCGGCTGTCACCGACATGATGAGGGTTCCACACTCTCCTCTCCCGACATTAATTTTTATAACCAGGATGCTGCCGTCCAGATTCCACAGTCTATGAACAAGTGAATGAAAACCGTCGAACAATGGAAATGTTAAAATTGTTTTCGACACAAGATGAAGGTAAGAAGAGGGTGTTAATTGATACGAATATGGCCAGGTGATGTCACAAAAATATTTAACTATGAATGAAATGTTTTTTTTTTTGCTTGTGTTGTTGACATATCAGTTTTTATATAGTTTAAATAAAATATATAATTTATGATAATTTTTTAATTGGATTTAAAAAAAATGTCTTTGTGCCGATATGATATGATATTACATGGTGTCAAAATATTTTAAATCGTAAATAAATCAAATTATTGTCGACAAGTATTCATCTTTTTTTAAATAATTAGGTACCTGTTTGTATATTATTTAAATACGGTTAACAAGAAGTCGAACAATATATGTATATCGTATAAAGTAGATATGTTGAGGTAGAACTTTGAAAGAAACACATAAATTCGCATTATCAAACTAAAAAGTAGTATCAAATTTAGATATTTTTATTTATTAAATGGGTAAAAAATAAATAAATTATAATTATTACCTACATTTGATCAAAAAAGTTATTTGATATAATAAAAAATAAACCTACACTTATTAATTTATTTAAACACTTCGCTCGAATCATGCCACGACCGATTTCATTCACAAATAGCACAAGCATTTTTGCTTAATTTAGGGAATGTAAGAGGATGTTTATGTACTTATTTCAAGGACATATTCATTCTTTTATAAAATGGCAAAATTATAAAATTAGGATATTTCCAATTGACCAAAACACTACATTGCAGTGTTTGTGGAAAGAAATTTTCATGTCAGTTGCGCGCGCATACCCAATCAAAATTTTATAAGGTTGCTAATTAATAACATTATGAATATGTTATAATGTTATCGGTTACGGGAATTTGCAAAATTCAGCATAGAACCAATATCTAGAGTAATACCTACCTTCTCATTATTGATGCAAAATACTAATATTTAAATCTGCGCTTGAAATACGTATCTTATTTACATATGTTGTATAAAATCACTATTATGATACCAATTATAACACATTTGTATCAAGCTTAATTGTTATTCAATTTAATCATTCATTGCCTGTATTGAGATGCAAATGATATTTTTGATTAAGTACCTACCAATACTGATAAAAATACTACCAGGACGTCGCTTTCCCGGAATACCACAAATGAGAAGGAGATAGTTAGACATCAACTTCCCAGTAGTAACTTTCAGAGGAAGAACACTTTTAACGATCTAAAGTGCATACTTTGAGTTTCTTTGAGTAACAGTACCTATTCATCTACATACTATGTACATATCATGCCATCTTCCTCATGGAGTAGGTAAGAGAGGACCAAACACCGCATTCTTCTATCTTGACACATATCCATCATCTCATCAACATTTTACTCTCATACATGATCGTCTATTGTTTAAGTATTTTTTTTCGTTTCTCAACAGGTATCATGTAGAGAGTTCATATTATGAGTTTTGTACCTATTATGAAAACTTTTGTCCTCAGTAAAAGTAACATTTGTTTAGGAATCTAATAGAAATGTAGGTACTTCAAAAAAATGCATTTAGGAATTATTAAACTTTCATGAAGAAAAAATGTACACTTAGGTACTATGCAGTGAAGAGTTTAGTGTTAGCCACAACCAACTCGTTTTACAAAAATCCGATTTTTATTTTTTTTGGTGCAGGGTTCTTATGACCATCACATTGATTAAACACCAATGTACCTTTACATTATCTATTAATAAATCATAAATAACATTGTTTATTAATATTGTCGGCCTTCGTGACAAGTCCGTTAGATATCAAGCCCGGGTTCGATTCCCGGTGGAGACACAGTTTACAATTGTGTTTTCAGTCACAGGATCTGTGAGACGATAAATATTGTTAGCATCCAGAATGTGGCAACTTGTTATAGGATGCGTGTTAAATTAATATTTGACATAGCAGGTAGGTACCTACCTGTTAGTTACCTACCCGAGAAACATTACGAAATAAATAAAAAACAACAATAATAAATGTGTCTGTAGATATATATTATTAGGTAAGTATCTATATGTAAGATTGTCCGTGGGTGATAGGTACCTACTATGCGTGTGATGTCACCATTATGTTCCATTTAGTTATTAAGACCACTCTTTACCACTCTCCTCTCATATTACCAGAGACCCATTATCGAGATATTGATTACCCACCTTCATAATTATATTTACTACTTGATACACGTTCTTTCTGTATACCTACCCGTCATGTGCACGGGAGGAAAGCAAAACAAGGTGAACATAAGGTAAGTAATCGTTTGTTCGCACACGGCACATCCCACAATATGGGTAACCAGCGACAAGAGTGCGGGTGTGCATTTCCTTATAAAAGGAATCATCTATCACATAACAGCGTCGTCTCACCCAAAAAGGCACGACATTCAGAATGTGGGTGGTGAATCTTGTTATATAAATCTCTCCCCTGCCGGGAATCGAACCCAGGACACAAGCATTAGAATTCAATTATTTCGGTCCACGTCTTAGCCGAAATTTATAAAATGGTACATATTATATTTATTTATTTATTATATCACAATACAGCATATTCATGTTAGGTGATCAACAACGCCCCACTAGGCATTACCTGTTCTGGGGCTGTTGTTAGAGATATAATTTAACGGCTATTTATAAAATTTATATGATACATAATTACATTAAAGCACATAAATAAACACAAATTGAAATAAAAAAAATACATACATATAGGGACATACGTGGAACAGTCATTAATAAGATATAAAATTAAAATGTGGTCGAAAGCTATAGGTGAACACTCTCCTCTGCATAGTGTCTGCCCGATACCAATAGTCATTCCTTTATTTTACATTTAAAAGAATAACTATTTTTGGTCTCTTTAATGCTCTTAGCAAGTTGGTTGAATATTCTAAGAGCAATGACTCCGAACCGTCTCTCTCCGAACGAGGTTTTCGTTATAGGCACAGCGAAGTTTAGATCATTGGCTTGCCTAGTGAAGCGCGTTTGTTGGCTTCTACTATACAGAGTTATATTTTTATGGAAATGGATTAAAATAGTTTTCAAAAACAGTTGCCTTGGATCAAGGACAGTAAATATCTTAAACAAATCATCTGAAGGGATGGTACTATGTCTTTTGTTAATTATACGAATGATACATTTTTGGGCTTTATTGAGTGGACTCATAACTGTCTTGACACACCCTCCCCATCCAATAATTCCATAGGACAAGACAGACTGGGTGAGAGAATAATACACGCTTTTCAAAGTTGTACTAGCAAGTACATTTCTCAAAATATTGTATACGTGTCCCAGTCTCCTAATCCTATTGGAGAGGTCATCTTCATGATTTTGGAAAGAGAGTTTATTATCCATCAATATCCCCAAATATTTTATGACATTAGTTCAATTTGTATATATTTTCAATTTGTAGATATTTTATCAATATCAATTTGTAGATATTTTAATTTATCTATTTAATTATTGTATTTTAGAAATCTACTGGTATGTATCTACATTTTTGTGGTTATATAATGATTAATTTGAAATTATAAATAAGCCAACAATGTTTTTTTTAATAAATAATTAAACCAGTTGCATGTAACACATGAGATCCAACTGCCTATGGCGATAGTGTGTGTATAGTGTAAGAATAAGTAAAAATTAATGTATGTACGGTACCTACCAAAATATAAAACTTTAAACTATCCAAATTATTGAATTTATTAAAATATTTTTATTCCCGAGACGAAACAAATACCTATGCCAGGATAGGATAGTGTGGTGATCAGTCCTTTTTTCTTACCCCGAATAGGTAAACAGCTTGATGATAATATATGATGATAAAGTTTTAACAAACAATTCAGTCTCCGTAGATATTGCGCATTCTGCCATACAAATTGAACGAAACGATGTCGTCAATAAATTCAATTTTTACGAAAATTGTTTAGAGGGAGGTGAAAGAAAAAAGTTTAAAAAGTAAAAAGTTAGTGAGTTTTTTAAAAGCAATAAAAGTAATTCAAAAATAAGAAAGGAAAAGACTTTATAGCTATTCATATTCTTTGAAATTAAAAATTTACTTTGTAGACCTTATATTATTTTAGTTATTTAATTTAAATAATTAAAAAGGGGTTATATTAAAACTAATTTTCGAAGAAAAGTTTTTAATAAATCAAATCTCAAAAACCTTACTCAATAGAGTAAAGATGCAATAGTGAACTGTTCTTTATTTCAAAGACGTATCTTTTGAGAGTTCTAGGGAAAAGATTCTCAAAATTATTACAAATTTATTAAAAATTTGGTCAACTATAAACAAATTTTTTAGTAGTATAGAATGTATCAACTAGGCATATCAGACAGACTGCAATGAAAACAACTTTATTGATATTGATAATTACGCTTTATATCAATATAATGTTATTTTTATGAATCTTCTAGTTCATTCCTCTTTGCAATATTGATCTAGGTACATACATATATCTAATAGATTGCTCTATAAAAAGATCGCTTATTTCTAATGACGCATTATGTTATTTTAATATTTAAATCTGAACTAAAGCTATGACCCTTGAACCCATTATGAAAATAAAATAACCTCCTACATAAATATATCAAAATTGTAATGCTGTCGATTAGAAAGTAATTATCTCATACTATCTACGTAACACACAGACTTTAATATCTTAATTATAACGAAAAACATACCTATATTTTAAAACTTAGAACTCTCCTCTCAGAATAGTGCACTCTCACAAACAGGTCAAATTAATGATCTAATATACAACGAAGAAGAAGAAGATAAGAAGCCTATTTCTGCATTTTGTGTGATAATTTTAAATGCTACATAGTTGCAACCTGTGAAAAATCATAGAAGTGAAAGAAATTGTAAATTTATTAAAAAAAATTGTTTCGTGTTTTTTATCACATTGTCAGTACAAATATAATCTGTTTTTATTGTAAGTAGGTATTATGTAATGGATGAAATATTTAATTGGATAGTTAGGTGCACAATGATAATTATTGAAAACAATGTAGTACCTATATGTATTTTTTAAAATATTTTCTATTGAGAGAATCGAAGTATTCTGTCTCCCTCTGTCGTATTCGAAATCATTGTCCGCACTCTTCT
Source organism: Molanna angustata (assembly GCA_963576475.1). Lineage (NCBI taxonomy): Eukaryota > Metazoa > Arthropoda > Insecta > Trichoptera > Molannidae > Molanna > Molanna angustata. Next base: position 29,916,022 of record OY754968.1, on the reverse strand, counting down.
TGACAGCATCAGTGGCGTTGCTACCTTACAGGAGAGTCATGCAAGGCATAAGGGCCCAGCTTGAAAGGTGGCCCAAATTTCTAAACACAATAATATGAAAAAAAAATGATAAATAAATCTATTAATTCTAACTCAACAGAACATAATCAATTAAGATAATATTTCAAGAATTGATAGTTAAAACTTATTTGTTATTTCACAATATCAAACATCAACGAGATGTAGTCCAATTGTCGATTTGTTCTAGAGAATTTTATTCTCTTAACATATCGACAAAGTATCAAGCCAAGATCCGCGAGATTTGTATGCAGGATCTATATTTTTCACGGTTTTTCCAACTTTAAAGTAAAAAAAACATCAATTTAGAGGCTTCGCAGCATATATATTATTATTTTCTATATATATATATATATATATATATATATATATATATATATATATATATATATATATATATATATATATATATATATATATATATATATATATATATATATATATATATATATATATATATATATATATATATATATATATATATATATATATATATATATATATATATATATATATATATATATATATATATATATATATATATATATATATATATATATATATATATATATATATATATATATATATATATATATATATATATATATATATATATATATATATATATATATATATATATATATATATATATATATATATATATATATATATATATATATATATATATACGGATTTACTCAGAATTCGGAGTAAAACATTTAGTGTGTCTGTGTGTCCCTCCCACTTTATAGATTTTGATCCGCTTAATTCACAGAGCCCAAAATTTCAGATTATATAGATAGTTAAAAATTTCATACTCAGAATGTTGAATTTTGGTTTGAATCAGGGCTTATCAACTTTTGAATTTTGAATTTATTTTTCCATATATCTCAAAAACCATAAAAGCTAGAACGCTGAAAATTGCTGTAAATATAGAAAAATACAAAATCTCTAATTATTTATATCACAAAGATTCCAGAGTTTCTCAAACATTTTTTATTAAGAAAAATATTTTTTTCATGATTATTTTATGCGTTTAAATGCCTATTTTTCCAAAGTGTTTAAAATTATCGAAAAAAACGAATCATCCTAACTAGATAATTTAATTTTCTATAAAAAATGTGAACATTATAGTATTAGATCTCAATATTTTTGTAACAATTTTTATAAAAATTGAATTATTTTAAATAAATTAAACCTTGATGTACATTGTACATATACTTAAAACCGACAGTAATCTACGTCAGACTTCTTTGCTTCGTCTTTCTTCAGTTTCAATCTTGGTGATCGTTTGGCAGCTAGGCGATGCATCGTTTCCTCTACTCCGCTCAGTCTTCAGTGATTCTCTTGAACTATATACATATAAGAGGAGGTGGCATACCTGCTCGAGACATTCCCGGCAAAGGTCAGAATAATGATTTAGTCCATATAGATTTAAATATTATAGTTATCTCTAGATCTTACATTTTAACAACGTGAAATGCATTGCGAGGAAAATGAAAAAAATAATCAAAACGAAAATTAATTAAAAAAAACATGAATAAAGATTTCTGAAACGTAATTTTCTAGTTTTTTAAATCACAACTTGTTTCTCATGCTTGCTCGTTTCATACATACATACCATCACGCGATGTGCCTTACGGGATAAGCAGAGTGAACCGAACACCATAGGTACTCCTCTATTTTTGCACACATTCCTAGCATCCTTTACATCGTCTCATACATTGTTCAAGCTTCTTATGTTTCCTTCTTTCAAAATATCATTCCATGTGTCATGCCATCCCTTTATGAGGCGGGCCCTGCTAATCACTCCATCTCTTACACCCATGTATATTTTTTTCGTCAGTTGTTCATCATTCATTCTTTCAATATGTCCAAACCCCCTCGGTATTCAATTTCATTTTACTTATAATATTCTTCTTTATCTCTCAACCAGTCCCACCGACATAATTTCTAGGAGATCTTAATGTGTGCACGCCTTTTCTATATGTTGTTTAACATGTGCATGGCTTCTTGGATTCTACTGGAAACCTCATTATTTGTAATTTGGCCCCTCCAAAATATGCCCATTGTTCGTCAATGGGCCAATAATTTAGTATAATCACTCTTGGCATGATCTTGTTTTATGAAATAATGCAATATATATTATGTCTCTATTTTAATTTCAAACCGTTTTTTACCATCTGTTACATAATGCGTTTTAGTTAGATTGTAATAATTTGTTTTTTTCCCAAAAGTCGTATTCATAAGTGTAGCTTGCTATATTTCTCGGAAGGTATACATACATACACGGATGCGTGTGATTTTATTGTTTCTTTCTCCGCAGTTGGCTCCAATTTCTACTTTTTTTCAATGACTATTCATGGATCGATATTACTGTCCACGGATTTGACAAATGCATCCTCCATTTACCTGTGCCCACCTTCTAATAGATTTATGCCAAACAGCAGGGTATGTGAAAGGTACACCTTACGCCGCAGGATGTGACAATTAAAATCACCTTTTGTATTTCTGCAGAAATCTGTAAAGATGGCCAGAGCGAATTCGTAACAATGATTTCCATTCCCATTGTCAGAGCGCTCCCTCATTCACAAAAATATATTTAACTATTTTTTTTTCTAAGTTTAATGGCGGACGAAATGACATTTTGTGTTGTAGTTGTAATGCCCTCTCGGCTTACAAGATATATTATTGCCATAGAAGTCTCGTCACACATTCGGGATTACCTATTATTGTATATTGAATATTTAGGACACTATTCTGTCTCACCATTTCGACAATGAATTTCGGTAATGTTGGTTTGTTTTTGCCGAGTCAGTCACGATGATGGATCTAAGAATGTTTATTCAAAAAATATTGATTTCAATGTTTTTATATAGCTAACTATTGATGGTGACATATTAGGTATACACTTCCTCAATATAACGCCGGCCTAATACCTTATGTATCGCAATATCAATATTAACTGGTTAAGGTTAATTGACTAACACAAAAATGTAATCTTGATAGCAAAAAATTTGTGCTAATTGCGAACTCTGTATGATTGTATTGTTTTTAATTGTCCTTTGCATAAATTGCTCTAAAATCAAGCGAATGTTCTGATTACACTCGCATGGTAACAGCGAGTACCTACTTTAATAGCATCGGGTCTTCATGCCCTCTTGACAACGTGTTATTTAGCTCAAGAAAAGAAACAAGAAAAGATAACTCAATGTATCGAAGTGACAGTTGTCACGTGACTGGCTACTGTCACTTCCATACATTGATTTATCTTTTCTTGTTTCTATTCTTGATCTTAATGACACGTTGTCTAGGGGGGCATGTCTATATTTTTATTTAATTTAATTCTGGGAACAGACAGTTATAAAGAGCTTGTGGGAAAACAAAAAACAATATATATCGAATATTTTTTTATTATATATAATATTTTTTTTTCTCTATTGAGATAATTAAAAATATGTTATAAAACAATATACATATACAAAACCAGTTAAGTTCCCTAATGCTTTTATACAATCAAAATCTTTACAATAAAAAATTTAAACAACAACAAAAAAGTACTTATTAATTAAGAATTTGGCGTACAAACCTCTATAGAACAGGTAGGGAGAGGGAATAGAGGGATAGGAATAACCTCGAAGATTTTCAATTTCGCCCCAATAGATCACACCAACAACAGCCCCACCCGGGACCTAAAATTACCAAAGTTATCATGAAAAATGTCCAGGGTTTGCGAATTATTTAGTTTGTTGTAATTAGTTGCTGAACGATTTATGTATGAAGTTTTTATGAAAATTGGTTTGCGGGCATTTTACAAAGAACAAATCGTTTGATCGAGTTTGCGCAAGCGCATTAAGTGATCGTGTAAACCATTCGATGGCAGGTCATAAACCCAATGGGTGCCTTGATTTCCTTTTTGTCCAATAATATTCCAACTTAATCTCAATTGAGATTTTAAAGTTTTCTCCTTTATTTCATTCATGTATGTCACGACGTACGAAAAAATCGACTGTGCATTTTAATATAATAAAATTAGAATTACCTATATATTACACTCCCTTTACCTTTGTTTAAGTTGATACAGTATAACTCATATGATTGATTTTTCTTGGGCTTTTTAAGGTAGGTGCTAATCTAATTTTCCAAAACGAATTATGATCCTTGTTCCATGTCCGATTTTTTGTTAGGAGTCATTTCATATTACATATTTAAATATCTTCGGGCAAAGTCGATCATTATTCACATTTAAGTTTGACATTACTTCATCACCCTTCAATTTGATACATCATCAAAAACATTCATCAACTATGTATTAATTGCCTTAGCGAACAACATCTGTCTTCACGAGAAAATAATATCTTCCAACTATAAATTAGGGATTGCGACCAATCAAGAAAGATTAATATTCTATCGGACAGAGGTGAAATAAGTAACCGACCGTCATAGCTATTGCTTAAAGTATGTAGTTGATAGGCAGGAAAAAACTGAAAATTATCCAGTTAAATAAAACTAAAAACAGAACAATAAATACCTACTATGCATCGTAATAAGATGAACAGGTAAATGATTATTTTATAATATCTGGATACTTAATTTTTACTTAAAATTATCTGTATTTTATTCATAATTATTGTTGATTTTGGATTCTAGAGATCATGAAGTGACAGTTTCAAACATTGAAAAAAAAATCTACTTAATTATTTCTAATTTTCCGACAGTCAATTCTTGAGTTGAATTATATTAAATTACTTAAGTAATTTTAAAAAAATCAATTTGTAACTTTTTTGTACTTATCGGTATTGAATATTAATTAAAAATGGAACAGTGTTGAAAATTGAGTTTTTGCACTTATTTTAGGGAATTTTATATATTTTTAAATAATATATTCTTCTATATAGATTTTTTGTCTCCCTCAGCTGGGCTCTCTCGTGCACTGAAACATATAAAATAAATCTTCGACACAAATCCTCTTGTGCTTTTTTTTCATTCATTCATTCATACCATCACGGCATAACTCACAATGTGGGACAACCAACGATAGGTGTGCGGGTCTGAATAACTTCATAAAAGGAAGCACAAACCATATCCACACACCCGTCTCGTCTCACCTAAAAAGACACGTCATTCAGAATGGGTGGTGAACTTCATTGCTGTACTTTGTGAGATGTTATTGTTGCCTGTTTTATTTTCGATTACGCAATACAATAAAAGAAAAGAGTGGAAGCATTATTCTAATCCGGTGCTTCACAGATACGTTTTCGAAATTTAAATAATATTCTCTATATCCGGATGTTTTACAAGATACGTTTTTTTATCTATCAGTACCTACTTTTCGGTTCTTTAAAAATGATTTTAAACTATGAGCATGAAACTCTCATAAATATACCATTGTTTTTATCGATAAGTATTACCTACTACCAATTAGAGGAATAAAATATTCAAATTTTTGCGATTAAAGTACCTACAAGATGCATGAAAATTCAAATATTATTTGACATAGGTAGTGGTTTTATATTATCATATAACTGATAAAGGTTCCCCAAAGATTTATTTCCTTTCACAGGACGATCTTTTCGGTGGTTTATGTCCTTCGCAACTGACTGAGACTAATTAGTCAAATCAATCAAATCTTTATGTAGGTACCAAACCTGGATTATTTTATTTTACAAAACAATGATTGATTATCTCAATAGAGACGAAGTTGGAATATTTACTGTAGGAGAACCGGGAAATCAAGGCACCTACAGGGCTTACGACCTGTCATCGGCTGGTTTACGTGATCACTTTGCGCTTGCGCAACGTTCACCAATTATGCCTTTTTAATGAGATCCCTATCAATTCAATTTTGAAAGTTCTATATATTGTAATACTGAAATTCTTTTCGCTTGAAAATAAGGAATTTTTACTACAGCCATCTATGTGTGAAATTATGAACAACATTCTTATTATTATTTATTTATTTTTGTTGTAACGCCATCTATTGAGAGAATTGGTTTTTTGTAAATAATGAGAGCAACAATTCTTATACCTGAGGTGACAAATGCATATTTCGCATAGAAGTCACCCCTGAATTACTTGTACCAATGTTTAAGTAATCGAATATTTTTATTATTGCATATGCGCAAACATTGGATTTTTTCCCTGTCGGGAGTCAAAGGTATTTAATTGAAAATCTGTTAAAAAAATACCTTTGACTCCCGACAGGGAAAAAAATCCAATGTTTGCGCATATGCAATAATAAAAATATTCGATTACAATGATTGAGTTCTACACTGACAAAATAAAAACGCTTATTTGATATCCTTCAAAAATAACTACAATCTCTAGTAAAAAAATGTAATTGTAAAAAAAAAAATTACCTTAAGCCATACCTGTTCAGTTATAGACTCGTGAACAGTAAGGCGATGAAACCCGCTACTAAAGATTGAAAGGTCCAACTACGCACCACCATGTGAACTCGAACAAAAGCCACGCAGTCTGGTTTCCTCGGACTCCCGCTGGGCCTTCGGTCTTCTCTGATGGATCTTCGGGGGTAGGTACACACCGAGGTTCCGTGGGTTGGATTCCACCAAATTGGGGCTCGATGAGGAATTTGGTGGTCCATTTGCCAGATAAGTTTGATTTATCGACGGACCGCCGGCAAACAACGATACCCTGACAGTTTTTTTCGTAATCCTCTAAAATTCCTTTGCTGGAACTAATAAAATAGCATTTTTTTAACTATTAAAAAATAAATATAGAACATCACATTTAAATTTGATAATAATGTAGAGTATTGAATACAGATCGTCGGTGTAATTGACAATAACTGAACTTTATAAATATTCCGAATAAATAACAATATTAAAAGAAAAAGGAAATCAAAAATTTACTTTGTCGACTGAGAGTATAAAAGTGATAGTTAAATTATTAGTAAAACATTAAACATTATCAAAATTATGCATCAAAATATATCTGGTGTCTCCAGATAAAAAAACTGAGACTTGTGATATTTCTTTATCACAAAACAATGAAATGAAACAGACTACGTAAAAACGCATTTTGGATAGCGCAAAAATGTAAAATTAATTCTGATACAAAAATTATTATGGAGATAAGTTACAACGTACAAAAAAATTCAGGTTTGAGGCTCTGCACATAATCAAACAAAATCCATCCATAGACAGAATTGCAAAACATTGTACACTATATTTAACCGATTACAATCGACAGGTAAAATCGAAGGTCATACTGAAAAGAAAATATTCTAAGATATGAATTATAAAATATTTTTAGTAAATCTACTAACCCATTTTGACAATGTTGCACAAAACCATTCGCACAATACACATTTGTACCTGTACTTTGCGTGTTTTAGCAAAAAAAAAAACTCGCGTGAATAATAAGTTTACGTCCTGAAATATCCTGTTCTTTGTATTATTTTGATTTATTAAGTCCAACTAGAAATATATCATTCTTAGTCCATATTTGGTTTATTTATTATGACACAATTTTTTTTAAATCGATTATTATTTATTTAATTTTTGGATACAGCGACAAAATAATCAATCAATATTATTTCAAGTCGAAAATATTTTTTCTTATAAGCCCAAAAAAAATATGTTTGAAAATTCCGTCCAGCCAGCTATAATATAAATTTTGATAAAAAGAAACGCATCTATTTTAATAAAAAAAAAACTGCACGACACTTTTGCAGTTTTATTTAAGTATTCAAATAATTGAACATCCTTTGAATAATAATAATAATAAATCATATATATAGCACCGTTTAATGATTCAGTATCATTCCAAGGGCGTTTATATTCTATCTTCTATTGCTCTACGAAACAAAGGTGTTTTCATTCCTTTAGAAAACGTGCGCTTGCTTTGTGCACTGCGAACTTCTGGAGGCAATCTATTCCACTTTCTAGGACCTCTCACACTAAAGCATCGATCATAGTAAGCCGCTTTGTTGGCTCTGTCCAACTCCTTTAGGTAATTGTTACTTTGTGATCCAGAAGACCTGAGTGTGAGCTGCCTCCCAGATAGCTCTTTTTTTCTGACACTGCTCTTGAATAAATTGTGGTGCCAAATAGAATGCAATTTGCATTGAAAATAATAATACGTTATTAGTTTAATTTTCTTTAATATTTTGATCCAAAATTCACTGTGGATAGCAAAAAATAATTATGTACATTACCTACATACAAAACACATTTTTTGTAACTTTTATTTTTATTATTTTTCTCTGTAATTTAATTTTGTGTTCCCACGGGACCCATCAATCAAGGATCAAACCTGAAATAGTACACTTCATATCCTGATACCGCCGAATGAAAGCTCAGCTCCATAAACGGTTTAAAAAAAGTAATTACGTGCTAAATATAAAACTGTTGGGGTTGGTCCGTTTAGGACTTCGGCGGGCGGAACCTTATTGGGTTACATTCCGAGTATAAAATGATATCATTTTTCAATACCTATTACAAATTCACCTACTAGTTATGGATCGGATTTAAAAACGAATTTGTTTATGGTTTTTTTTATCAAATCAAAATTGCATAAAAAAATATACCTATACCCAATAATATAAATAAATACCTATCTATTTATTTTTTATTGGTTTATTTAAATTTTTGTTCATTGGAGTATTTTTTTTAATTTTGTACAATATTTGTTTTTTTTGTATACAGCGAGATCAAAACAATGTAAATACACAGACAGGTGGCTTCCCATTCTTCTTCTTCGATGGCGCTACAACCCAAGTCGAGCCTTGGCTTCCCATTACACGTTCTTAATTCTTTCTTTCTTACTTTGTCTTAATCTTAAAAATGTCGATAATCTTAATCTTTTTCTACGTTGAATCATGAAAATTTGTTAAGATCAAGATGTAATTGTGATATATTTTTGTATAAATTAACACAGTTAATTGATTAATCACAGACATCAAAGATTTGTATTCTGAATCTGTTCTCATTCTCATGTTAATCCACTCACGAGTAGCCCTGCTGATTTGTATTAGTCGGTTTATATTTTTATGTCTTAAATGATTTAGGTACGTAATATACATGAGTTTTTTTTTCGAGAATGACAGTTTCAAGAATCGCATCATAGTGCCCAAGGATAATGTTTCTCGGGAAAGCAGATTTCCACAGGACGTCCTCCAAAGAGATGAAATGGCAGCTGGCAATCCACGTCCACCACCTCACTAAGCCAGGACTGTTCTGAGGTGGAGGTAATTCCGTTAATTTCCGTTAATCGTGTTAATTCCGTTTTCCTATATTGTTATTTTTTACGTATAAATATCATTATATATTTTATATACCTAAATATATACCACCAAATAGTTTATCTATTCGGGGTAGGAAAAAGGACAAACTCCATACTATCCTATGAAATATATGATAAGTGTAGGAAAACACAATGTCTTAAAATGTTAAATTATCTGGATATAAGGTTTTATAGTTTGGTACGTATTCTTACTTACTTATTCTACACATGCATCGACAGTTGGACTAGGCCAACCAGTTATACCTGAAGTGAGTCAGGTAATCAGTTTCAATGTGATTTTCGGTGATGCTGCGCTAGGTATGTGTATGTATATAATATTATATAAGTATAGTCTGGACTTATCTCAGGATTTGCAAAACCTTTCTCAAATCATCTCTCAGGTTTGTTTTTCGTCGAAATGCGTAATATCTTATCTCTCGTTGTCAGCTACCTACCTGCTAAAAACTCATCTTGCGTTATTTTAGGATTTCAGTGGATTATTACGACATCCCTCTCTAGTAGATAATATGTAAGTAGGCACTTAAATATATCATTGTTGGACAATAGATAATATTATAAGCTAATACCATTTTTTTAAACTATAATGTATGTATGTTTATGTAGTGGTGTATTCATTATTTAATATACGTAACTTAAATTCACAATAATTGTGATTAATTAAGTTGAATACACAAAAAAATTTATATTAATTTTTATGTATATTTTTGTTGGGGTTGTTAAATTTTTGCAACCTTTTTGTTTTTATATCAATGTTAATGTTATGTGTGTTCCTCAATATTATACCTAGGATAAGATTTATATAGTTTAAGTTTGTATGTTTTGTGAAATGTGGCTCACTTCAATACACGAGAAACTCTCTTTTTGAATTTGAGTCATACATCAATATTTATTTATCATCATATTATGAGCTGTTAATATTGTATATTATTTGGTATTGGTTTTTTAAATGAATAAATATATATAATATGATATCTGGGGGGCAAGTCTGGTTCGACCGGCGAAATCAAAACACCAGTGATTACCCATATCATGGATATAATTATCGTATGGAGTTCTATGACATCTAAAGATATTGTAGAACTCCATATAATAATTATATCCATGATATGTGTAAACAAAGAGGGTTTTCATTTCGACGGTCAACCAGACTTGCCCCTCAGGTTTTTCATCATTTGTACCTCGCGACCAAACAGAACAGCATTATTTTTTTAATATTCAGATAGTAAAAATGTAGTAAATTACATAATGTTCCTTGATTTTTATTAATTTATTTAATGAACATTGTATAAATATACCTACACAGTACTATACATACAAGATAAGAATAAATAATAAGTAATCAAAAATTTAAGTGAAAACTCGTGTGTAAAAGCGGAATAGGTCAGAACAAAAAAAAACATACAGGTACTTTATATAAGAAAATTCTTATAATATATTAAAATGAGCAAAAACTTCTCATTGATTGCAATAAAAATAAATTACATGCAATACATAAATAACGTATTATGAACGATGTCTTTCAGAATATGCGTTCACGTTTCGAGCCGTCCTTGGGCGCCCCGTTCTCTTATTCCGTTCCAGTCAGCTTTATATATTTTTCTTCGTCAGGGGTGCTTCATTCAAATGCCCGAACCATCTCTATGTGTTAATTTCATTCTATTAATGACATCTTTCTTCATTATACCTATGTTCTTTCCTTGATTTCTAACACTGTCATATTTCATTTCATTTCTTTCATTTCTTTTACAGATTCTTCTTAACGACCTCGTTTCAACTGCATTTACTTTGCTTTCGTGCGACGAAATGACGATCACATCAAAATATTTATTTTTAATACATATTTAGAGGTGATTATTATTATGTGTAAATATTTGTGTAACTGTATTAGCGTATTTATATAAGGTATGTTATTATTTTTGAAATACCAGTCAAATCTCATTTCAACAATGCTTCTGACGTTTCCGAGATTTTGAAAGCTATCTCGTTTGCACAATCTACTTAATATAGGCACTGCTGAGAGGAAGATATTTAGAGATGATTATCGTACGTCCTGTTTGCAAAATATTGTATTTCAAAAATATTACAATAGACGTGTACGTCAGGTAGCAAATCCAAATCAAATAGTCTCATCTCTCCGTCTCGTGTATAGAATTTCGAGTGTTTTTAGAGTAATGCTCAAAAAAAATCTCTCCTTCTTAGAAATGAACAACAAAATTGCAGCAGCACACAGGTATCGTAAACTTGACGTCGCTGTGTTCATTTATCACTGTGACAAAACTAATGAAAATGGATAAAAAAATGTTTCAAGTATGTTGGTGCACGAGCTGTTAAATCATCTTGGTCCTTGGAACAATTGTCTAGTGTCGTAAATACTTGGTGAAATATTGCACCGATTTTATGGCACGCTGTAAAAGACACCCTAAATAACTTTTGAGAAAATTATAAACAAAAAGTTCAGGGTGTAACTCTGCGCTATAATTTTCAAAAAGATCACGAAAAAATGTATCGATGCTAGAAAAAATGTATCGATGCTAGAAAAAATGTATCGATGCTAGAAAAAATGTATCGATGCTAGAAAAAAATAAATTTCTGAAGACATATATGTATAACGCTATAATTTTCAAGAAGATCGCGAAAAAATGTATCGATGCTAGAAAAAATGTATCGATGCTAGAAAAAATGTATCGATGCTAGAAAAAATGTATCGATGCTAGAAAAAAATAAATTTCTGAAGACATATATGTATAACGCTATAATTTTCAAGAAGATCGCGAAAAAATGTATCGATGCTAGAAAAAATGTATCGATGCTAGAAAAAATGTATCGATGCTAGAAAAAATGTATCGATGCTAGAAAAAAATAAATTTCTGAAGTAACATATATGCATAACGCTATATTTTTCAAGAAGATCACGAAAAAATGTATCGATGCTAGAAAAAATGTATCGATGCTAGAAAAAATGTATCGATGCTAGAAAAAATGTATCGATGCTAGAAAAAAATAAATTTCTGAAGTAACATATATGTATAACGCTATATTTTTCAAGAAGATCACGAAAAAATGTATCGATGCTAGAAAAAATGTATCGATGCTAGAAAAAATGTATCGATGCTAGAAAAAATGTATCGATGCTAGAAAAAAATAAATTTCTGAAGTAACATATATGTATAACGCTATATTTTTCAAGAAGATCACGAAAAAATGTATCGATGCTAGAAAAAATGTATCGATGCTAGAAAAAATGTATCGATGCTAGAAAAAAATAAATTTCTGAAGTAACATATATGTATAACGCTATATTTTTCAAGAAGATCACGAAAAAATGTATCGATGCTAGAAAAAATGTATCGATGCTAGAAAAAATGTATCGATGCTAGAAAAAAATAAATTTCTGAAGTAACATATATGTATAACGCTATATTTTTCAAGAAGATCACGAAAAAATGTATCGATGCTAGAAAAAATGTATCGATGCTAGAAAAAATGTATCGATGCTAGAAAAAAATAAATTTCTGAAGTAACATATATGTATAACGCTATATTTTTCAAGAAGATCACGAAAAAATGTATCGATGCTAGAAAAAATGTATCGATGCTAGAAAAAATGTATCGATGCTAGAAAAAAATAAATTTCTGAAGTAACATATATGTATAACGCTATATTTTTCAAGAAGATCACGAAAAAATGTATCGATGCTAGAAAAAATGTATCGATGCTAGAAAAAATGTATCGATGCTAGAAAAAAATAAATTTCTGAAGTAACATATATGTATAACGCTATATTTTTCAAGAAGATCACGAAAAAATGTATCGATGCTAGAAAAAATGTATCGATGCTAGAAAAAATGTATCGATGCTAGAAAAAAATAAATTTCTGAAGTAACATATATGTATAACGCTATATTTTTCAAGAAGATCACGAAAAAATGTATCGATGCTAGAAAAAATGTATCGATGCTAGAAAAAATGTATCGATGCTAGAAAAAAATAAATTTCTGAAGTAACATATATGTATAACGCTATATTTTTCAAGAAGATCACGAAAAAATGTATCGATGCTAGAAAAAATGTATCGATGCTAGAAAAAATGTATCGATGCTAGAAAAAAATAAATTTCTGAAGTAACATATATGTATAACGCTATAATTTTCAAGAAGATCGCGAAAAAATGTATCGATGCTAGAAAAAATGTATCGATGCTAGAAAAAAATAAATTTCTGAAGTAACATATATGTATAACGCTATAATTTTCAATAAGATCACGAAAAAATGTATCGATGCTAGAAAAAATGTATCGACGCTAGAAAGTAACATATTTATTCCAATTGTCGATATGTTCAAGAGAAATTATTTTTCTTAACAGATCGACAAAGTTTCAAGCCAAGATCCGCGTATTTTATAAGATCAGGTCTACGTTTCATTATTTTTAAACGTTGAAGTCAAAAAACACCAACTTAGAGGCTGTGTCTGTGTCCGGCCCCCCTTTTACTTTTGATCTACATGATTCACAGTGCCTAAAATAAGTTAATTTATTTTTCTTAAAACATACATTATTGTAGTATATTATAACAATTTTTGTAAAAATTGTATTTATTGACGACATTTTTCCATACAATTTGTATGGCAGTATATACATACAATATCTACGGGGACTCTCAATAATGCACATATCAAGCTGTTTCATATTAGGTTAGGAAAAAAAGACTGATCTCCACACTACCCTACTTGATATAGGTACATTTTTTGTGCATAGAAAACAAAATAATATATTAAAATATTAAATAATTTGGATTTAAGGGTTTACATTTAGTTTGAGTGTGTATTCTTCAACTATACATACAATCGCCATGTGTTACATGCAACTAGTAATACAAAATGAAATTGTATCTATGAAATATAAAAAAGGCGTTTTTTTCTATGTGTATGTAGGTACCTACCTACTCACAGAAGACTTAAACTGGTTAATTATTGTTGATGTGAAGCTACTTCTTCTGAATTCTATTTATAGACCCTTTAGTGTAGAGTCATTTACCGAAATCAAAATAAAAGTTAAACTGTCGAAAAATGTTACGGCACTTGTTAGTTTTTCATTCCCTATTTAAGTCACTGATTGGAATAAATTGCCGACCTTTAAATGTGGTTATAATCTGTGTTTATTTGAGTATATTTGCTGCTGTTTAAATAATCAATATTGTCGCTCATCACTAATAACAAATTAACTCCTTTTTTCATAGATATTTATTTAAAATCACAATCAAATCATATTAACAAGCTATAGCAATCAAATATAATAAACCCTTTTATTTATTTAAATAGTGATTAGTAAAATAGAAAAACAAAAATAAATAGTGTAACTGAATACCATAGAACAATAAAATATTTCATAGTAGGTAATACAAGGAATATAAAAAAATAACAGAGGAAATAATACATACCATCACGCCATGTCCCTCACAGGGTAGGCAGAGAGAACCGAACGCCACATTTTTCTATCTTGACACACATTCATCGCCTCATCAACATTCATACATCGTCTTATACACGTTCGTCTGTTGTTCACGCTTCTTACATTTCCATCTTTCAGAATATCGTTTACATGGTCGTGCCATCCTTTTCTTGGGCGTCCCCGACCTCTTATTCCATTCCTGTCAGCTTTGTTCATTTTCTTCGTCAGGCGTTCTACATTCATTCTCTCCAAGTGGCCAAACCATCTCAATGTATTAACTTTCATTCTGTTAATTACATCTTTCTTCATCTTACATTATTTCCTTGTATCTTCATTTCTAACTCTGTCATATATCGTTCTGTTACAAATTCTTCTAAGCGATCTCATTTCAACTGCATTTATTCTGCTTTCGTGCGACTTCTGCCATGTCCAGGTCTCACTTGCATACGTCAGGGTTGGCACTACGATTGCGTTATGAATGGCAACTTTATACTTTGGCAACAGAATAAATAATAATAAATTTGGATTATTTTTATAGCGCCGTTTTTGTGATAACCTCACCTCAAGGGCGCTTTGAATATATTAGGGGTTATTGTAAGACTCGCGGAAGAAGTGAGTTTTTAGGTGTTTCCTGAATAGTGCTAAGTTGTCGATTTGCCTCAGTTCAGGTGGTAGTTTATTCCACGAGGCTGGTCCGGCCACAGCAAAAGCACGATCACCGAAGGATGAAGTGTTGACTCTATTTATTTCAGTCAACTTGCCAATCACGGATGTGGTGGCTGACCGAAGTGTTTGTTGTCGCTCGTTTACGGTGAGAGGGATGCAGAAGTCTGAAAGATACGTGGGAGCTATGCCATGGATCGCTTTGAAAGTCAACAAACATAATGGATAACAACGAATATAATAAAGTGCACACACAAACGTGACCAACTGCATCAACAAGTAAAAAAACATCCATTTAACCAATCACTATATCAGTATTACAAAAGATACCGTAATATATGCAACAACATAATAAAAAAGAGAAAGGAAAGATACTACAAACAAAAAATTCATCAAAATAATAACACTAAAACCATATGGAACGTCGTAAAAGAGTTGAATGGTATTGAAAAACATAAAAAGACAAGCATTAACTCATTAACTCATAACAACACTACCATAACCGACACCAAAGAAATAGCAGACAAACTAAACCTACATTTCTCCACAATTGGTGAAACATTAGCCCGAAAATTATTAAACAACTCACAACAGCAACCACACCAAGACAACATAATAACAAACGGATCCCACCTTCCCAAATTTGAAATCACAACCATCTGTTACAAAGATGTAGAAAAAATCATAGACGACCTGAACATTGACTGCTCTCCAGGCCCGGACGGTATTTCCGCTAGAGTAATTAAATCATTCAAAGAGAGATTATTAAAACCTATAGTTCATATTTTTAACTTAAGCATCACCAACGGTATTTTCCCTTCCCAATTAAAAACTGCTAAAATTACACCCATACACAAAGCAGGCAAAAAAGACGATCCAAACAACTACCGACCTATATCCATTTTAAATTTATCATCAAAGCTTCTTGAAAAATGTGTATGCAATCAACTCACCAATTTCTTAGAAAAACATCAAATATTAGCCAATAACCAGTTTGGATTCAGGAAAAATCGGGGTACGCAAGAAGCAATTCAGGAAGTTGTTGGTTATATTTCTGATAAACTTGACAATAAGAAAAAATGTTTAGCAATAGTACTAGATTTAACGAAAGCTTTTGACACGGTATCACATGAAAAAATGCTACACAAACTAAAACAGACTGGATTATCGGAAACAAGCTACAACTGGTTCAAAACATACCTTACAGACAGAACACAATTTATACAACTTGACAAGACTAAAAGTGACGATCAATACATCAAATACGGAGTGCCTCAAGGCAGTACACTAGGACCGGTCTTATTTCTTTTATACATTAACGATTTATGTAAGCTAAAAACGGGGGGAAAAATAATTACCTTTGCGGACGATACAATACTACTGTTTCACGCTTCAACATGGGATCTTGTTTTCAAAGGGGCAGATCTGGGTTGCAACATAGTAAAAAGCTGGCTGGACAACAACTTGCTAACAGTAAATCTTAAAAAAACTAAATATTTGACATTCAGTATCGATAAAAGAGGGCAACCGTCTAGCGATTTAAAACTGATTATGCATGACTGCCAACACCAAAATTGCAATTGTAACCCCCTCGAAAATACAGATAATGTGAAATACTTAGGAATAATAATAGATAGACACTTAAACTGGAAACCACACATTGAATTAATTTCGGGAAAACTTCTAAAACTCATTTATCTATTTAAATCCATTCGCAATATTTTTAAGAAACACCAACTCAAAACTATATACTATGCCCTTGCCCAGTCATTCTTAAGCTATGCGATTCCCAGTTGGGGAGGTACTTACAAAACCACATTAAAAACGGTTATAACGGCGCAAAAAACTTTACTTCGTGTCATTAATAAAAAACCACTTAGATACTCTTCAGACAGACTATTCAGTGAATTTAATGTACTAGACGTAAGACAGCTTTTTGTTAAGTCAACTCTCACTTTCTACATCAAAACTTCAAACCACCAAATGACAACCAGCAACTCACATTCACACAATACTAGGCAAGCACTACTAAACCTTGACGAAATTCCAAAAACTAAGACAACACATGGCCAGAAAAATTACGCGTACATAGGTCCAAAAATATTTAACCTCTTCAAAACTGACTTTCTACTATTAAGAACCTACTCACATATCAAATTGAAAGCCATAGCAAACAACTGGTTAATTACCAAAGGACGAAAAGAAACAGAAGAATTATTTAATATTACTGCTTAGATGACTTATAAAAAAAATCAAAATTATATTATCATTAGCCCTTTCTACATCAAGCATTTTTTTTTCTCATACAACACTAAAATATATACATACATACTTGCACATCATTACTTCAACCTACCACAAAACCTTACAAAAATAACTAACACTATGACGAATTAAAATAATAGAACTGATTTATATAACGCTACTCTGGTACAGGCATAGCCTAGTAGAGTAGCCTAATCCACAAATTAAAATATATAAACGTATACACTAATGACAAACTTAACTTTTTCTTACTTAAAGTATAATTTATAATTTTTATTAACTACTGTATAAAGTTATATTGTACTTATTGTTATTATTATACTTGTAAAAAGGATTTTAATAAATAAATAAATAAATAATTTGTACTTGATTCTTTCTGGCACTTTAAGCCAGTGAAGATTTCGTAGATGGTGGGATATGTGTGAGAATTTCGCGGCTCCGGTGATTAGCCTAGCAGCAGCGTTGAAGACGGATTGAAGTTTGTTTAGCTCCAGCTTTGGAAGGTTTGCGTAGATACCATTGCAGTAGTCCAGACGGGAAATAACGAATGCGTTTACTAGAGATTTCGTTGCTTCCGTAGGTATATTTCGTCTGATAGATTTTATTCGTCGTAAGTGGTAGAAAGCAGAGGATGTTGTGCTGTTTATCTGTTTTTTGAGACTTAGACTGGAGTCAATATGTAGGTACTCCCAGAAGTTTAACGGCGGACTTAGGAATAATGTCGGTGTCTGCAACAGAGACAGAGGTGTTGTCTATGTAATGCTGCCGGCGGTGTGTGGCCGTCCAGAGAAATTCGGTCTTAGTTGGATTTAGTTTTAGTTTATTTGAAGACATCCACCGCTCTATCTCTTCGATGCACAGACAAATTTTGTCTTTTCGAAGGGATGACTCACTCGGAGTTGAATAAAAGTACAGCTGCCAGTCATCGGCGTAGCAGTGTGCAAGTAGATTATGCGATTTAACTATGTTAAAAATGTCCTTTGTGTAAAGTATGAACAGTAACGGGCCAAGCACAGAACCCTGGGGAATTCCTGTCGTCACTTTTTTGGGGAAAGACTGTTTTATTTATTATTATGGTTTGAGAACGGTTTTATAAATAAGATTGCAGCCACGAGTGGGCTGTTCCGTGAATGCCATAGGATATGTTCAGTCTGTTTAAGAGAAATTGATGGTCGACTGTGTCAAAAGCCGCGCTCATATCCAGAAATGAAAGAAGAACTAGTTTGCCTGTTTCTGTTGCAAGGATTATATCTGAAAGTAATCGAAGGAGACCCGTTTCTGTGGAGTGATACTTTCTGTATGCTGATTGGTGGGTAGCGAACAAGTTTTGTGATTCAATGAAGTAGTTAATACGTGAAGCGACGATTTTCTCTAGTAGTTTCGACAAGAAAGATAGGTTAGATACTGGTCTGTAGTTGTTCAAATCACAAGGGTCCAGAGATGGCTTTTTCAGTATGGAAGTGACTAAGGCCTTCTTGAAGAGGTTTGGTACTACGCCTGAATTCAAGGAGATGTTAATCATCATGGAGATAAAAGGAGACAGTTCGTGAGAGCACTTTTTGAGGAGCCATGTCGGAATGGGGTCGAGAGAGCAGTTTTTGGCTATTGAGTTTTTGATTAGCTTTTGAATTTCATCTATATTAGTCTCATTGAAAATGTTGATTTGTGCTTTCGTGTTTTGTTCGTAATATGGTGTATCAGAAGAGGTTGTGTTTTTGAGGATATTTTTTATTTTGTTGTTGAAAAAATCCGAGACGTCGTTGGGGACCAGGTCTGTGGTGGGCGGTTGTATTGACTGTCCTAGGACAGAATTGAGAGATCTCCACATGTTCGTTCTGAGTCGATTTTTTCCGTCCAGTATGCGTTTTTTTCCTATTTATTATGTCTCTGTAGTTTTTTTGTGCGTCTGTCCATTCATGTCTGTGAACTGTTTGTTTTTTAAAGGCTCTTTCCCGTTTCCTCATGAATATTTTTGCCTGTCGACACACAGGCAAAAATAAGAATTGAGTAATAAATAAAAGAAGAATAGATACGGACTTTCGGAGTAGGTATTGCTGAAACTATGTAATTAAAACGAATAGGTATGAAAATTGTGTGATGTTGGTTGATATAACACGATCAGATTATAAATAAATAAATAACTCAGCGCTCTTGTAATGATCTTGAATCATTAAACGGCGCTATATAAAATCCCCAACTATTATTATTATTATTGGTAGTATTCAATTGAAAATAAATGTATAAAATAATTTTATTTATTTACTAGCTTTTATGTCCCGCCGTTGGCCAAGAATGTAAAATTGTGAAAGAAAAAGCAATCGTTTTTATAATATTGTCACCCAATTATTTTGCAATATCAGACTATAAAAAGTGGTTTGAAATTTGATTGAGTTTAAGTATTGTAAAATGTTCAAGTGATGGCCACAACCCATTCTTTTTTATATATTGCTATAAAGTGTGAATGAAGTATAATATTTATACAATTTCTGCTCGCATGGACTATGCGTAATGGTTTTAAATATGACTGTTTATCAACGTTGTAAAGAGATTGGTTTGGCCACAACCCCCATTTTTAAATATTATCATCGAAAACAAATTGTAATGTGTACCTATTGAAAATTTAGTAATTTTCGATGTTGGGATGTGGTTAAAATTTGATTAAACAAACGTAGGTACTGAAAAGATCTAGTATTGGTCACATCCCATTCGTTTTTATATTTTTTCATCAAGTGTGCATTATATTTTTGCTCAATTTGACTGAAAGTCTTCATTAACGAAGAAGAAGAAGACTTGAACTATAGTAAATAATTTTTAATTTGAATATAAATGTTGTGAAGAGTTCAGTAATGGCCACAACCCCCATTCTTTAAATATTAGGTGTTGAAAATTATTCAAAATAGGATGATATAAATGGTTTAAATTTAATTAAACAAAAGTATTGAAAAGATTCTAGTGCAGGTTATATCGTCACATCCCATATCCCATTCATTTCATATGTATTTTCATCAAGTGTGCATATCGTTAATAATATTTCAGCACAATAGACTATTTGACTTAAAACTAACCCAAAAGACTAAATAAAAAAGAGAAAAATAAGTATAAGACTATAAGAAATAGTTTGTATAAAAAACTATTCCAATGGTCTACATAAAATAAGTAAAAATACATATACCTAATAGAAGAATTAGACTATTGGAAATAGATTGTATAAAAGCTCACCCAAAGGTCTACAAAAAAGAAGAAGAAGAATATTTAGACTATTGGAAATAGTTTGTATAAATACTGACCAAAAGGTCTACATAAAAGAAAATGAATAAGACTATTGGAAATAGTTTGTATTAAAACTCTCCCAAAAGTCTACGTACTTAAATGAAGAAGAATAATAATTAGACTAAAGGAAATAATTTTTATAAAAAAATGACCCAAATGTATACATAAAAGAAGAAGAAGATGATTTAGACAATAGGAAATAGTTTGTATAAAAACTGCCCTAAAGGTCTACATAAAATTAAGAAGAAAAAGAATTAGACTCCAGGACCCGCCGCTTCAGGCCCTTCAGTACCTCCCGTCCCTTTAATCCCTCATTACGTCCCTTCCCATCAGGCCCTTCAGTACCTTCCGTCCCTTCAGGCAGTTTTATACCTCCCGTCCCTTCAGGCCCTTTAGTGCCTCCCTTCCCTTCATTACATCCCGTCCCATCAGTCGGTTAAGAAAAGTTTAAATCCAGAAACCATCCTGGAAGAACCGCGAAGAGATGAAAGAACCTTCTTTTCCCAGGATGCTCTACTTAATAGGTAAAATGACTAAATACACGAAGAAGAAGAAAAAAGTTTAAACCCAGATACCTGCGAAGAGATGGAAGGACAGTTGGACCTTCTTCTCCCAGGATTCTCCAACTTCATAGGTAAAATGAGCAAAAATACACGATGAAGAAGAAGAAGAAGAAATAAGTTTAAATCCAGATACCTGCGAAGAGATGGAAGGAAAATTGGACATTCTTCTCCCAGGTTAGTCCACCTTCAAAGGTAAAATGACCAAATAGACGATGAAGAAGAAGAAGAAAAAAGTTTTAATCCAGAAACCTGCGAAGAGATGGAAGGAAAATTGGACCTTCATCTCCCAGGATAGTTCATCTTCATAGGTAAGATGACCAAGTACACGTTGAAGAAAAAGAAGAAAAAAGTTTATATGCAGAACCCGTCCTGGAAGACCTGTGAAGAGATGGAGGGACAGTCGGACCTTCTTTTCCCAGGATACTCCCCCTTCATAGGTAAAACGACCAAATACACGAAGAAGAAGAAGAATAAGAAAAAAGTTTAAATCCAAAAACCATCCTGGGCATACGCTCGACAATTCACCAAAGTTTCATTATAATCGGACAAACGGTTGATAAATAAATAAATAAAATAATTTTCCTATAGGAAATCAGTATAGGTATATTATTGTTGATTTGTAAGTAAATAGTATTAGGTAGGTACCTACCTACAACAACCTTCTAAATAAATTCGATTCCTAACAAATTTTATTTGAATATCACATTCTTTCTGTAGCCATGGAAACGATTCGAACACGTAAGTAATATCGAATGGTTCGGATACATTTTTTGAATATGTAGGTACCTACATTGGTTTGTTCGATGCCATAAAAATGAAAATTGTCAGAAAAATCAAATATTATTTACAAATTATGCAATTTTATTATGCCTATATCTTTACTAATAAATAACACATTTTTACAATATATGTCTTAAAACTTGCCGTAATGTCTTGTGTTTCATTTTATTATTTCATAATTACATTTATTTCAATGGTTTATTATTTTCAAGAACATATTCATTCGGTGGGAAAATGAAATATTGTATGAAAAGATATTAAAATGGCGGCGTTTATGTACAAAAGGCTTACTTTAAAAATAAGTTAAACATTATAATTATACCAAATATTCACCATGTTTTTCACTTAAACGCTAAGTTATACTTCAAAATATATTTTTTTTTGTGTAAATACCTACTTCTAACTTTTAAACTAACAGATATTTGCGTGCAAAATGTACACTTTTTTGACAGATATGACTTGGAAAATTTTGTATGAAAAAAATAATTATTTAAATATTTTTAAAATTCAGCATTTTTATCGCATTCTTTTTAGCGTGACACTGCATCAGGTATACTGGTACATGTTCGCACTTAAATTAGATTTTTAGATGCTCTTGGTTTTTCAGAAGGCGTGAGACAAACACACACACACACACATACACACACACACACACACATACACTAACATTTTGATTGCTTTATTACTTTAGATATAACCTCGTCGATAGCTATTTCGTCCTACTCTACCATACATTTTACATGTTTTGACTTGACACTTCTTGAAATCTCAAAATCTCATTTATCCGACCGCCGCGCCGTGGCACAGTTGGTAAGCCTTTCGGTTTCTGTGCGGGCGTCCTGGGTTCGATTCCCAGCAGAGGAGAAATTTATTTAAATTCATTTCTCACGCAAATATTGCTTCTCTGGGCTGAAAACACTGGTCAGTTGGAAGAAATTGCCATACGGCAATAAACTCGCCACTTGCGCAGGATGCAAGAAAGTGTTCATTATTATTTATTATTATATGATCAAGCCAACTCTTTCTCGGCCGCCCCCTACTTCTTATTCCATCCTTTTCAGCCTTGCATACTTTCATTGTCAGGCGTTCATCGTTCATTCTCTCAACATGTCCGAACCATCGCAAAGCATTTACATTCATTCTACTCACAATATCTCTTTCAATCCTGTATTTTCGTCTAATATCCACAGGTCGTATCTTAAGATCGTATCCATATTCATAGGTCGTAGATTTATTCTTACGTAGGACGAAATGACTATCGACAAGTATGAATTAAAATGGAGAAAATAGTAGGTGCCTAGTCTTGATAATGTCCTCGAACGACGAAGTAGCTAACGACAAATATGAATAAAAATATAGGATCTGGTTGGTACATACCTAGTACCTATCGATAATGTCCTCGAAAGACGAAATAGCTAACGACAAATATGAATAAAAACATAGGATCTAGTAGGTACCTACCTAGTCTCGATAATATCCTCGAAAGACGAAAAAACTTTCGACATGTTATAACAAAAAATGTAGAACCAAAACAATTTGTTTTATTTATTTTAGCTTTAATAATATTATTTTATAAATCGCCATTTGGTCTACCGGTGAAATATTGGTCGAACAAGCGGTAATATCATCTATGGATACCGAAAAAAAAACAATCAGAGGAATTCCAAAAATGTCAGCAGAAAAATAATAAATTACAAATCATTGACACGGACATTTGAGGTCCCAGGTAGCCATCGGGGGGTTCGTATATCATTCATATTATTATTATTATTGCTATATAGGTTGTATCCATGGGGGCAGGGGCTAAATGGAGACTTATAGAGGGTATGGGGAATTCTGGAGCACCGATTGTGGGATGGCCAAGATATTATTACCAATTCATGGGAATATTTTCTGGGCATGCATTTGTTAAGTAAAATCGGTGGGGATGTTTGTCACGTAAATAAACATTCCACATTCATATTGTTCAACACATTATGTAGTTTAAGTATTTAAATAAACCCACAACTGTACATACATACTAAATTTAGATAATCTCCCTCGAACACGAGATTTGATCTCAACTAAGGGATGAATAGATATTAAATAATTTAATTTTAAGATACTGTTTATAATTCTTTTTATTATTAATGTATAATTGTTATTTTATTAAATAAATAAATAAAAATAAAATAATTGACCGATAATTATGATAAAACTATTAATCAGAACACGCATTTCGTGCAAAGTACATTGTCAGAATAATGATCTATAATTAAAGATAAATTAAAATGTGTATATACACCTAGTTTCAGCCTTCAGGAACATTATTCTGACGATGTCCTCAAAATATTGAAACAAAAATAAAACTAGGTTTATTTTTTTTAAAAAAATTTCAAACAAATTTTTTTATTCACTTATTTATTTATATATAGTTACCTAATATATTTATCTATGTATCATTAGAAACAAAAAGTGCCTACATTTATATATGAGAATTATTGTCACCCTACAATTCACATTACCTGAGGGCAGTTATAGTAGCCAACAAGGCACCATTCAAAGAACATACCTTAGTGTTATAGGTTTACCAGGAATTCTCCTTTGTATAGTAGGTATTATGTATATCCATCACTGACGCTCATTACGCTATCTATTTAGGTACAAATAAAATAATAATATATATCCAAATGTTTTGGCCATGTAAACTATACTGTAGGTAGGTATAGTCACTGCGGATCGAAATCCTGAAAATAATAACTTGTTCCACTAGTTAATATTTATTACTAGATTTCAAAATATTTACCTAGTAAATTTGTCAAAACAATAAATTTTGTTTCGGAGAACAACTGCGATAATGCAAAAGCGCCCATGTAACATTATTGTATCATTTGATGGCACTGTACATACCTATATTATTATCTATTATGGTTTTTATAAGTTCACTGAATCGCCTCTGTCGTATGATATGTAGGTAGGTAGGTACTTGCAAACTTTCATCATACGATTGGACGTCAAGATTGGTTCTACTATGTAGGTATGGAAACAGACCGTGGGAACATTTGGAAAGAAAAAAAAATGCACTGGGCGATATGTATCTAGGTAGGTACCTATCTGCATCTTATATTTCATATAATATTTATGGGGATGCGTGATGCATCAACAGTTTATATAAAAGGGTGAATCAGATTATAAAATAATTTAATAAACCATATACACGGTTTATTTAAACTTCATTAAAAAACACTTAAATATACTGGGATTGGACTAAAACGAAACAATGAATATACATAATTTGTAGGTATAGGATGAGAGGATTTTGTGGCATTCGATTCGACTATGAAGTGACATGTAAGATGATGTAAGTAAGGATAAGTATCGCATGCGTTAAAAAGAGTTTATATTTACGTGATTTAAATTATCGGAAACCCAAAATTTGTTGATTTTTTTCCATCTTAAGTACAAACCCGACTTGAAATGAAAAAAAAAATATCGATCATTTACTTTGATTTTATGCACATAGTTATGGAGTAATTATAAAAAAATGCTGTAAAAAAAGGATATTTTCAAAAAAAAAAATTAAGGAATTCATGATGAATTTTAAAATTGTGTGACGAACATTTAGTAGAGAAAAGATATTTTCAAAAAAATAAGGAATTCATGCTGAATTTTAAAATTGTGTGACGAACATTCAGTAGAGAAATGTTTTTTTTTACAAAAAAAAAATATGTTCTTATTAAACAAGTACATATACATCTTCCTACGTTACCTAAAATAAGCAAATAAATGCTTGTGCTATAAGGTGAACGAAATCGTTCGAGGCAGGATTTGAACTCGCGATCACTGGATTGCTAGCCCAGCGCACTAACCGTTCTGCCTGTTTAACATATTTGATTTCAAATTGAGTTTTCAAAGTTTACATGTCTCCTTAGTGGTGTGGGTGTATTTTGATTTAATTTTTTTAATTCATAAACTAAAAGAAATAAAGAATACAAAAAATCATGTTATTTGTTGGTGAATACATTCATATACCTATAGAATGTACATTTTTCCGATAAATATCCTTTAAAATTATGATAAAAGTTATATAGAATATTATTTCATACTTAATAACAGGGGCGATACTAGAACCTTAGTACTAGGCAAACTCTGGAAGAAAATTGGGAAATGTCGAAAATTTAATGTTTTTTTAGCATCGTTGTTCATTTCAGTGGCCATGAAAAATATTTTTAAAATCACATTCTAAAATAATAATTACATTTGTGGCCCTGTAAAGCATCGTATCTACATACGGTGTAATTTTTAATATTGTTGTATGGTTGCAATAAAACAAATAAATTAATATTATTCTTGAATTTCTTAAAATAATATTCATAGGCAAGCCAAGATTTTCGGCTTCTATAAGCAATTCCGCTACTGCTTAATAATATTATGTACGTAGAAAGAAACATTATGCAACAATTATAATATTATATATTACCTATAAAGTGAGAATTATTTTTCCGATAAGTGTGATTTACAATGCCTTGTTTTGGGTACCTATTTGTTGTCTGATTCTTTATTTTGTGTTTATTAAAAAAACGAAATATATGATAGGTGCTTATCAAATTATTTGACGCTTCCTAAGATCTGATTTTGTAAAATGTTGGAAAGGTTTAGTGCGTGACAACAAGAGGTAACATTACGAGTATAGTAGAAGGTTGGTATAATAAATAACACCATAAATACCGGGGTGCAATTAATTATATAGCTACCTACCCCCGTTACCTGCAAGATGGGATCCCAACCCCATTATTGGGGCAGGAAGTCCTTAGAAAGGATTTGGACGAGGGTACATAAACTAAATACTCAGACCTAATTACAGGAAGAGATAAGTAATGTCGAGGATCACGGATGAAGAAGAGAGAACGTATTACATGAAATATGACTTGGAAGGGCGATTCTATTACTTATTACGGAGATGAAAAATTTCCCTTATGTAGGTCTAATATTGGTTTCTGAAAATATTGAAAACGTGGCACTACAACCCAGGTCGTTCAAGAGTTCGTCGGTTTTGCGCAGAGCTACGCCAGTTCTGGAAACCTATGCTAAGACCAACCTTCGCAGAGCCGTCCAACCACCGAAAGAACAGCCTTCCAGCTCTCCGTCTTCCCCCTGGTGCACCATACATTTTTTTGAATATCTTATTCGACCAATATTTCTACATGTCCGACCGACCTGTATCTCAAAGTCTCGCAATCATTATCTCTCTGAAGATGATGGAATATTTATACCTATAGATACTTTTTGTAGCCATACAAAAAGTATCGCCTGTACCGATGTGTACCTACCTTATATTTCACAGTCACATTAAAACATCTTTATACAATATTTTCATCGTATTTCATACAGTAAAATATGATTTGTAAATAATAAAGCAAAAAGATATCAAACAAAAAATATCAGATAATATATTAATTGTGTACTTATTATGTACCTACTTATACCAAATTCTAAGCGATTGTTGTGATGGTAAAATTGCTGACTGACCAATATTTTGATAACTTGCGTTTACGGGACGAATCTTCGATCCATTTTGATTATTATTATATGCAAAGGTACGTATATATATAAACTGGTTTGAATTCTAATACATACATAGGTACATACTAATATGGCTCTATAAATTTTAATACATACATAGGTACATACTAATATGTGTCTTTAAATTAATGGTTTCCATCGCATCATCGACATTAGGTGGAAGCAAATGATAGTTTGAATGGCGAAATGATAATAGATCACATACAAAAATCGACCTGTTGAAATGATGATAGGTAATAATAATATTTGATATATATAATGTAGGTGACAGTTTTCCCACGAACGATAGAGTGTTGCCTCGATGGATGCGATCATTAGTCGTGAAAGAACGAGGTTTCTCCTTAAACAATAGTAGCGAAACCACAAGACATCATGTGTGGGAACTAAAGAGGGAATTAGGCGAAAGCACATCAAGGTACACGGTGGTGAGATGTTATCTCAACCATTTTTATTTTATTATTTGTATTATAACATTTTTTTAAATTTATATTATGATCGGACCATGCAGTTTGCCTTATGTCCATGCTTCCTGGGTTCGGTTACCAGCAAAGGAAATTTTTATTTTACTTTTTTTAATGAATATGTAAAGTGATTTTAATATAAACAAAAATGTGTACTCGTCACTGCATTGTTGACAATAAATGACGCTGTGTGGATGATTATATTACGCTGTAGAGCGCTGTGAATTTTGTTTCATATTCCATGTTAATTGTGATTGACAAACATAAATAATTAAAAATAAAAATTATCAACAATTTCGTAATTTGTCTGTTTCTAAGATTCTCAAACAATTTTTGAAATGAATATGTCCTAGTTAAACAAGTACATATACATCTCCCTACATTCCCTAAATTAGGCATAAATGTTTGTGCTAAAGGTAGACGAAATCGGTCGATTCGAACTTGCGACCTGAATTACTAGCCCAGTAGCGCGCTTACCGCTCTGCCATCGACCCATCTAAATTACCGATCTATATATATATATAAATATATATATATGTATATATATATATATATATATATATATATATATATATATATATATATATATATATATATATATATATATATATATATATATATATATATATATATATATATATATATATATATATATATATATATATATATATATATATATATATATATATATATATATATATATATATATATATATATATATATATATATATATATATATATATATATATATATATATATATATATATATATATATATATATATATATATATATATATATATATATATATATATATATATATATATATATATATATATATATATATATATATATATATATATATATATATATATATATGTATATATGTATGTAGGTAATGCATGTACACTCTACATAGTAAGTACTTATGAATCATCCGTTAATTCGATATTAATTTGTCGCAAAACGTTTAGATAAAAAATACACTTACCTATTTCTCATACAGGTTGATTGCAAAGTAATATAAAAAATCAATTAAAAACTAATACTATATACCTACCTACTTGTTTGTATTTTTCTATTATATATATATATATATATATATATATATATATATATATATATATATATATATATATATATATATATATATATATATATATATATATATATATATATATATATATATATATATATATATATATATATATATATATATATATATATATATATATATATATATATATATATATATATATATATATATATATATATATATATATATATATATATTGGTTAGGTATCTGACTGCTGATCCAAGGGTCCCGGGTTCGATTCCCGGTGGAGACACAGTTT